>CM029599.1:22176434-22776434 GCA_017311375.1 Mytilus coruscus | reverse complement strand
GAAGGATAGCAATTACTATACTAGACCTAAGTAAGATAGCTTGTTTCAGACTCACCTTTGACGAGAAGGATAGCAATTACTATACTAGACCTAAGTAAGATAGCTTGTTTCAGACTCACCTTTGACGAGAAGGATAGCAATTACTATACTAGACCTAAGTAAGATAGCAATTACTTTACTAGACATAAGTAAGATAGCAATTACTATAAGTACTAGAACTAAGTAAGATAGCAATTACTATACTAGACCTAAGTAAGATAGCAATTACTATACTAGACCTTAGTAAGATAGCAATTACTATACTAGACCTAAGTAAGATAGCAATAACTATACTAGACCTAAGTAAGATAGTAATTACTATACTAGACCTAAGTAAGATAGCTTGTTTCAGACTCACCTTTGACGAGAAGGATAGCAATTACTATACTAAACCTAAGTAAGATAGTTTGTTTAAGACTCACCTTTGACGAGAAGGATAGCAATTACTATACTAAACCTAAGTAAGATAGCTTGTTTCAGACTCACCTTTGACGAGAAGGATAGCAATTTCTATACTAGACCTAAGTAAGATAGCTGAAAAATATTTTCTTAATATGTGAATAAATCTCTGAATAAAAACAACTCTTTATGCATTAGGTGCGTTCGTAACGCTTTTATGGATTTACTTCGACATAATCTTTCAAATCCAAAAATCTGAAAGCAAAAGATGTATACACAAAGGCTGGTCCAGGGTTCGATTATTGATTGATTGGTTGTTGGTGTTTAATGCTACTTTCAGCACATTTGACTATATCGTGGCGGCAGTTGTTTTGGTGGAGGAACCCAGAGTATCCAAAGAGAACCACCTAGCTTCGGCCAGAAAAGTGACAATCCTAATCATTTGAGATTTATGCATCGAACGGAAACACGCTTTATATCAACAATATCTTGCAGGTAAAATAATAATACGGTTTGTACAGTTTAAGAGTACATTTTATTCAGTGTTTTACTCCACTGTTTCGTAAATTTTATCATTTTTTTTTATCTTTTTTTTTCTTTCTAGACTATAAGATAATGAATAAAATGGAATTACTGAAATTCTGAAATCATGAAAGCCAAAGATCATAGAGTTTAAAAAAGAGAGGCGAAAGATACTAACGGGACATTTAAACGGGAAAACAAAACCATTGCAGGTCAATCAAGAAGGATAATTATATCAATCCTTATCTAAAAAAATAGTGAATTTCCCTGGTACCTTTTTTGTGAGGCAAACAAGTTTTATTGCAGTGGATGGAGTGTGATAGTAGCACTTTTAAATAAGATCGTAAATGTACTTATCATTCCACGCTCATTTGGTGTTACAACATTTTATAATCACATAAGAACGTGATTAATTTACACGTGGTTGTGTAGGACAACTGGAATTGCAACTTCTTATTTCGGGAATGTTGGGCTGTCCTTTCAACTCATCCTTTTCAGTATATATTTCCTTAAATAAGAAAAACCCATTTATTCCGCTACATAAATGCAAAATACTGAGATTCATTTGTAGACCTTCCTGCAGGAAAATATTCGAAGGACAAGATCGAATTAAAAATAATTAATTCACGTATTATTAATGTAATTAGTCTGAATCTAAATTGTAGTTTACATTTTTAGCGGGGAAACCCACCTAATTTTCTTTCAACGTAGACAACAGAACAGACAGAAGGAATTTTGGTATTCAACCGGTGTGCATAGCATAGTTGACACTGGGTGATTTTCATCAAAATAATGCATTACTTTTGTGATAAACTACTAAAGAACAAAGGAATTAGTGACTCAATGTTTGTATATATGAAAGTGATCGTCTTGGAATGGATACGTTTGTCATGGAAAGCAGTATATTATTGTACAAAAGGCTAATTCGTTTGTAAACTTTAAGAGAAACGTTCAAATAAATTCACTTAAATCTCGACAAACATTTATGTAATTTGAAACAAATTCAAAAAGGAAAACTCAAACACAATTAACGTGCAAATAAATCATGTCCTAAAGTGAAATTACAATAATTTATTAAAGCGTTTGTTTCCATAATTGCGTGTAAATATTGGATAATGATGGTTAAACGGAAAAATACACCTCATACCATAAGCATTGTTGTTAATTCGCCCGACTTTGAATTGTCATTTTATTCCAAAGTACAATAACTTTGATCTGAGCTATATTGAAAAGTATGACACAACCAACAGATGCTTGCACAATTTCACCTTGTCTACATTTATGTGACATCTTATAAGTGTATGAGTCTGGAATAACGTTCAGTCAAATACATTAAAGTACATGTATAAATATAGAATTCATTCAAAAGGGACGTAGTTCCGGAAGAAAACGTACATTAGATATAACAATTGTTAATCCGAATAGGAAAGATTTTTCAAAGAGCAAAAACAAGTTAAAACCAAGAGGGAATATTTGTTTAGAAATAAGGCCAATTGGGTTTTTGGTATTTCAAAAGTCGTGTAAGGCAGCGGTGACACTGATTTATTTTCAGTATAAAAATCATTTATTACTTCTTACACCATAAAAGAACAAGTTAAACTGTGAACTCTTGTCCACTATAGATACCCACCCTTGCTATAAGTATACAGTCAACAGCACCACAAGCTAGAGTATGTTGACAATGAAGGTTTATTCTAAATTTTTGCAGTTCCTGGGAAAAATGCAACGAACATTTCATGCATGACCAATATGTGAGAGAATACATAATTATTCAGTAGACATGAAGTTGAAGAGTAATGCATCACAAAGTAAAGCATGCTCATTTGAAGCTTGATAACAAAATGTTAGATATTCGGTAAACAGGGAGTAGATGAGCGATGCATGTGAAAAATGCATTGCACAGTAAAGCATGCTCATATGAAGCTTGGCTTCAAATTTCAAATGTTGATTTGCAGTTCCTTGGAAAAATACTTCATTTCATACATAACTATAGCGTTGTATATGAGAGAATACATAATTATTCAGTAAACAAGAAGTGGATGGACAACGAATCTGAAAATGCATCACAAAGTATATCATGCTCACATAACAGGTTTAAACTAAATTTCAGTAAGCTCTGAATTTTTGTTCTTGAAAAAAAAGTGCCAATATTTTGTATACATGGCCATTTAGTGTAAGAATATATAAGTATTCGAAGTAGACAGGGGATGGATGAGTGATGATTCTGAAAATGCTTCGCACAGTAAAGCATGCTCACATGCAGTTTAATATCAATTCGGAAGTTTTGATTTTTAGTTCCTGAGAAAAACACTACCAACATTTTATTGAACGGATGGACAGAAGGAAATAAATACGGACAGACATAACCCAGTATACCCCTGCTTTTGGAGCGGGGGAATAACGAGATAATTACTGAATAAATGTTTGTTTAATAGTAAAAGGGTATGTAAAAATAATGTTATTCAGCATAATTTTATTTATTTTCTTCGTATTGAAATCTTTATGAATCTTTGTAAGATTGTACTAAATCGCAATTAAATTTTAAATTAACGTAGATATCCTACCATATTTGACCGAATACTCTTGTTTCTAGATAATGACCAAACTTGTCAGTGACTATTGTATCTTCTCTTAGGGAGCAACCATTTGATTTTTATGGGGGCTAGGATGAAAATTTTGTCCTGCCTTTTATTTTCCTCTCTATTCGGTCCTGCCTTTTATTTTCGCTCTATTTGGTCCTGCCTTTTTTTAGTTTATCCTCACTTTTTTTACATAAATTGTCATCCTGCCTTTTTTTGCAAATAATCTCATCCTGCCTTTTTACTCAAAACTCCTGTCCTGCCTATTTTTTCAAATTTCATCCTAGCCCCTCCCCCATATAAATCAAATGGTAGCTCCCTTATTTGTTCAATATATAGCGTTTTATTTACATGGGCCGGCTTCAGGTGTGTTCACCATTCAGACCGAAACTCCAAATTGTCAGTACAATTGGTACCGTTAATGTTATTAGGCATTCATCCAGTGAATGCATTGATTCAAGTGAAACCATAAAATAAATCATAAACAGGATAACAGGAATTATCAAAAATATTGGACATACAGCAGACCACACAATCTTACAATTAAACATGTTAACTGCTCATATAATATGTGTTCGTTCGTTGATCTGCATCTCTTATTTATCGAATAACATTATCAAAGGGCCAACAAGTATCGAGATTAAGGTAGTTTATAGTATTCAAACCTAAATATAATTCTGTAAACAGTCCGTTAAAGCATGTTGAAACATTTTGAGCTTCTTCCGAATTCAGTATATATGTAAATAGACAGGCAATTAGACATTTTTCCAGACTAAACGACTGATTATTTACATTAACATGCCAATGAGACAACATGTATATTAGTGAAACGTTTGTCAGGTATAACGTTCGCAGTCAATATTTCACAATGATGTTTAGAATTCCTTAGTTGACATTCAGGCAAATCATATCTTATATACTTGTAGTTCTATTTCATATTTTTTTTATTTTCAACGTTTATTTTAAAATTTTTGTCCATTAGTTACACTGATTGCTGAATTTTCATCAGAAGACATGGTTTTCCCGCAACAAGATCAAAAGTAGCATATTTTGAATGTTAAGCTAAAACCTGCTATATTTCGTAATATTTGATATTAGAAATAAATATTTATTTTAAACCTTCATTTCGCCGAGATTTCATACGAGAATTTATATTATTTTGGTTCGTAAGTTTTTTTAAAAATTGTCCCAGAGTCAATAGTTCTGATTAAAATGTTAATATGTTCAAAATATATGTTTGATGTAAAATAAAAAAAAAAAAAAACAAGTTGCATAAATGGGCAATAAAAAAGTATTAACAAAAATACCGAGCTCGAAGGTAAATTCAATAAACTGGTGTCACAGAGGTATGGCTCGATTTTTGTAATTTTGATAGCACAATGCAAATGTTGAAATTAAAAGGGCAATATTTAAATGCCCTTTTAAAGCCAATGAACCATGACTGAAAGTTAAGGGCAAAATAACCTCCATAAAAATGAGAAATGACAATGCTTATAAAACTACATACCAAATAAAATTGACTTGTCGTAAGTGGTTCCCTTTTAACTAACATAAACACAAACTTTAACTTGTAAACTATCCAAAAGTTTTAAAGTCAATGAACCATGATGATAAGGCGAGGTCATTTAATCTCCATGGAAATGATACTTGCAAATGCTTATATAACTGCATACCAAATATCATTGACTTAACCTTAGTGGTTTATCTTGAACTGATCTAATTCAAGCATTAACATGTATACTATGCAAAATATTCAAAATTTAATAGACCATGACTGAGGAGGAGGAGGAGCAGAATGAGCTCATGGAAAATGAGATGTGCCACTGCTAATACACTTGCATATATTAAATATCATTGACCTACCACGAATTGTTCCCTTTAAACCGACCTAATCACAAACTAATACATGTAAACTAAGCAAAAGTCTCAAAGTCAATAGACCATGATTGAAGGAGAAGGACCAAATAATCTGCAAAGAAATAAGATGTTCAAATGCTTATACAACTGCAAACCTAATACCATTGACATACCACTAGTGGTTCAGCATACACTGACCTAATCACAAACTAATACATGTAAATTAAGCAAATGTTTTAAAGTCAAAAGACCATGACTGAGGGGACAGGGCCAAATAATTTCCATTGGAATGGGATGTGCCAATGCTAATACAACTGCACTGAATATCACTGAATTACAACTAGTAGTAAAGCTTACCTAATCACAAACTAGTACATTGTTGACGTCGCCGCCGCCGGAAACAGCACGACTAAGTCTCGCTTTATCAACTTCATCAAAGCGAGACAAAAAGAGTCTATAAAATCTGACAACATCAAACGTTCGGCTATATCAATAAACGGAACAAATGGAAAACAACCGTGATATTCCTGACTTAGAACAGGCATTTTCCAGAGAAAATGGTGGGTTAATATTATCTTAGATACCTTCGTTCTGATGTTGATTAGATTCATTTTATTGGCAGACAGTGCTTTAGGAAAATTACCACATCCTATACTACTACGCAAAAACAAAAAGAGGTAATATACATAATATGCTTGCTATTCCCTTTTATTCAAAGTTCAGGCGATATGCAGTATAACAACCAATAGCACGGGCAAATATAACATAAAATAAAGGAATCATATACCCTTAAAGTAAGTATAATGGTAGACGTATCTTTATTACGTAGCTGTCAGCCACATATATAATCGAAACCGAAAGATCTTAGTTGTTGTAAATCAGAGGAGGTATAGTGTCCGGCTTAGATCGTGTTTTTTTCGAGTGATTTGATCGTTTTTTTTTAGTGTGGCCACGTTTTTCAAGTGAATCTAAACAAACAGACTTCTTTTATGAAAAGACGTGAAATAGATATTTGAATCTAATATACAAGATCATACAATGTGAATTAGTAATTGTGATAAAAAGATGTTATCAATTCTGCATCATTTTTTGTAAAAAATAGTTTAATATACCCTTATAATGCTTTATTCCAAAATAGAGTAATATAAAAATAAGGAGATGAGTTATGATTGCCAATAAGACAACTATCCACCAAAGTTCCAATAAAGTGGATGTAAGCAATTATAGGCAACCGTACGGCCTTCAACAATGAGAAAACCCCATACCGTATAGTCGGCTATAAAAGGCCCCGACATGAAAAATATGAAACAATTCAATTGAGAAAACTAACGGCCTAATTTATAACAAAACAATTAACGAAAAACAAATATGACAGACATGAACCAACGACAATCACTGAACTACAGGCTCCTGACTTGGGACAGGCACATAAAAAATGTGGCGGGGTTAAACATGTTTGTGAGCGCTAAACCCTACCCCTAACCTGGGACAATGGTGTAACAGCACAACATAAGAACAAACTATAAAAATCAGTTGAAAAAGGCTTAACTCATCAGATCGATACAGAGCAGAAAAACATCAAACATAAACACAGACCGGACGTGGCTGGGTATTTATCCTTCCCTCATCCCTAACAACAAAAAGGACACTAAGTACAGATCTGAGAGTACTCTCAGTAACTGACAGCTAGTTCAAAGCCAATAACATCTAATAAATAAAAAAAATCATGTATCTAAGACTAAAATATCAATAAGTACACATCCAACAGCCAATGGATTTAGTGTAAACCTATAACTGTAAAATATAAGGGCATACACTACAAGCACGGGGACACATTCTACAGCATCCACACAGCCCGAGCAACAAACCGTACAATTAATATAAAAAGCCATTTTTATAAATATACCAATGTAAATTTCAAAGAAAATTCATGCCTGAAATCTACTATATACTTAGATATACAGACACTTAAAAAAAATTCTTGTTCCTGCATTGGGTCATTTTGAGAATAAATTCATTTTTAGATGTCTGTGTTTTTTCGAGAGCAGTTCGCGTGTTTTCGAGTGCGTCCAAGTTTCATCGAGTGAAAAAAATTCCAATGGCTAAAAAAGTTATATGTCAACTTGCATTTACGTTTCAAAAACAATGAAAAGGTTCAAATAAAATGCTTTTCAAAGCACAAAACCAAAGCTTTAAACCAATTTGATAATGCTGTATCAACATGAACATTTCATAAAAAAGCATCATTCATATTTGTATGTATTGTTGTTTGCCAAATCTTATAAATTACATGGACATATGTACATGTATGTTTGGATAGATCAAACATGTCTGCGCCCAAGTAAAGACTATTCACATCATACACGTCCACTGCATTTAACCCACGCATGTTTACGTATGTTTGGATCGACCCAAAATCTCCACACCCATGTGAACATGTTAGAACGATCCAACATGTCAACGCCCAGGTAAACATGTTGTATCGATCGACACATGCGTATTCCGATGTTGATTCCGTACAGTAAATTCATGTGAACAATCTTCATGTAAGTTTACCGATATGGATTTCAAACCTTTCTAAAAGTATTTACCACCAAGGGTGACTCGGGAATAGAAATATGGTCACTAATTCTTCTTCCAAACGACAGTAAAAACCTTGCCAAAGTGGGCGTCCGTTTGACTGTGCGGGATGTAAAAGTACGCAGCCAAGTCCGGTCAGAATGGGGACGTTAAATCCGATGCCTCGTTGAGGGGTCCGTAGGTGGCCTGTTGCATGGAAGAATTTCTGTCCCTATCCAATAGACCCCCATTTTCCAGTGGCATTCCAAATTTGCCGACCTTCTACCGGTATAACAGGACATATCTATTGTATCTATTATCAATATGATCTCGCCCTGAACATGCATGAAATAGTACCACTGAACGTTAAGCAACCAACAATCAATCATCTAAAATTATCCGTTTATAATTTCAAAAATTATAAATAAACTTAGGTATCAATCATAAAATATCATTGACTGTAAAAAAAAAGATAGTATGGAATGAAATTGAAAAGATTATAAGTCTCCTGAACTAGGTTCTAAAGACCGTTTTAAAAAGGACTCAGTGGTTTCTTCTATATCGTAATACTGTATGGTTATTTCAAAACGTTTTCAGAACAGAAAATTAGAATTAAATTGAAAAGGGTTAAATTTGATCAATTTGTAATATGTTGTTGTGACTTAGTGGGAATATATAATACCGTTCTTCACTAAATTATAGTTATAAGCTAGAAAAAAAAAATCAGTTTTAAAAGCCAAAAATGCCTTCTTTCTTATTCACATTTTCTTTAAAAAACCCGGACCATTTGTTTAAAAACCTTGACGTTTTTTGTTAAATGTTGTTCTCGAAAAATACGGACAAAAAAGCTGAATTTTAAGATGAAATTCATGGAAAGTTGGCGTAGTTTGTGCTCGCTCAAAATATATGTAGTATTCAGGATGAAAAATTTTGTCCTGCATTTTTTTTCAAGTTGTAATCTCTGTCCTGCCTTTTTATTTTTCACTCTATTCGGTCCTGCCTTTTTTTTTATTAGTTTATCCTGCCTTTTTTTACATAAATTGCAAAGTTGCTCATCCTGCCTTTTTTTTTACTCAAAGCTCCTGTCCTGCCTTTTTTTCAAATTTCATCCTAGCCCGCCCCCTAATATATCAAGCCAGGTTATTTATTTAAACAGCTTCAATACAAAAAATAAAAATACCTAAAAATACACGTTTAAGTTTACTAGTTGACTGGATTTCCCTCCCTTTTTATGAGAGTTTGATATCAGAAAATTTAGATGACGTATTCATCTCAGCAAGTTATTCTTGAAATTATTTGATTCCATTATTAATATAGGCAGTTAGCAGAGTAACCTGAAAACTATTCGACACAAAGTTTAAGATCTTCCGTAAATTAAAGATTGATAAATATTTATTCTTACATTGGTACCAGTGGATTATAGAATTTATCCAATCTCGATAAGTTTAATTATCGAGATTGGATAAATCCAATAAATAATGAGGAACTATGTGAAAATCTGTTTCTCTAATGATTATAATTTTTTAAATTTTGATATATATCTTTATTCTCAATAAACCATATACATAGGTATAGAGAAGACATGTATGTACAATATTAACAATAAGACAGAACAAATAAAACAATTGCTAATATATGAAGTACATTTTAGACAGGAGCACATATACCTGTGTTGATTTTCTTTATAAATTTACAAAGTTTAATTAATCAGTTCTGATTTGTTTTTTGGTGACATAATCTGTTTGTATTCAACAATATTTGCATTTTTAAAATAATTATGTGACATAAAATGTTTCCTGTTTTCTTCAAAGTATTTACATTCTAATATGTAATGAAATTCATCGCCAATATCATTTTTAGTACATAGAAGACAAAGTCTATTATTTCTAACTATATTATTCCATCTAACCTGTTCAATAGGGAGCTTGTGATTTGTGGTCCTAAATCTACACAAATCAATAGATAGTTTGTTCCCAAGAACTTCAAAATCATCTTCTTTTTCAAAAAAATCTTTAAAATTTTTGTATTTAAGTGCTTTTGGTGAGTTTTCTAGCAAAGAATGCCATCCTTGTACAAACTGATCTTTAAGTCTGAGCTTGATGAATGAAACTAACCATTTGAAATTTATAAATGATTGCGTTTCCCACACATTAGGGATACCACATTCATTTAGAATAGCCTTTATTCTGTTTAACCATGAAAAATTCACATTGTCATTAATAGACATGTGATAGCACAATTTATATAAAGTATATGATAGTTTTGTCTCTTTACTAGAGTTTATTTTCCCCAAAAATGAAATCAATCTAGTTTTTATATCCAAGTCTATAGGATATCTTATAAGCTCCCCATAAATCATGTAAGAGGGTGTTGATGTTTTAAGACTTAATAATAATTTACAAAATTTTAGATGTACTCTTTCAATTATGTCATTATTTCCAATAATCCATAACTTCACAACCGTACAATAATATTGGTTTCACCATTTTATCAAATAAGTCCAACTGACCACATATAGAAAGATTATGTAGACGACCGAGTCGTAACACTAGACAAGAGCCTTAGTGGCCTTTTCTACATTAAACTGTTTTGTTTTATTAAAGTTGCCCGTTCTTGTTAGAACTATACCCAAGTAGCAAAATTCATCAACGATATCCAGTTTTTTTTCATTAAAGAAAACTTGAAAATTACATGATGGTCGTCTCCTTGAAAAAACCACGACCTTTGTTTTATCAACATTTAGTTTTAGCCTCCATACATCTGTGTAATCTAGAAAACAATCTCAAAGTTTTTGGAGTTCAGTTTCGGATTCGGCCATCAAAACAGTATCATCAGTATACAGAATGATAAAAAGTTTTAAAAATATGTCAAGTTTTTCTTCAAGCTCTGTTGAAACTGATTTTAGGTCCTCTATATTACATGTCTGCAAAAATGAATCAAGATCATTTAAAAATAAAGAAAAAAGAAAAGGCGATACATTTTCGCCTTGTCTAACCCCGTTACTACATGGGAAAAATCAGAAATGGTATTGTTATATGAGATACATGACTTGATACCTTGATACATATTTACAATTACATTATACATACATCCATTTATATTATTTAAACGCATTTTATACCACAGTGCATCTCGCCAAATCGTGTCAAACGCTTTTTCGAAATCGACGAATGCACAAAATAATTTTTTCTTTTTTAATTTTAAATTTCAAACAAGCAATGAATTACAAATAAATTATCAATTGATGAATAACCCTTTCTAAAACCATGAATTCTCTGGGGAAAACATTTAGTCGCTCGCATAAAATTGCGTAAAAAAGTTTCCCCATGCAACACAAAATGGTAATAGGTCTAAAATTTAATTTGATAAGGGCGCTATAAACAGTTTCGTATTAATACTAGGGGTTATTCCACGACTAAAATACCAATTGAGGGAAATCCCTATTTATTTACATAATTGGTAAAAAAGTATCATGTTTTTTTTTGTATTTGATAGTAAAAATTAGTTAGTTAGCTTTCAATAAAAAGAGGTAGAAAGATCAAAATAATTTAAAAAATTAGATTAAATATACTTGGGATAAGGGGAAACAACACTGTAAACTTCCTGTTTTTTTTTTGGTAGTGAAAATTGGAAACTTATTTGTAGCTACTCTAGCTCTTTCTGAAGCTGGCGAATGTATCCTGAGGCGAGAATATTTTAAAAGACCAGGTAAAAAATCTATGAAATTCATACAATTTGATTATTTGAAATGTGCCTGTGTCATGCCTACATTGGAATGTTCATGATCTGATTTCAGGTTGTTCATGTTAAGATTGAGCATTTTGTGTTTCCTTTTCTCTGGGTAGAACTTTTTTATTGTGTTAAAATTACAATATATTTTCATTCATTATAAACTAGAGCATCTAGTTTTATACAAGTGTCTTTATTAACAATAGTTATACCACCACTAAGGGTCAATTATGCATGGTCCCTCAAAATATGACGTCAAAGAAAAAAATGTTGATTGCATCATAAACGAAAATCCCCTTCGAGTGCCTTCGAAATTCCTGATTTCTACGTCATATACTTACGAAATGGATGCGCAATAACTTTATTTATGCATCTCTGGATCAAATGGAAGCAAACATTAAAAAAAGACCACTTTTAATGAAAAAACATTGCATTTTATGAAAGATATCTATTCATTTAAATATATATATGTAAACAATTCGAACAACACTTTCTGAAGGTCGAACTAATTCCGCGTAGTAAAAGTTTTTATAAAGTTGTCAATTTCTCTAACACTGACCTTCAATTTAACTCCTTAGCTAGAGATGGGTTACGCATGAACAAGGCGTGTTCAGCTACTAGACGTGTTAGGAAAGGGATTTAAATACTGCGCTGATGTTGAATAACAATACAGATATAAGATTTAAGTGTGGACTTTCTCAAAATGCAATTGCATTGAAAAGTATCCTGCGTAGTATAGTTTATCTTTGTGGTGTGTTTGATACAATAGTAAACTAACGGTTAACGTCGACTCTAAATTTTAAGACATGCATTGGCCTTTCGTAGATCTTTATACATTCATTTGTATTTGTTTGAATTAGGAGCAAAACAAAACTTTAAAAAAAATATATGTAAGGGTCAAGAATGGGAAAGTCCAAATATATACATTAAATGATACGAGTAGAATATGTTTAATAGTCAAATAACTCAGTTTGTCTATCCACAAGTCCAGCACACAATTCAACAATTTGATTTGATTCGTTATGACAACCCTAAATGTTTTTGAACGTCTGATGGCGTGTTCGACATAAACTTGACATTCAGGCTGAAATTCTTCTATTTAGTTTTTTTGCATTTTCTTTTTTCCCTTTGTGGTTTTGTCTTATTTGGTGTCTCCTATATGGCGTAACAATTGGTGGACGGTTCCCATAAATTTTACCACCTAAAATAACAAAGTTTGGAGGAAAATCCAATTCCAAGTTAGTGCCAATACTTGAAAGAAGGTTGTCTTGCTGCGCATCGTTTTAATGTTCAAGAAAACCACTTTTCACGATCCATATGTTATTCGTATTGTCTGCTATTATCTGCATGGGTATGAATGCAATGAATGGACAGAAGGACGGACGAACTAAAGAACGGACGGATGGACCCATCCACTATATACCGCCCAATTGAGAAAGCTGAGCGTATAGTGAATGTTAGGCGAACAAAATGAATGAAATCGAAAATAAATTGTCCGACATATAATTTAGCAGGCTAATTTGCAAGAGGTGACAATGAATATTCTATTTTCAATATATACAAATACCCAAAGATAATAAAATTAACTTCTACATATGAAAGCTTAGACGTTACGCACGTTATTGCGTCAAAATCCGTGAACTCAACCAGTCCACACTCATAAACAGATTTTCTATATAATCAAAACAGTTAAGCTATATAAAATCTATATTCAAAGACTAGGCAGGTATTACTGTATCCAAAAAAAAAAAATGAATTAATAAATTGTTTAATAACTTTTTACAATAGTTTAAAATAAGGGCAACTATATTGGCAAAACGTCAAAAATATGCGTGTCAGACGTAACAAATTATTCGCATAATAACTTTTACAGTGGTGTTTGTGCTCTTTCAAACAGTGAAAAATCCGCATAAATTATATGCTTCATATATATATTGTATTGCGTAATTACTGAATTTGCGTTGATGCAAGGACCAAAGCTGTTTTTGGCAAAAATAAATAGTCCTCACCATTATCAGATTTCGGAAAATGGTAACTTATCAAAACTTATGAGTTTTTAGAATATAGGCTGATATGAAACTTCGTTTTCATAAATTATCCTCACAAAAGTACATAGACTGACCATTTCAAAATCGGATTTTTACAGCACTAGCATCACAAATAAAAACACAACGGCTTCTGGTAAATGTCTTGTAAGAATGTCCAATGTCGAATTTCGCCGCTTTTTACGAGTAAACTGTCAGTTGCGACGTTATTTATTAAGAAATTCAATTTGCTGCATACAAAATAGTGCTGTTCAGTAATTGTACTTTAACCATACATAACAGTTACATACTTTTGACAATTTGCGTAGTCTAAACGACTTCAGTTTTAACAAATCCAATGTTTTGCAAGTTTGTCCACTCAATGAATTTCTTACGTTTAATAGAACGTTGTCGATTCTGGACGCTATAAATATTTATTTCTTTTAAAATCAAATAGAAATGTTTGTTTGTTTTGTGGTTTGGTGTTAAACGCCAGTTTTAGTTACCTTGGTTGTATCATATCGAACAGTTTTCATTGGTGGAGGAAGTCGGAAAACCGGCAACCTTCGGTTTTAGATACTTGACAATAATTGTCAATTTAGATCGAAGTCGAGCAAACCTCGTCACGAGCGTATTTCAAATTCGACAGGCTCGTGATCACTTTATATTTCATGCATATGTACAACCAAACATTTAGAAGTATCCATATTGATCAGAAAAAAAAAAAAATGCCAACGAATAAACAATATTCTCGATTATCGGCGTAAAACGTCGAATTTCGACGTTACCAACTGAGACGTAATATCGTGCGTAACGTCAAAACGCCACTTTCAACAATATGTTAATTAAGTCGTAGTGTTCTGTTTTGTTGGTGGAGTAAGCCGTGATAAGAGAAAAAACTTTCGATCCTTCACCGAAACGTAAATTTAACAAGCTTGAATAGTGCCCAAATGTGGTAATCTTTTAAAACTAAATTCGAGAACCTTTTCTGTCCGAAAAACTAACTGAGAAAAGTTGATAGAAAGAAAATGTCAGTTAAAATGTGAACTAGAATAAACTAGAAAAATAATTGACACATTTTAACGTTTTTTAGGTATTGTCCCTTTTCAGTATTACATTAAATTGCCAGATTGACCTTTCTAGATAAAATAAAAGATAAAGATAATTAAATTGAGTACGCTTTTGTTTCATTCTTATTTTTAATTGTCAAGTACACAAATTTCTAGTTTTTATTAAAATTTAAAGCTACACATTTCCTATTCTAGAAAATGATATAAAATAAGGAGACGTGGCATGATTGCCAAAGTAGACAAATATCCACCAGAAACCAAATGAAGTAAATGTTTGCAACTATACGTCACCGTATGACTCTCAACAAGGAGCAAAACCCATCCCGCGTAAAAGCTATCAAAGGCCCCGACATGATAGTTTATTTTAATAAATTTCAAATAAACGAACATTTTATACAAAGATTGATGTAGACATGTAGAGTAAAAATCGGATTTGGATGTGATTGCAGCGGGTTTTTTATTCATTTATTTTGATCACTTTGCGGATTATCCATGTAATCGTTCAACAAAATAGTAAGAAATGGGGAACAACGATCTTAAACTTAATCGATCACTACTATGAAACAATGCAATTTAATGATAATAATATTATTAATGATCGTGTTGTTTTGCTGGAGCCTCCTCGGTGTATTACGGAAACATTAAATTGTTATTATTTTAATGTTTGAGAATCATCTCAGCATTATCAAACAAACCCATAAGGTAACTTAAATGAATGATGTGCATTTTGAGATGGCCCCACTATAGCCTGTAGTGGTATTGGTATTTAACATCAGCGTCAAAATCGTATTGACTTTCCTAACACGTCTACTAAAAGGAAAATAATGTCAACATTGAATCGAAACAAGGGTAAACCATTTTGTTGATTGATTCGATCCACAAAAACTGATTCTCATACAGGTAAAAACGACGATTAACATATTTTATAAACCTATAACATGAAATCAAACAGACCTAGAAAAATCCAATTGCACGTGTTCGCTAAATATTTATATCTATATTTATGTTTATATCGGGTTATATGACCGTCAGCAGATAAATTAGATGGCGTCTAGACTAAAATACACACGAAATAGTGATACATTTTATCGAGTACATGCATCGTAAATTGTTTATTTAATGCTTTTTATAATTTGGATACACGTTTTAGTTTGTTATAAATCAAATATGAGAATTTGAGTCAAATCGGTGAACATGAATTTGACAGCTAAAAGGGCATACGATACAGTTACAGGGGAGGTAATGACGTCGCTAACGTAAAATATTATTTTTCGCGACGTCAAACTGTGACATATCGGTAAAAGATGCATTTTTTGACTGATTTTTATCATTCAGACTAATTTATCTTGAAAACAAGTTCATGTACCCCTCTTTTTAAAAATGACATTTGGCTTGAAAAGGTATGAAGATTACTTGTGCAAAGTTTTATAAACAAATCACCGATGAATTTGTTTTAATTAGATAAATGTACAACAAAAAATTCCGTTTTTTGACTAAAATCATGAAAATGTGATAAAATGAATGATTTCCAAAGAAGTGTTACACAAATTCAAAGCACACTCATGTAGAGAAGATATCATAGATATTTTTTACAAAAGTCCGCTTGCGTTTATCTTTTAAAGCAAAAAAGTTAGGTATGTCTTTCCAAAGGATAGAAATGTCCAAGAAACCGAAATTTCCAATAAATGTCTAAAATTTCGACCCCATTTATCTCTAAAAGTAGCACATGAAAGTATATCTTTTATTACATATTTGAATTGACTAGGTGAAAAATAGCTTGTATGCAAACTTTCGTCAAAAAATCACCGTGGGATCAAAACTGTATTGTATGCCCTTAACGTTACATCGTTCAATGTGTTCGCTTAACGAAATTTTCCATGTGCTTGGGTCTCTTATTTGTTGTCTGTGGATCCTGACCCTTTCACAAATATTATTTCCCGTTTGTTCAATATAGTTTTCCCTGCATCCTAGACAGGTTATACAGTACTAGTATATCAATTTTTTTGGACTTGCATGTCATGTTGGTGTTAATCGTGAATGATTTGCCATCTTTAAATATCTTTGAAATTCCGGTCTCTAGATAATTATGATTTCCTACCTTTGCAAACTCCATATCTTTTTTCACCCCAAATATTGACATGCAAAGTTGACTCGGTCATTTCGAATTTTGCTCAGATTACTTTCCTGTCGGCGCCTATTTATTATTAGATCTTCCTTGATAACTTTTTTTAATGTTCTTACTTTGTAAAAGAATCGGTAGGTTTTACTTTTGCGGCATTAAAAATTTTGATTACTCCAGGACAAATAATAACAAATGGTAGTAATAAGCTCTGTGTTTCTATTTCTTTTGTAGTACGGAACGGTGTAATTGTTAATTCCTTTGCCTTTTTAATACCGTCTTCGATAAGTTTGATTGTGTAACCCTGTTGAATAAGGTTTTTTTTAGTTCTTCCAATCTTATTTTTCGCAGGTCTTCAGTTACACATATGGCGCAAATTCGTCTTGCCATACAGTAGGGAATGTTCCGCTACATGTATGTATGTGAGACGAGTAGAAATTCAGATATTGATGTGTGTCAGTTTTCTTATAATGTATATCTCCGCTGTTCCTTTGCTTTTTGCGTGTTTTGCAGTGCATGTACTGATTTTGTGTCACGAATGAATACCCCTTATCCTTTGTTTTTCTACTGTAGTAATTTTTAAATCAAAATGTCATAAAAGGATAACTTTTCTGTACTGGTTTCCATAGTTAAGTAGATTGGAGGGTGCAGAATGTTTAATATTATATCATGGGGTATGGTCAATTCTTCTCGTTACTTTGTCAATAAATGAAACAGTCTTCGGATATCTTTTCCATTGATTTAAAACGTATTATTTGAATGTTTCATCAATTTTTTCACCTATTTTCGTATAAGAAACCAATTACTAGGTTTCCATACGTAGGTGCGACATGTGTGCCCATTGCAGTACCTTTTATATGTTTATATGTGGCACAATCGAAATTTAATAAATATTCATCAACATTTTAGCCCAACAATGTTAGATTTGCAATTAAACGCTAGCAAATTATTTGTTTTCCCTCAGGTCGAGTGGTCTAGGGCGCAGGACACAGTGCAGGCGGTGTTGCCATAATGTCACAGAATCAAGGGTTCAAATTCTGCAGAGGTAAGAACAAAAGATTTGTTAGCGCAAAATTGCAGATCCAACATTGTTGTTCAAAATTTGAGACAAATTATATAAATATATATATATATATTGGTATAAGCCCTGTTAAACCAAGGATTATCCGATTGAGAATGTCTGTCATAAAATTGTTACCTGTTTAGACGTATATATATATATATATATACTATAGACTCGGACTTTTTTTAAACTGAGTTTTACTGTGCGTATTGCTGTGTGTTTGTTTATTCTACATTGGCTAGAGGTATAGGGGGAGGGTTGAGATCTCACAAAACATTTTAACCCCGCCGCATTTTGCGCCTGTCCCAAGTCAGGAGCCTCTGGCCTTTGTTAGTCTTGTATGTTTTTTTAATTTTAGTTCATTTATATGTTTCGGAGTTTAGTGTGACGTCCATTTTCACTGAACTAGTACACATTTTTGTTTAGGGGCCAGCTGAAGCCCGCCTCCGGGTGCGGGATTTTCTCGCTGTGTTGAAGACCCATTGGTGGCCTTGTGCTGTTTTCTACTCTTTGGTCGGGTTGTTGTCTCTTTGACACATTCCCCATTTCCATTCTCAATTTTATTGATGTGACGGCATGGTAAGTCAAAGTATCATCCTGAACGACAGACAAAAACAGCTGATCTGCAAGGTATACCATCTACTTGCCACTATACATCATGTACTGTGTTACAACCCTGGATAACGCCGACGAGGAAAGGCACACATTATTCGACTAACGAAAGCTGGACACAGTGAAGGAGGTGTAACCACGATGTCTCAGATGCAGGGGTTCGAATCCCACTGAGGGAAGAACAAATACTTGCTTACGCAAATTTGCAGATCTAACATTGTTGGGCTAAATTTGAAACGAAGTATATACAAATTATAGTGTTAACCCTGTATAACCACAGGTTATCCGATGGATAACGTCTGTCGTAAAGTTGTCACATATCTAGGGTGATAATGTACATTAATGACTCATAACTATGTGCTTATTAATGCTTACAATGCTTTATGTTTCATTGCAGATGACCGTGGTCCCTGTTCCACATTAAAGACTTGCATGAATGAATAGACATTGTTCTTATTTATGACCACGGCCAAAGATTATTGAAGACCGTTAGAGAACAACACTTAAACGTCAATGCCTGCAGGACAGTGTCCTATACCTGGATGTGATTATGTCACTGACGATCTTGATGCAGCTATCGTTGCTGCACTCATCACTGCTCATAGCACAACACACGCTCCGGGACTAGTCACAACAGCGAAAGTAGAAAAAGTGAAAAGACCGGTTATATGAACAGCTGGTACTAGTGAGGAATGGCACATTTTGAATTACGGTGGTCCGATTATGTTCAAGCAACGAAAATTGCCGGCCGTGACAAGGTAGTTCAACTACTAGAATGCTGTGATGAGAAAGTACGAAAGGACTTGACAAGATCAGCAGGGGGTAGTCTAACTAACAAACATGAATAAGAAGTGTTAGCCGTAATCAAGAAACTTGCTGTTCGTGAGGAAAATACGATAGTGGCCAGAGTCACACTTCATAATATGCGCGAAGACCGTGATGAACCAGAACGTAGTTTCTGCGCACGTTTGTGCGGACAAGCCGATGTCTGCAAATTCTTGATAAAGTGTCCTACTTGTAACACAGATGTGAGCTATACAGACACAATTGTTCAGGATGTTCTTGCACGGGGCATTTTCGATCCAGAAATTTAACTTGATCTCCTCGGGGACAAAAACCAAGACATGACTCTTGAGGAAATCACTCAGTTAGTTGAGGCAAAAGATTCAGGGAAACGTTCTGCATCTAGACTACGAGATTCTCAAATGGTTCAAGCGGCTAGCAGCTCTAATAAGAAGGCATAGCAGACAGCCGTGATGGACAAAAAATGAAGTGTGTTCATATTGTGGCAAAAAGGGACACTGCAAAAGTGCACCAGCTCGTCTCCGTAAATCAGAATGCCTTGTATATAGCCATAAGTGTGGATACTGGAATTAACCGTGAACACCACTTTGAAAAGGTTTGTAGGAGTAAAGAGAAATCAAAAACTGGGATAACTACTCATAATACAGACGATTGTGATTGAATCTCTGTGTAGCATAACCAGCAATTCACACCAAAAGAAAAAAGTGACAGGACATTAGCCATAGACCATCATCTTTTTTATAATAATCTGTCAGATACATGGATCAGCAAGGATTCGAAACCACAACCATTCGTCAACCTTATTTTGAGAATATTACCAGAAGATTATGAAGCATTTGGTTTCAACATGACAAAAATAACAAATACTGTTGCAACCTCTGTCTTGGCGGATACAGGATGTCAGAGCTGCCATGCTGGTATCGAGGTCATCTATCGACTAGGAATTAATCCGTATGAATTAATTCCTGTCAATATAAAAATGCATGCTACCAACAACAAAGGTGTCACGATCCTTGGTGCAACCATACTCCGCATCTCCGGCAAAGATGATCAAGGTAGACATGTCGAAATGAAACAAATGACTTATGTTACTGACAACTCTGATAAGCTATTTATTAGCAGAGAAGCTTGTATTGCTCTTCGAATGATCTCCGACAGCTTTACAACCATTGGCGACGAGACTCAACATACTCTCGGTACTAAGAATCCTCAAAACATCCCAAACAAAATCGGAAGAGTTAATGGCCTAGCTAACACCTGTAACTGTCCTAAACGGAAGCTACCACCTGCAATGCCTACGAAGTTACCATACCCAGCATCTGAAGCCAACCTAACAAAAATGAAACAATTTCTCATGGACTATTACAAATCTAGTACCTTCAATACATGTGATCACCAACCATTGCAGTTGACGGTGGATCCCGATGCTGAGCCTTTTGCTCATCACACACCAGTACCAGTTCCAATCCACTGGAAAGAGGAAGTCAAAACTGGTCTTGACCAAGATATCCGACTTGGCGTATTGGAACCTGTCACACGGTGCCCTTGAATGGTCGTTTGTGCCAAGAAAAATGGAAAACCACGCCGCACTGTTAATTTTCAACCCCTTAATGTGCATGCATAAAAATTCACATACCTAATTAAATGGGCATTTAAAAAGTCAGAAAGCGAATATATATGTTCAAATTCTTTTAGGTCATTTTTAGTAACAACAAACAAAAGAACTATGTCAATTGGACCTGCTTTGATATGATAACTGCACTTGAATTTTTATGAGATAACAATTTTATTCGCTGTGGAGATTCCGTATATCGTCAGGTTATCGGAATTACAATGGGGACTAACTGTGCACCACTTATTGCGGACCTGTTTCTGTATTGTTTCGTGTTACAATTTATGACTGAAGTCAGCAAAGACCCATCGAAACAACATCTGATACAAAAATTTAATAACACTTTAAGATATTTGGATGATATAATGGGTCTCAATAATGACGACTTCAGTATGTACACTAAAGAGATTTATCCTGCTGAATTGACTTTAAATAAAGCTAATACTAACAATGAACACTGCCCTTTCCTTGATCTTGATATCTATATCTTTAACGGGAAGCTTATTACTAAAATTTACGATAAAAGAGATGATTTTTCATTTCCTATAGTTAATTATCATTTTTTTGATGGTGACGTTCCCTTGGGACCATCTTATGGTGTTTATATATCTCAACTTGTTCGATTCGCTCGTGTATGTTATCTTGTCTTGGGGAGGGATAAATCCTACTTTGTAAAGAATCACTCTGATTCAAACAAAAAATTCTCTGAAACTGACATTATCAAGATGCTTGATTTCTTGATTGACAACATATTTGTTACATTTGGAGGACGTGTTTTTCAACAGACTGTCGGAATTCCAATGGGAACCAATTGTGCCCCTCTTCTTGCCGACTTGTTTTCTTTATTATTATAAGGCTGACTTCATACAGAAACTTCTTAGGAAGAAAGATAAGAAGTTAGCAATATCCCTTAACTCTACGTTCCGATATATAGATGATGTTCTCTCACTAAATAATACAAAATTTGGTGACTATGTTGAACGAATCTATCCCATCGAACTAGAGATAAAGGATACTACAGATACAGTTAAGTCTGCCTCATATCTTGACTTACATCTAGAAATTGACAATGAGGGTCGGTTGAAAACAAAACTTTACGACAAAAGAGATGATTTCAGCTTCCCAATTGTGAACTTTCCATTTCTATGTAGCAACATTCCAGCAGCGCCTGCATACGGAGTATATATCTCCCAATTGATACGATATTCCCGGGCTTGTGTTTCCTATCATGATTTCCTTGATAGAAGATTGCTGCTCACAAGGAAGCTATTAAACCAAGAGTTCCAAATGGTGAAGTTGAAATCATCCCTTCGTAAATTTTACGGACGCCATCACGAGTTGGTTGACCGTTATGGAATAACCGTTTCACAGATGATATCGGATATTTTCCTTATGTCGTAACTACAATACCCTTCCCTTTTCACGAATGTGACTTACCGAATTAGACTATTTACCGGATTTGTAATAACATAAGCAACACGACGGGTGCCACATGTGGAGCAGGATCTGCTTACCCTTCCGGAGCACCTGAGATCACCCCAAGTTTTTGGTGGGGTTCGTGTTGCTTAGTCTTTATTTTCCTATGTTGTGTCATCTGTACTATTATTTGTCTGTTTGTCTTTTTATTTTTGGCCATGGCGTTGTCAGTTTGTTTTCGATCTATGAGTTTGACTGTCCCTCTGGTATCTTTCGTCCCTCTTTTACAACCTTTTTGATTTTAACGAAAGTATTCTCTGTATTACTGAAAAGTTGTAACATCAGGGTTTTCGATATCACAAACTTGTCAAAACATTTACTAAATTTTATCATCAGTACAAGGACATCATTCGTAAATATAAATCAACGTGCAGGTATTTCACATCCCATCTTGTATGGTATGGTAATGTTCTATACCAAGCACAAAAATGTCGTCATTTAACTCAAAAGCTAACCAACCCTTTAAACAGACTTATTCAGAAGTGATATAGTTACGATACTGTTGTGAGGTCATTAAAGATGGCATTTTTTGGAATTAATATTGATTCACTCATAGGGTCTTTGCATCGGAAATAAACATATCTATTCTAAAACCAGTCGTTGGCATGATACGGGTTATGTTCTCCTCGTATATTTTATGATGTACGATACTAAACCCTAACGGGAGGGATTGTGCTTGATTTTCATATGATGAAGACATAATCTTTCAATCAGTTTAATTGTGGTCTGGAGCTGCTATGTCAGTAACTGCTAGTAGTCCTTTTTAATTTATGTTGATCATTGTCATTTTGCTTAGTTTTTTCTGTTACCTATTCTGACATCGGACTCGGACTTCTTTTAAACTGAATTTTTCTGTGAGTATTGCTGTGTGTTTGTTTATTCCACATTGGCTAGAGGTATAGGGGAGGGTTGAGATCTCACAAAACATGTTTAACCCGCCCCAATTTTGCGCCTGTCCCAAGTCAAAAACCCCTGGCCTTTGTTAGTCTTGTATGTTTTTAAATTTTAGTTCATTTATATGTTTCGGAGTTTAGTGTGACTCCATTTTCGCTGAACTAGTATACATTATAGTTTAGGGGCCAGCTGAAGCCCGCCTCAGGGTGCGGGATTTTCTCGCTGTGTCGAAGACCCATTGGTGGCCTTAGGATGTTTTCTGCTCTTTGGTCGGGTTGCTGTCTCTTTAACAAATTCCCCGTTTCCATTCTCAATTTATGCAACACGTGAAACACACCATACGCCTTCATCTTTTCACCAGGCTAGATCAGTACCTAGATCAGTTATGGAAAGAGGAAAACCGTTTTTGACGCCTATCATAGTGTGCTAATTCCAGAGGAAGATCGCCATATGACTACTTTCATTAAACCCTCGGTCAGATATCGTTAGAAGACGGCTCCAAAAGGTTACATAGCTTCAGGGCGACGCCTTTACAGGACGATATAATAAAACCAAGTGTCCTACGCCTTTAACATGGTTGATAAGATGCTACCCTTTAGGCAATTATTGAAACCTGGTACACCCCTTTTCTGGGATGAATATATCAACAGACTATTCGAGGAATAGTATGTCGCTATCATAAGCGAAATTGAAGAGGGCGTTTGCGCCGTTATGCGCCAGTAGAAGGCGAAGCTCTAGCCGTTGTCGACGCGAGGTATTTTATGCTGGGATGCGACGATCTTATTATAGCTGTTGACCATAAACCTCTCCTGAACATATTCAGTGACAAATCTTTAGAAGAGATCTCGAATTCACGCATACGAAATTTTAAAGAGAAAACACTCAGATATCGTTTCCAAATGATTCATATACCAGGCGTCAAATATCATGCCATTGACAGTGTGTCACGTCATCCAACTGGGAACCCTCAAAAACTTATTCTCTCAGATGACATAGCAGCCATAAAAAATAATATCGTTGCCACCTGCTACATCATTTTATCGTGCATACATTATTCAGATTCAGAATCAGATGCTACTGAAACTGATAACAGTGCCATTATATCCGCTGTGTCCTCGCTTGATTTGCTTGCAGTCAGATCTATGAATTAGGACTTGAGTTCGTACCGCTACAACAAGTGACGACAGTATGAATGAACTTATCAACTTGACTGAGTCTCTTACACCAGCATTTCGACATGAGTTTCCCCACACTGCGGGAATACTTCCAAGTCCGTAAACACCTTTACACTATTGATGGTGTTATATAATAAATGGACAGAATAATAATTCCTCCCATTCTCCGAGAAGAAGTTTTGTCTGCTTTACACGCAGCCAATTAATGAGGTACTGCCCATGATTTCAAGAGCAGAGTCACTGTCTTTTGGCCCGGCATCACACCTGCTATTTCAGCACAAAGAGCCGGATGCAAGCATTATTATCGGAAAGCACCTTCTAACCAAAGTACTCCACCCACACCTCTGATGTCACCGGACTGTCCGTTTCAATGCATCTGTTTTGACTTCTTTCAATACAAGGGGATTTGTTACCTTGTCAAAGTTGACCAATACTCAAACTGACCTATTATTGAAAGATCCTCAAACGGCGCAGCCGGACTCATAACCTGCCTTCGACGCACATTTGTCACTTTTGAGATTCTCAATGAACTAGCATCTGACGGCGGCCCTTAATTCACCTCAACTGCTACGAGACAGTTTCTTCAAGACTTGGGTGTACACCATCGCCTATCTTTAGTGTCTTTCTCTCATAGCAACTGTTAAGCGGAAGTTGGAGTTAAAACCGCTGAACGCATGATTGCTGATAACACTGGTCCTTAAGGTGATCTCGACACGGATGCATTTTAATGGGCCATGCTTCAATACAGAAATACACCTGACAGAGACACTCAAATTGCAACTGCAATGTGCGTCTTTGGTCATACAATCACGGATTTCATTTCAATTCCGTCAGGAAGATATTCTCTTCACAATACCCAGAGGGAAACGCTAGATGCCCATGAAAAAGCTTAAAGAAACTCCCACAACAAACAGGGCGATTTCTTATCAGAACATACAAAAAAACTACCTCCACTTGCAACTGGTGATTGTGTGCGTATTAAGAACCAGATATGGTATTACCCGCTCAAATGGGACAAAACTGGCGTCATCATTGAAGTCCGCCAATTTAATCAATATGCAGTAAAAGTTGATGGTTCTGGAAGAGTTACTTTACACAGCAGAAAGTTTCTCAGAAAGTATGTTCCTATCAAGGGCATCAAAACAACCAAGATACAGGATGACCTTTGGTGTACCTGCCATATCAACATTCGACACCGAACAAGTATCATAACTTACTTCGGATACATTAATGAAAACCACGAAAACCTCTACCCTGGAAAAGCACTATCCACTTGGTCAGGAAAGTTCAGACTCCAACGGCAGTTCCACACCAGGATTCACCTATTCACAAGATTTTCCTAGTGAGCGAAAAGTGCACATTCCGGTAACGCCAAAGATGGACCTTTCATCATCAGAAAGTCCTAGAGTAGGAAACACATATCCTGAGTGCCGTCGTTTAGAATTCAGTAAAATACCGCTCGAGGAACAATGACCACAGCGGACCACCAACACTTCTCCGTTGATTATTAGTCCAACAGAACTTACTCCACAACGTAAATCTAGTCGTGCTAGTCGCCCGTCTGCCTGGCATTCAGATTATAACATGAATTAATAGTCATGACATTGACCTTTTTAATTTTTCTTTTTGCATTTCAACTAGATTAGTGATAATATTATCTTAGTCAAAGTAACAGTGGACAAGTGTTAGCCACCTTTAATGGGAAATTACAGGAGCCAAAAACTTAGGGGAGATAGACGGTTGTAATTGCCTAGGTACATTTATGATTTATAACTATGTGCTTATTTACCTGTGTACGTAATTTTATTTAACGCCATTTTGTCCCAGGGTAGAGTTGTCTTTTGACACTATTCCTACATCTTTTTATTAATATTGTATTTATGTTCTGTCATAGATCAAACTTATTCGTTCAGTGTATGTTTACTTGTTTTTGTTTAAATGTCTTTTTGATCGAGTTAAGCCATTTCAATTGATATTTTATAGTGTGTCTTTTTATGTTGTAATGTTACACTACTGTCTCAGGTTAGGAAGAATGTTGGTGCCTGTTAAAACGTTTAAACCCGCTGCATTTTTTTGCACCTGTCCTAAGGAGCCTGTTGTTCAGTGGTTGTCGTTTATTAGTGTGGTTCATAAGTGTTTCTCGTTTCTCGTCTTTTATATAGATTAAACTGTTGGTTTTCATGTTTGAATTGTTTTACACGAGTCATTTTGGGGCCCCTTGTAGCTTGGTGTTCGGTGTGAGCCAAGCCTCCGTGTTGAAGGCCGTATTTTGACCGATAATTGTTTACTTTTTATACATTGTGACTTGGATGGAAAGTTGTCTCATTGGCACTCATACCACATTTTCTTATTTATATTTACAATGTTTTATGATTCATTGCAGATGACCGTGGTCACTGTTCAACATTAAAGACTTGTATGAATAAATAGATATTGTTCTTGTTTATAGACGTATATAATCAAATAAGAATTTCATATGACGGCATGGTAAGTCAAATTATCATCCTTAACTACAGACAAAAAACAGATGATCTGCAAGGTATACCATCTAATTGCCACTAAACATCATGTACTGTGTTACAACCCTGGATAACGCCGACGAGGAAAGGCATTACTCAACTAACGAAAGCTATATTTTTTATATAGCCTAGTTGGTCGAGTGGTCTAAGGCGCTCGACACCATGCAGGCGGTGTTGCCACCATATCTCAGAAGCAGGGGTTCGAATGTTGTGCTATATTTGAGACGAAGTATATACAAATTATGGTGTTAGTCCTGTTTAACCACAGGTTATCCGATGGAGAACGTTTGTTGTAAAGTTGTCAAATAATTAGACATATATATTTAGACGTATAATATATATATATATATATATATATATATATAAGTCTATAAAAAGGACCAACCAGCAAATTTACTATGTACCGGATAGTCTAGAATAGGTTAGATGAAGGCTATTTGTTAAGCCGAAATATTTTAATAACAACATCTTCGTATAATACCATCTTATATTAGTATCGTTGTGCAAATGTTTTGACTTATATATATATATATATATATAAACAAGTCTAAATTGAAAACAACGTTCAAACCTATGATTGCGTTGGATAAAAACCGCAATTTTATACGTGTGCATGCAAAACAAATGT
Organism: Mytilus coruscus; assembly: GCA_017311375.1. Lineage (NCBI taxonomy): Eukaryota > Metazoa > Mollusca > Bivalvia > Mytilida > Mytilidae > Mytilus > Mytilus coruscus. Next base: position 22,748,754 of record CM029599.1, on the reverse strand, counting down.
GAGGGGGGTCTAAATACAGCACAAACAACATTTTCCAAAAGACCAAAAAAATGAAAAAGTATATTTTAACAAAACGCATTTGACTAACAGGTCGAACAACAAATGTTCTTAAACCCTGCTGACTGCCATTGGCGATTGTCAAATAAACGGATCACCAGATGTAACAAAATGGATCTTAACTATATATATATATATATATGTCTAAAAATAGCAACAATCAACATTCAATCTATCTAGGAGTGGATCAGTTTGAAAATAAACTTGTACAGTTACTAAATTAAATTATACAAATGCCTAAGAATGTAACTTTAACACACCAATGAGTGTTATAAAATTAGTTGTTATATTTTATATATTCACGCAATATTTCACTAAACAAATTAGCTTCATCAGGCGAGTGCAGCCATTCAGGTAAAAATCGGATGCTGTAAAGAATTTTTTGCAGCTTATTGTACATGTTTTTTTTTAAATATGTTTTTGTAGCTTATTGTACATTGCAATTCTTAAATCAAAACAAATAGTTGTGTTAGTTAAATAGTAAGAAGTTCAAGATTTATTCCTTTGGTCATTCAGTCCATCAGGTTCAAGAGTACGTAGTTGATGCACCCAAAATCTCTCTCTCTCTCTCTCTTTTTCTACTTTGGGTGTCCCAATTTTGGTTGACCTCTATTATTTGAAAGGTGATATTATCAAAGTATGTCCTGTTCTTAAGAGGTGTCTCGTGATTGGGCAGTTTCTTCCTTTGGTATAAAATGACCGGTGATTATTGAGTCTGATGTTGAATTTAGTTATATAACTATATATATATATATATATAAGTGCCTATACATAGCAACACATAACATACAAATCTATTTGAGTGTGGATTAATCAGTACAAAGATTAATAGAATTACACAAATGAAATTATAAATTGCCTAACAATGTAATTTTAACACACTATTTAGTATGTAAATACTAAAATGTTAAAAATATTTTCAATGCAATAAAAAGTAAACGCAATATTTCGCTAGACACACTAGCTTCATCGAGCGTGCATCTACCCAGGTGAAATCGGATGCAGATAAGGAACGTTTGCAGCTCATTGTACACGAATTGTGCTGCCTTGTAAATAATTCAAATTTGGATGATTATTTATTTAATTACGAAATGTGTGGTTGAAATTAGCAACGTCCATTGGCCAATATTAAAGAGAGATCCACCAGCTCCATACTTTAGAACCTGATGGTCTTAATGAAAAAGACGAGAAAAAATACAGGAAAGATAAAGAATAATTAATTATACAGCATCGTCCTTTATATCTCTGTAATATCTAACATTGTTGGGCTAAATTTGAGACGAATTATATATATATATTGTGTTAGCCCTGTATAACCACGTGTTATCCGATGGAGAATAAAATTGAGAATGGAAATGTGGAATGTGTCAAAGAGACAACAACCCGACCAAAGAGCAGAAAACAGTCCAAGGCCAACAATGGGTCTTCAAAACAGCGAGAAAATCCCGCACCCGGAGGCGGTCTTAAGCTGGCCCCTAACCAAAAATGTGTACTAGTTCAGTGAAAATGGACGTCACACTAAACTCCGAAACATATAAATGAACTAAAATTAAAAAACATACAAGACTAACAAAGGACAGAGGCTCCTGACTTGGGACAGGCGCAAAAATGCGGCGGGGTTAAACATGTTTTGTGAGATCTCAACCCTCCCCCTATACCTCTAGCCAATGTAGAATAAACAAACACACGGCAATACGCACAGTAAAACTCAGTTTAAAAGAAGTCCGAGTCCGATGTCAGAAAAGGTAACAGAAGAAACTAAGCAAAATGACAATGATACATACATTAACAAAGGACTAATAGCATTTACTGTCATGCCAGCTCCAGACCTCAATTAAACTGATTGAAAGATTATGTCTTCATCATATGAAAATGTATGTAATAAAGTTGTCATTTGTTTAGACGTGTTTAATAAAATTAAAATTTGATGTGGCGGCATTGTAATTAACATTATCATCCTTTTCGACAGACAAAATAGCTGATCTGAAATATACACCATCTACTTGACACTATACATCATGTACTGTGTTACAACCCTAGATAAATCCGACGAGGAAAGGCATTACATCGACCACCTAAAGCTATATTTGTATGTAGTCTAGGTGGTCGAGTGGTCTAGGGCGCTAGACACGGTGCAGGCAGTGTGTCCACGATGTCACAGAAGCAAGTGTTCGAATCCCGCTGAGGGAAGAACAAAATTCACTAACGCAAATTTGAAGATCTAACATTGTCGGGCTGAATTTGAGACGAATATTATATATATTGTGTTAGCCCTGTATAACCACGTGTTATCCGATGGAGAATGTCTGTCATAAAGTTGTCACATGTTTAGACGTGTATATATATAAATGAACTAAAATTTAAAAAAACATACAAGACTAACAAAGGCCAGAGTCTCCTGACTTGGGACAGGCGCGAAAATGTTTTGTGAGATCTCAACCCTCCCCCTATACCTCTAGCCAATGTAGAATAAACACACACACGGCAATACGCACAGTAAAACATATATATGTTAGCGGCAATAAGTGAAATTAGGCATTAAGCTTAAATCCTAGGCAATAAGCTAACTCCTAGGCATTAAGTTATTGCCTGAAATTTTTAAGCATTGAGCTTATTTCCTGGAAACTGATGATGATTATTCAACCTATTGCCAAACATCATTTCAGGCAATAAGCGAACTTTGGGATTTTTGTTTTATCTTCCAAGTACATGTATATTCGGCGAAATATTCCAATTATTAAATAAATAAACATTAAATTAACAGATCTTCAAATTTTAGTATGTTTTCATAATTAACTTGCATTACTTTGTGGTATTAAAAAAATAATATGTTTCAAACAAGTGATTGTATCTAATGAAAGGAGAGGGGATTGAAGATTTTATCTGAAAATTATTTGAAGAAAATTCACACTTCACTGGTTCAGCTGGTTTTGGTCTGGTCAAAAGTAGACATTAATTTTTGCTCACATCATCTTTCCATTGATTTTATAGGATATGTAAAAAAAAATACTGTTCAACATTTTGTTAAATACCCCCAGGCCATCTGGTATTTTTCACTTCTTAATCTGGATTATTATCATTTAAGTGACATGCTACTCAGAAACATTTTTTGAATCTTTGCGATCTTCATTTGAATAAGGGGAAACAAGGCGCATATACCAAAGACAGTAAAATGATCTTCTGGCAAAGATAAAAGTAAAGTAAAGGAGAATGATGCGGAAATTTTTTTTGTTTTTGTTTTTCTAGAGGAACTGTATCATGGTATATTGGAAAAGGCACATATACAGGTTATGGCGAAAGAGACCGTATGATTTTAACAACTTAATAATGACTATGCAAATATTCCTCGTGATTCCATCAAACTATTTCTTTCACTTTGGGAAAATTGTAACATGAAGAAAAAGTATTTCGGGAAGAGAGTACTTAGTGAAACCCATTTTATATAGAGTTCAATAGTAGAGGACAGGTTGATTTAATGGATTTCAAATCAAACTCAGATTGAAACTATAAATTTCTTATGGTGTACCAAAATCCCCTATTAAACAAAAGTTTGTAACATTAAATTTCTAACGTCAAAATGTGCGTCAGAGGTGACGTTTTCCCCATTTTTTTGGTACGCTCCATAAACTGCAAAGTGACAATGGTCATGAATTTATAGCTTTGATTATATCCGAGTTAAAACTAAAGTGGCCAGAACTTTATTTCTGGTAGTTGACATTTAAAACTTCAGTTCTTATCATGTTATTATGTACCAAATGCATTTTAACTTTGAATAAATGTCTTTTTATTTACTTGCATTTACAGTTTAGGCATTAAGATTAATGCCTGGACACATTTTTCAGGATTTAAGAAAAATGCCTAACATCATTTAGGCAATATACTTACTGCCTAGGATTTAAGCATAATGCCTAATTTCACTTATTGCCGCTAACATATATATATATATATATATATATATATATATATATGGTTTACATCTTCACAAAGTAATCTAGCAACAAATTTCATAGTTACATGAAAATGCACCGCGTTACATTTTAACACTGGTTCTTTTTCTATTGATGACTGCATGTTTGATGAATTTCATCTGGTCGCAAGGGTAATTCTACCAAAATGGAGATGATTTTTAAACTTAGGTAGCAAAACACACTTAGGAGTTTGGTTTCGTATTTCGGCCCCGGTGTATTTTTCAAATATGAAAATTATTGTGCCATAAAATTCATTTTTTACACTAATTAACACTTTAAAGTGAGTTTATAGGAACATCAAGCTTTTTTTTTCACACAAACTTTTTGACGCAGTTTTACGAAAAAATGAGACAAAAGGCATGGTTTTCATTTAATCTCTTAATAGATATATATGTAAACAGTTTCAGAAAGGGTATCCCTTTACGTGATTGAAATTTTACTTTTAGCAAAATTTTGGGGAAATAGACATCTTCACATCTCTTTTTGCAATATTTTATAGCAAATAAATGCAAATTATTGCCATGTATACACCAAAAAGAAATTAAAATTATCGTTTTTAACTACTGGAAATCAAATCTATGGAAGATACTGACTACATACATATATGACACAAACATTAAGCTGAATTTTTAAAAAAGCAAGGAAAAGGGGATGGTAAAATTTATGAGGGTAAATTTGTTTTTTCCTAACTGTATATCGCTTCCTTATGGTATAAACAAAAAGATCAGAATAACATAATTTAAGACTATTCATACCACAAATCTACTGACATTTAGATTCTAAATCAATTTTTGAGAAGAATGACAATATATGTCAATTTTATTGTTTATTGTCCTTAGCAACAAAAAATAGACATTCAGACACAAAGTTTATATTTGTACTCAACCTTCTTAACCCTTGCTACCGAAGGATTGTGCTGTATGCAATAGCATAAGTTTTGAACGCGTTGTATTTATTCATGCGAATATATCAAATAACTATTTTTAGTAAGGTTTCATTTTATATTTTGTCAATAATTAAATGTATAGTTGTTTTCGCTGTTAGAAATTGATACCTATTAGCAAGTTTCAAGGATTTGGTATGCAATACACATACAAATTAACTGTTTTGTGCTTTACATTGCTTAATTTTGTACAATTTTGTATCTTCAGAGATCTTATTCAGATTTTCAACATTAAAAACCAGAAATTTAAAATTTAACGAAAAATGAGGCGGAAATTTTACACTTTGACTTGGCACTTTCTTTAGATCAGTTTTTTTTTCGTGTTTCAGTGTCAACTGCTAACCTTCAAGGGAAAATTCGCTTTTTTTGACTTCTCACCTTAATATGTTCATTATAACATAAAATACATATTCACAAAGTTTTATCGATATATGTGCAGTAATAAAGAAGAAAATCAATAATTATTAATTTTTGTATTGACTACTTCCTGCAGTACGTGACGTTAACTACTACAATTGCATGCACGGATTTTAAGTACGATCATTTAAAGTCTTGTTTTTTAATCATATTTCAACGTAATCATAAGCGCGCCGATGACTGATTTTCATAGCTAATCACCATCCAATAATAATAAAAAAACAAAAACAAAAACGAACAGACATGCAACTTTTTACATTCCTCATGGGTTAAAATTTTCTGGGTTTATCGTATATATTTCGATTCTTGATATATTGGCAGCGCAAAAAAGTCAATCTTTTGATTTGAATTTTGAATATTTTCTTTTTCCTACTGATATGGTAAACAAATTAATGTATACAACTTAATCTGTAAGGATAATAAGTGTACGTTTATTGACCTTTTAATTCAGGGAAACATTTTTACGATGTGTGTATTATTCTCTGCCAATACCCGTGGAAGGCTTGTTAAAATCAAGGTTAACATTTGATCACTTTTAAATTTAAGAAATAGTCTCAGAAAATAATAATCAAGTGATATAAAGAGTATAAACGCTTATCATTTTACACATCAAAAAGAAAAAAAAAATCATATTTTTATAAAATTAACTTATCTATAGCGCTTTTGGTTTACCTCATACCGTTAAAAAATGTACGTTAACACTCAAATCTAAATATTTGAAAGCTAGGGATGTGCTAATTTAATCAATATCGGAAACCATCTAAGGTCAACTTTGTCTATGTAGAATGGAACCGAGAAAATACATAGATCGCTATGGAATATTTTAGATACTTTTGATACAACGTAAATATTCACATATATGTATAAAGCTTCTTCCACATGGGGAAAATGTACACTAGAAAGTAAATCAAAACGAATTCACACAAAAATCATTCAACACCGAAATAAGTTTTAAATAATAAACGGGTGCTCTTTTGGTAGAACGTGGCTGTATCTATCAGTTCTTTATGCAACTTCAGCTAAAGATCTTCCGTTTTTTAATTCTTCAAAACTGTTAAATATTCATTGTTAAAGAAAAAAAAAAACATTGTCACTGTATTACAATCAAATTCAAAATGGGGAGTTTACTTTCGTAATAAAAAAGGTAAGTTTCATGATTCGAAGGGGTTAGATTTGATATTTATTCAAAGCTTAGTCTCAAAAATATATAGAAAATAAAACTGTTGAGCGGGGTGTAATTATAAATGTTTTAAGTTCGGATGGAATATTTTAATCAAATATTAATCTGTGCAAGAACACGTTTGTGATTTGCATTAGAATGACAGACCGGACGAATCGGATTTTCATTCGTTTGCAAGACTTGTTATTCACATTCTTCAGTTGGACACATTATTCCCACACTAAACAGACAAGAATACTCCTTAATATCGGATAGAGTACTTAGCGAACAAGCAGTATTTCAAAATTTCTGTGATTTAATACTAAGTTAAAAAAACCAACAAAATTAATTTGATGTTCAATGCGTTTCCTTGAAAATTTACATATCGTCATTCGGTCTGAAAATAAAATGTGAATTTTGTATACAGATCATGCAGAAGTGTGAAGTCATAAAACCTCGTTATTGCATAAATAGGTATTGAACGCGATTATAAATATGAACCTATAGTACGGGAGACGTCATGGGACGGTACCTTGGCATATACAGGTAATATAGATGTGGTTCTGTAATACCCGGAAATGTCAAGGTAAATCACTACCTATACAGAATGTACACTGTCAAAGAAATTATTACGATTGTAAAGCATGACCATTCGTATTTTAAGAGGGGGCCTAGTAGAGAGGACTTCAATTCTGGCTACACAATTATTTTCTTTTCATCTTTAATCACTTAACTAAAATAATTCATAAATCAGCGGTTTTCTCCTGTTTTCTTTCTAACTTTCGCTACAAGCGTGTTTTTTTTAAATTCCCTTTTGGACCAATGCTTTTTCAGTAGAGTTAAATTCATAAAAGGACCCTACAAACAATTTATACCCCCAAAAAAAAAAACAGAAAAAAAGAGATGAACGGTAAGAACGGTAAGTCACATCAAATTCAAATATTTTAAATATTTTATTGTTGTTAACCAGAAATATATAATACATGTCTCTGTGTCAACCTATAAAAATGACAGGGGAATAAACTTGAAATAGATTTATGGTGTGTACAATGCAACTGCGGCACATACACGTTTTCTAGGGAATTGAATAACCCCTACTAATCACAGCTTATATGCACATTTTCTAAATGACTCCATCCTTCATTTAAACAAAAAAAGACAATTATATATAAAATACTATAGTTGTTGAGACTTTATTTTCTACCAGACGTGTAACTTTTTCATATATATTCAAGAGTCTATCCTAAATTGAGGTAAATTATTTGGTCTTCCAAAGGTAGCAATACACAGTTAGAAGTTTAGTTTCGCATTTTGGCCATGGTGAATTTTTTAAATATAAAAGTTTTTGTACAATAAAATTGATTTTTAGATAGTTCAAGAATAATCCAGCCTTCCAAGTGGGTTTATGTGAACATCAAGATTGTTTTTTGCATGTTTTATAGGCCATTTTTCTGTTTGACAGTCCGTGTTTTCCCATCCATTCCGCCCATAGGTCCAGAAATTATTGTAGTGTTTTTCACCAAAAATTTGACCCTCGAACTTTTCAATTTAATTTTATGGAAAAACGAGCAGAAATGCATATGATTTTTTTTTGGACCTCTTGATAGATAAATGTCTATGGTTTCAGGAAAGGTATCACTCTAATGGATTGAAATTCTCCTTTGGACCAAATTTTGGGGACTTTTGTGACATTTTCACCCCCCTTTTTGCAATATTTTGTATCAAATAAATGCAGATTGTTGCCATGGTTACACCAAAAAGAGATTATATTTCACCATTATAACTATTGGAAATCAAATCTATGGAAGAAGCTCTTTCCATAAATATGCACATGCATAACACAAATATTAAGCCTTATTTGTTAGAAAGCAAGAGAAAGAGGGTGGTTAAAAATTATGAGTGTCAATTTTAAGTTTTTTTCCTAACTTTGTATTGCTACCAAATACCGTTTCGATTCCTTACATCACTGAAGAGACATTAATTGTCGAAATCCGGATATGGTGTGCAAATTTTTGCACCTCATGTTTGCGGTATACCATCTTTTCCGCAAGTTTATTGTTTTCTGTTTGTAAATAAATTAATAATAAGATCCATTTTGTTACAACTGGTGATCCGTTTATTTGGCAATCGCCAATGGCAGTCAGCAGGGTTTAAGAACATCAGTTGTTCGACCTGTTATTCAAATGCGTTTTGTTAAAATATATTTTTTCATTTTTTTTTGGTCTTTTGGAAAATGTTGTTTGTGCAATCATAGGTTTGAACGTTGTTTTCAATTTAGACTTGTTTATATATATATTGTATGGCTTTCCAAATACCGTTTCGATTCCTAACATCACTGAAGAGACATTAATTGTCGAAATCTGGATATGGTGTACAAAAACCTTTGCACCTTTTGTTTGCGGTATACCATCTTTTCCGCAAGTTTATTGTTTTCTGTTTAGTATTAAATTTATAATTAAAATCCATTTATTACATCGGTGATTCGCTTATTTGGCAATCGCCAATGGCAGTCAGCAGGTTTTAAGAACATTTGTTGTTCGACCTGTTAGTTAAATGCGTTTTGTTAAAATATACTTTTTCACTTTTTTGGTCTTTTGGAAAATGTTGTCTGTGCTGTATTTAGACCCCTCTAACAAGAAATTTGTTTTGCATGCACATGTATAAAAATTGCGGTTTTTATCCAACGCAATCATAGGTTTGAACGTTGTTTTCAATTTAGACGTGTATATATATATATATATATATATATATATATATATATTTATGTACGTGGCGGATGAATTTTATCGTATGATAATTCTATTAATATACCAATAGAATTGTAACCGGTTTAATGAACCTGAGTGTATTTAAATACGGTGGACTCGATTTGAAATTATCGACCAGGGTGTTGACAATTCGCATGTACACAAGTACTTTTGTTAGATATACCTATATTGCAATAGACTTACGTTGACAATGTCTGACATGGAGGAGGAAACCTTTGATTTAGCGGGTGAACAAGGTACCTCTATTAGAAATCCGCATGAAATGTCTATTGCAGACTTATTTTCGCTTCTCAAGACATATATGGACACTAGGATGTCGGGTATTGAAACTTCTTTCACAGATACTACGCATACTTTGGAGAAAAAGGTTAAAAAGGCTGAAAATTCTTTCAAATTCAAGGGTCATCAGGTCCAGTACGAGCTGAACGTTGATTTACAGGATTTGGTACAAAGGGCGTTGGCTTATCTAGGGAGAAACAAGTCGGAGAAAGCGGTGACTATCCTTAATGAGGCTCTTAACACGCTAAAGAAAAGAAACAAGCTCATAAGAAATGCTGATAAGTCGGGGGGAGGATGGAAGACCGTACAAGAATATCTATCCGATGATTATCTAGCGACTCCGAGGATGAAAAGAAGATAAGGGCAGCTGACAACCGGGCGGTGAAAAATTGAAGTCCGTAAAATCCGCAGACAAGAAGCAGAACGTACGAAAAAGACCAGCTGAAGCTTCCGGTTCTACCTCGCAAACAGCGCATAATGCAATTCCAGTTTCTGTCAGCATGCCGCCCTTTCGTGGGAGCAGACCTGGTTACGGAAACCAGGTCAAAAGGTCCAGGGAAGGAGATATGTGTTACAGGTGCGGAATATTTGGACATTGGGCTTCCGAGTGCAAAAAAGACACCAAAACTGGATTTGGAGCTCCAAGAGGAACTTCGTTAGTATTTCAGCGCTCATACGGACACTTTACAGGTACAAGATGTTTATGAATCTTATTTTGAAGATGAAAAAGGTTATTCAGATATTTTTGTTAAAGACCGGCTGAAAAATTCTGTAAACTTTTGGAAAAGTATTAACGCTTCTAGTTTTATTGTTGATGTTATTGAAAATGGTTACAAAATACCTTTGTTAAAAGAGCCTGAAAATATTTATTTAAAAAATAATAAATCTGCGTTAGAGCATTCAGATTTTGTATCAAGTGCAATTAAAGAGCTTGGATCGGGCGGTTTAGTAAAACGTGTATCAATTATGCCTCATGTTGTTAACCCTTTAACAGTTTCAGTTAACGGTAAAGGTAAACACAGATTGATTTTAGATCTAAGACATGTAAATAAACAAGTGGTTGTAAACAAAGTCAAATTCGAAGATTGGAAAACTTTATCACAATATGTTACATTGAATTGTTATGGGTATGTCTTTGATTTGAAGTCTGGATATCATCACTTAAACATTTTTGAACAACATCAAAAGTATTAAGGGTTTTCGTGGAAAGGAGAATTTAATGTTTTTACTGTGTTGCCATTTGGTTTAAGCTCCATCAGGTATATTTTTACTAAAGCTGTGAGACAATTGGTCAAGCACTGGCGTAAATCTAGCATAAAGGTAGTTGTTTACTTAGATGATGGTTTTGGGGTTGAAGATAGTTATGAATTATGTGAAAAGCGCGCTCAAAGAATCAAAGCAGACTTGATTGCTTCTCGTTTTGCGCCAAACAAAGACAAGTGTGTATGGTTACCTTCACAGCACGTTGAATGGTTAGGTTTTTTATAGAATTTAATTTCTTGCAAATTACAAATTCCTCAGAGAAAAATAGATGATATCCTGAAATTGGTAGCTTTTATACTAAATTCTAGTTACAGGGTAAAGGTACGACAGTTGACCAAAATCTGCGGTAAGTTAATTGCTTTAACACCAGCCGTAGGCAATGTTACCCAGATCATGACAAGATGCATTTTTTCAGTCATTAATATAAGAGACTATTGGGATCAATATGTAAACATCGGCAAGTACCCTGATTGTATCAATGAGCTCATTTTTTGGAGAGATAATTTGCCTTTATTAAAGGCGGTTGATCTGGTAAAGAACATTTCAAATTTTCATGTTTTCACAGACGCAAGCGATACGGGCGCTGCAGGTTTCATACAAAATTCATCGAAAATTTTGCAGAAAATGTGGTTAGAAACTGAGCAAGGTAGGAGTTCTACTTGGCGAGAAGTAAAAGCAATTCAGTTATGTGTCAGTGCCTTTTCAAAACTCTTACAAAACAGTATCGTGACTTTTCACACAGATAACAAGAATGATGTTAGCATCATAAATAAGGGTAGCAAAGTGCAAGAGTTACAACATTTGTCTTTAGAAATTTATAGGTGTTGTTTACTTGAAAACATTTCATTACACATAATCTGGTTACCCAGAAAAGAGAACGAGAAGACTGATTTATTAAGTCGGATTATAGATATTGATGACTGGGGTATTTCTCCAGAGTACTTTCAGTTTTTAGACGACCTCTGGGGTCCTCATACCTTCGATAGGTTTGCTAATATGGACAATAACAAAGTAGATAAATTCAGTTCGTTGTACTGGAACCCTGGTTCCTCAGCAGTAGACGCTTTCTCGTGCCACTGGGCACAAGAAAACAATCTATTAGTACCACCAGTCTCTTTAGTTTGTAAGTGCATAAACCACTTGGTTAGATGCAAAGCAGAGGGAACACTGGTAGTTCCGAGTTGGCCGTCGTCTCCTTACTGGCCATTGATTTTTGATGAAAATGCAGAATAGAGACCTTACGTATTAGACGTGCTCGAATTTAACGAGGTAGACAGAATTTTAGTTTCTAGAAACAATTTAAATTCTATTTTTGCGAACGGAAAATTCAAGGGTAGAATTTTAGCTGTTCGTTTGAAAGCTACTGATAGATATTTGTGATAACATTTTATTATTTTTTGTAGATTTTACTTAATGGAGGTTCTCTATTCAGAGATGTTAGCTTACAGAAGCTTATTGATGTAGATATTGCGTCACTTGACGATAGTTTTGGGGCCACTTGGCCTGCAGATACCACTGGGTATAGTAATGGTCACTGGACCTGTTTTTTCTGTTTGTGAATGCTGAGCAGTTATGCATATTTCAAGGTAAATATTTATTTAATCTATAATTATTTTACAGAAAATATTTTCAACGGGATTTTGGAAAAATGACACACAAGTAAAGCACACAGAACTTAAGATTTTGTTCAGAAAAATGAAGAATTCAGTTATTGCCTCTAAAGCCAGAAATACAAATGTTAAGTATGCATACAGTTTTAAGCGTTTTGTAGTGTGGTCTGAAAAATATACAGAAATCAAGTCTGTCCTTCCTGCCAACGAAATTTATGTTAGAGTATATCTTCAATATCTAATGCAAAGTGCAAAACACTATAGTACTATAGACGCTGCATGTTAGGCTATAAAGTGGGCTCACAGTTTAGCTGGGTTCGAAGACCCATGCGACTCGGATATAGTTAAATGTATTGTGGAGGCATCTAAAAGAAAGCTTAATAGACCTATTCAGAAAAAAGAACCGATGAATGCAAACATCATGCTCAGTCTTTTTAAGAAATTTGGCGTAACAAATAATTCGCAAAAAAATCTTAGATTATTAGCTATGTGTTTTCTGGCTTATTCAGGATTTTTAAGGTACAGTGAACTATGTCAGATTAGAGCAAAGCACATTACATTTGGAGACGATCATATTGATATCTATTTTGAGAGTAGTAAAACCGATTGTTACAGAAAAGGAAAAAAAAAAAACGTTTTGATAGCTAAACTTGATCAAGCACACTGTCCTGTTAAAAATCTAAGTGATTATTTAGATAAAGCTAAAATAGACAGGTCCTCAGATGATTTTGTGTTCAGAGCTTTATATTATTGTAAAAGTACAAACAACTGCAAGTTGAGAAAAAGAATATAAAACTATCTTATACTAGGACTACAGAGATTGTAAAAGGAGCTCTATCGGAAATAGGTTTAGATCCAAGAATTTTTGGTACACCTAGTTTTAGGGCAGGCGGTTGCTCAGCCGCCAGTAACTCTGGTGTCTCGGACAGATTATTAAAGATTCATGGAAGGTTGAAATCTGATATCGCGAAAGACAGTTACATAAGTGATAATTTGAAAAAAAACGCTTATTAGTTTCAAAATCTTTAGGTTTATAAGATTTATACTGTAATTTCTTTCTTTGTACAATCGAGAATGGTCATCGTGCCTGACAAGTTCTAAAACTAGTGTTTTAGTTATTTCTATTATGAATGAGATAAGAAACAGATTGGGCCGACGGTATACAGAAATTATATAGTCTAGTATATAAATAATTTATGTTCGTTTGAACGAAGAGAATTTAGAAAATAAATATATTTATGTACGTGGCGGATGAATTTTATCGTATGATAATTCTATTAATATACCAATAGAATTGTAACCGGTTTAATGAACCTGAGTGTATTTAAATATGGTGGACTCGATTTGAAATTATCGACAAGGGCGTTGACCATTCGCCTGTACACAAGTAGTTTTGTTAGATATACTTAAGCACAATGTCATATATATTCGAAAACACTTAAATACATTTGTAACATTTTTTGTTTGTCTTTTGTAGATTGTTGAGTGCAACATTTTTTAGTTTACTTAAACAGAGGACTTATTCTGTGGTGTGGACTTTATTTACACAATTATAAATCTATGTTATCGTTTGATATACAGGTATTGCAATGTTTGATATATAAAAAAGAATGGTCATCGTGCCTGACAAGTTCTAAAACTAGTGTTTTAGTTATTTCTATTATGAATGAGATAAGAAACAGATTGGGCCGACGGTATACAGAAATTATATAGTCTAGTATATAAATAATTTATGATCGTTTGAACGAAGAGAATTTAGAAAATAAAAATATAATTACTCTAAATATCAGCACAACAATGTTAAATCTGCAAATTTGCGGAAGTAAATTTTTGTTCTTCCCTTGCCGGGATTCGAACTCATGCTATTGGGATATCGAGACAACACCGCCTTCACTGTGTCAAGCGCTCTAGACCACTCGGCCACCTAGACTGAACTAAATAATTCAGCTTTTGGTGGCCTAGTGTTACCTTTCCTCGTCAGTAGAATCTAGAGTTGTAACACAGTACATGATATATTAGGCATGAAGATGGAATTGATTGCAGATTAGCTAAAAATCCATCGTAAGGATCGTAAGATACAGTCACAGAAATAATTATTTTGATAAGTACGTCTAAACAAGTGACAACTCTGGGACAGATCCATGCACTGGATCACCAGTTAAGGTGGTACACGGCTGAAATATATATATACCAAATGTGTGTCTTTTTCACCTATTCAAAATTGTGAAATTTTCCGTTACCTGTTCCTTTTATGTACAGAAATATGCAAAATGTATGCACCTATGCTAAATGTATGCACTTTATAATAATTCTTTTATCTTATCTCTCCCTTTTACTAAAGTACAATTTCGGGAATCGTTTATCCCATAACTTGGATGGTATACCTAAAACACGGTAAACGGACAGAAAGTCACAGGACAAAAAGTCACAGGACAAAAAGTCACCAAAAAGTCACAGGACAAAAATTGTTCACAAACTTGATAGGACAAAAAGTCACAGGACAAAACGTCACAAATAATTTGTTTAGAACTGTTTGAATATATAAGAGAAAGTTCTTGAAATAATTTCTTTTTATTACATATATCATTTTACAGTTAAAGAAATCGTTCATAAGCCTTGATAAATGAAGATTTATCAAATTTTAAACATTCAAAGGATACATTTCTTGACACAATGAAGCCATTTAAGTACCAAGGCACTTTGACAAATTGTTTTCTTAACAATTATATGATCATTATTTTTTTTTGTTCAGAATAAATTTTGTTTACAAAGTTGCTTTGTATATAATAATTCAATAAAAATACAATTCATGTTTTTAAAAATGAGTGTTTTCTTATTCAATGAAAAATAATCTCAAAACTGAATTGTGACTTTTTGTCCTGTGACTTTCTGTCCTACATTCGAAAAA
Source organism: Mytilus coruscus (assembly GCA_017311375.1). NCBI lineage: Eukaryota > Metazoa > Mollusca > Bivalvia > Mytilida > Mytilidae > Mytilus > Mytilus coruscus. Next base: position 22,733,382 of record CM029599.1, on the reverse strand, counting down.
GACACATCCGTCACCTCTTTAGCGGATGAGATGTTAATAAATAACTATCAGTCTATCCGAAATGAAGTTTCTTTATTTCTTCTAAGGGGATTTTTTTTTGGGATCATTAGCGTACATATTCATGGCAACGATCTTAGTACCTTGATATATCCCCGAGTTAAGAATCGTATAGAACAGCAGGTGTGCGATGATTGACCTACATTAAGGACAACCAATTATGCGATACGATAGATTGACAGGTATTATAACCTTATTTGAACCATCCAGATAGGGGAACAAAAAATGCTAGCAAGTTAGAAAATCATGGAACAAGATTCGCTTTTCATTACAGTTCGAAGTTTAAATTTTTTTCAATGTTTCAACACAAGAATATAAAACAAGTCATCCCTCAAATTATTTGTTTTACGAATAAAGAATTATTAACAATGTTGTCATTCCAAACGCAGACTAAAAAATAGCATTTAAACCAAAAAATTATAGCATAGCAAGATTTTACTTCACAAATCCTTGTTTAGAGGAGAAAGAAAATATTATAGACTAAAACCCCGTTGAATGCCTGTCATCGCGAAGAAAAATGTTAAGGTGACATGTCTCGATCCTTTTTTGTCAATCATCGATTTCTTGGATTAAAATCGATGTCAATTAAGAAATGGAAGAATCCGTTTTAACTATCACCGATACTGATTGACGACCAATTGTATGTCATACTGGTTTTGGGACTTTGTGGTAATAAGATATTACGTGATTACTGGAAACAGAGATGCCGTCAAGATTACGAACGGTCTTGGATCTGTAGTCTGATTAAAATCAATTTTGCGCACTTATCCAGTGGAATAAAACATTAATATTATTGAATTTATGTTTATTTATACAAAAGGAACACAATATCAATTTTTCTTTTTTTTTACGAATTTTCCCATTGATACAACATTTATTACTCAGTCAATTTTCAAAAATGAAGGCAATTGTACTCGTTGTAAATAGCAGAAAATTAAATAAAAGGGGAATTTGAAAAAAAAAATATTTACTATTAAAGTAGCAATACACAGTTAGGAGTTTGGTTTCGTATTTTGGCCCCAATGTATGAAAATTATTGTGCCATAAAGTGAATTTTTAAACAGCTGATGACTAATTTTAAAGCCTTCAAAGTGGGTTCATAAGAACATCAAGGTTATTTTTTTAAATGTTTTATTATTTTTTTCTCTTTGATTGTCTGTATTTTCATAACCAGACCGACCATATGTCCAGAAATTATTGTCATGTTTACAAACACTTTTTTTTTCACACGCACTTTTTGACGCAATTTTACAAAATTTAGGGAATATATGTGACATCTTCACACCCCTTTTTGCAATATTTTATAGCAAGTAAATGTAGATTATTGCTATGTATACACCAAAAAGCAATTACATTTAACGTTTTTAACTTCTGGAAATCAAATCTATGGAACATACTGATTACATACATATGTACATATATGACACAAACATTAAGCTTAATTTTTAAGAAAGCAAAGAAATGGGGATGATAAAATTTATGAGGGTAAATGTATATTGCTACCTTATGGCATAAACAGAAAGCTCAGAATAGCATAATTTAAGACTATTCATACCACAAATCTATTGACATTTAGATTCTAAATCAATTTTTGAGGGGAATGACAATATATGTAAATTTTATTGTTTATAATTGTGCTTAGCAACAAAAAATAGACATTGTGACACAAAGTTTATATTTGTACTCAACCTTCTTAACCCTTGCTACCGAAGCATTGTGCTGAATGTAATAGCATAAGTATTAAATGCTTTGTATTTATTCATGCGAATATATCAAATGATTATTTTTAGCAAGGTTTCATGTTATATTTTGTCCAAAATTAAATGTATAGTTGTTTTTCGCTGTTAGAAATTGATACCCTATTAGTAAGTTTCAAGGCATTAGTATGCAATACACATAAAAATTAACAGTTTTGTAGTTTAAATTGCTTAATTTTGTACAATTTTGTATCTTCAGAGATCTTATTAAGATTTTCCACATTAAAAACCAGGAACAAGAGGTATATATTTTTTAAAAATTTAACCAAAAATTGAGGCGGAAATTTTACACTTTGACTTTTCTTCAGATCAGTTTTTGTCGCGTTTCAGTGTCAACTGCTAACCTTCATATAACATTGATTTCTAAACTATTTTTCAAAAATAAAGGTCATTATACTCGTTTCATCTAGCAGAACACAGAAAATTAAATAAAAGGGGGAATTTGAAGAAAAAAACATTTACTATTAAAGAAGCAATGCACAGTTAGGAGTTTGGTTTCGTATTTTGGCCACGGTGAATTTTTCAAATATGAAAGTTATTGTGCCATAAAGTTAATTTTCAGACAGCTGATGACTAATTAAGCCTTCAAAGTGGGTTTATACTAACATAACGGTTATAGTTTACATGTTTTATGTTTTTTTTCTGTTTGACTGTACGTATTTTCATAACCAGACCGACCACAGGTCCAGAAATTATTGTCATGTTTACAAACACTTTTTTGGCACACAAACCTTTGGACGCAATTTTACGAAAACATGACACAAAAGACATATGAGTTTTATTTAATCTCTTGAAAGATATATATGTAAACAGTTTCAGAAAGTGTATCACTTCAAGGGATTGAAATTCTACTTTTAGCCAAATTTTGCGACATCCTCACACCCCCTTTTTGCATTATTTTATAGCAAATAAATGCAGATTGTTGCCATGAATACACCAAAAAGAAATTATATTTTACCCTTTTAACTACTGGGTTTCAAATATATGGAAGATACTGATTACATACATATGCACATAAATGACACAAATAGTAAGCTTAATTTATAAGAAAGCAAGGAAATGGGGATGGTAAATTTTATCAGGGTAAATTTTATTGTTTTTCCTAACTGTATATTGATACCTTAGTGTATCTTTTTGAAATTCCATATAATAAATGTCATACTATAATTCAGCATAAGTTTTATCAATGTTTCAAAAAGATTACAGGCTACCCTCGCTGATGCACCTGTAAATGCTCATGTATAAGATATTACAGATAAGGGTTCTTTTCTGGCTTTATTTTACAGGTCAGTCTTGGCGAACACTTCTTGAAATTTAAAAAAAGTTCGAATGCTTATCCTTATTCTTATACTCGTTCAGTTGTTATGATATTGTAACTATCATATCTATTTAGTTGGCCTAATTTGTTGTGTGTGGCCTAAGAATGTTTACATTATATTTTGTTATATTGTGTACAAAATTATACACATTGTGTTACAACTATGCAGTTTAGAATTCACTGGAACAATCACTAATACTCATGGAATGATTAGAACTTTCTATTTCACTTACATAATGTTTCCAGAATGATCACAACAAAAGATGCGTAATTTATATTTCTAGCGTTGTCTAGAAGTTTCCGTTTGAGTGTTTAAATGCAGACCCAAAAGTTAGTTGAATATAGAGATTTAGACATAGACATAGATAGACTTAGACATCGATAGACATCAACATTCTCAGCAGTTGGATTGACACTTTTATTTACAAACTACATCATACTAGATTGTGACCAATTGGATATAATATTCTGTGGATTCCCGTGAAGATTTCCGGATAAAGAAAAGATAAAAGTTTGGACTCATATTTTGACAGTTAAATTGACATTTCTTTTTGTGTAATACTTTTTGTAAACTAGTGTATAATAAACCTTGTTAAATTTTATTATTGATTTGTGTCCTTTGTTTGGCTACAATTAAAAGGCGATTTTCTGACATAACAGAAATTGGGGGCTCGTGTTCGGGATAACGTTAATATCTTATTAAAAAAAAAATTTTCAGTATTTTTATTAGAACTAGCCAACAAAATTCTACAAAATGGCATTTGATGCCGGTAAATTTTAGAAATCGCCAGACCTGGAAGGGTTTGATAATTTAAAGAAAGAGGAATTAGTGTTGCTTGCTAGACATCTGAAATTAGATTTTAGAGTATCTATGAGAAAACAAATTATAAAAAATTTGGTAATAGACAAACTAGTTGACGCAGAAATTTTAGGTGAAGAGGCTCTTGAACTCAAGGTCGAAAATGTTGATGCTTTCAAATTAAAACAGCTTGAATTAGAACATGAATTTAAATTAAAACAGGCAGAACTTGAAATGAAGGAAAGGTTAGAGATGGAGAAGATGAAAGAAAAAGAAGATGATTTTAAATTAAAACAGGCAGAACTTGAAATGAGGGAAAGGTTAGAAATTGAGAAAATGAAAATTGAAATGGCAAAAGAAGAAAGCAACACTAAATTCCAATCAAAATCAGAACATTTTAATTTTGATGCAGCAAAAACATACGTTTGGTTCCTAAATTTTGTGAAAAACAGTTGATAAATTTTTTCCACAGTTGAGGAAATTGCTCAAAATTTGAAATGGCCGAAGCCTTTTGGACTACAATGCTGCAAAGTGTTTTTGAGGGCAAGGCCGCTGAAATTTACTCAGCACTTTCATCAGAAAATAGTTCTGATTATGACAAGGTTAAAAAAGAGGTTTTGAAAGCTTATGAGCTAGTGCCAGAAGCATATAGACAGAAATTTAGGTCTTATAAAAAGTTTGATTCACAAACCTATGTTGAATTTGCTAGGGAAAAAGAAGATCTATTTGATAAATGGCTTACGTCAAAGAAAATAGATAAACATTTTGATAACTTAAGACAATTGATGTTATTAGAAGAGTTCAAGCAGTGTGTTCATTTAGACTTTAAAACACATTTAGATGACAAAACTGTTGAGACATTACAAGATGCAGCTGTTATTTCCGATAATTATACCCTTTCACTTAAGAGAAGTTTCAAAGGTCTAAATTTTAATACTTCGAGTGGAAATTACAAGAATCAAAGCACTGAGCGTACTGATAGTAAGCCTGTTGCACAGAATAAGAGACAGTCTAGTTATAATATGTCTAGTCCAAAGTTTGAAACTTTTGAGAAGAAATCACTGACTTGTGCTTTTGTAAGAAGAATGGTCACCTGATGGCTGATTGTTTTAGACTCCAGAAGAAGAATGACAGAGATAATAAGCCCAAGACCAGTGCTTGTACGACACCCCGTGTTAACCAACACGTTGGAATGTCCTGCGAGTCAGGCTTTTAAGTCCAGTTTTGTGATTACATGGAGGATTATATACCCTTTATGTCTGATGGGTTTGTTTCTATTGTTGATAATACTACTCCTCAGCCTATTAAGATTTTACGGGACACTGGAGCTTCTCAGTCTTTATTGTTAGAAGGTGTGTTGCCTTTGTCCGAGGAGACTTCTGTTGGTGCCTCCGTTTTGTTACAAGGTGTGGAGTTAGGTTGTATAGATGTTCCCCTCCATCGTATTTATCTGAAGTCAGATTTGATAACTGGACCAGTTGTTGTGTTCGTCCTAATCTCCCTGTTGAGGGTGTTTCATTATTGCTAGGAAATGATCTAGCTAGGAACAAAGTGGTTGCTGAACCAATTGTTACCAGTGAACCGGTGGTGGATGTTAAATCACCTGAAGATGATGCTGAACTGTATCCAGCTTGTGTCGTTACTAGGGCGATGGCTAGAAAACAGCAAAATGAGGATTTGCAAGAAGACCAGTTTGATTACATGGACCTTTCTGACACCTTTCTAGCTGACATTGAAGGTCCCGGTAGCCCAGAGAAGGCCGTCATAAGACCACCTAGTATTAGCAAGAATGTAATTATGCCTTGGCCAGACGTAAACAGCCATTCATTAGACCGAAGGAAATTTGTCGAAGAACAAAATAAAGACCCTGAGGTTCTTCAGCTCTGCAAGAGGGCTCAACCACAGGAAGAAGCAGACAAAACGGCCGAATGCTATTACCATCAAGACGGCATTTTAATGAGAAAGTGGAGGCCCCCTGATGCTACCCCAGAGGAGGAATAGAGAGTGGTATACCAAGTGGTGGTGCCTAAAGTTTATAGGCAAGACATTATTGGTCTTGCTCATGACACCCCCTTGGCTGGACACTTAGGTATAGGGAAGACTTGTCTTAAGATCTTACAGCATTTCTACTGGCCAAGACTAAGAAGTGATGTCGCAGAATACTGCAAATCATGCCATATATGCCAGGTTGTTGGTAAGCCTAACCAGAAAATACCACCAGCACCACTTCTGCCTATTCCAGCCTTTGAAGAACCTTGTACCAGAGTACTAATTGATTGCGTTGGACCTTTACCGAAGACCAAGACCGGAAATGCGTATTTATTGACAATCATGTGTACCTCCACTAGCTTTCCTGAGGCTATTCCGTTAAGGAATATCAAGACACCTACTATTGTCAAAGATCTGATCAAATTTTTCACGCTAGTAGGACTTCCAAAGTCTATACAGTCCGACCAGGGTTCAAATTTCATGTCAGGTTTATTTCAGCAAGTCGTGTACCAGTTAGGGATTGCTCAGTATAGATCAAGTGCTTATCATCCAGAATCTCAAGGTGCCTTAGAACGTTTTCATCAAGCATTGAAGAACATGATTAGAACTTTTTGTCTTCAATTTGACAGGGACTGGGATGATGGTGTTCACTTTTTACTTTTTGCGGTCCGAGACGCTGTTCAAGAATCCCTTGGTTTTAGTCCCTTTGAGTTGGTATTTGGTTATACTGTAAGGGGACCTTTAAAATTGATTAAGGAAAAATGGCTTACTGAACACACTGACTTGAATCTTCTAGACTATGTATCTAGATTTAAAGAAAAATTGTATACTGCTTGTCAAATTGCTCAGAACAATTTAAAAACCGTTCAGAATATGATGAAAATATGGTATGATAAAGATGCCAGGGACAGATTTTTTGAGCCTGGTGATAAGGTACTTGTATTTTTGCCAGTCCCTGGACATCCATTACAAGCTAAATAGTGTGGTCCTTATACCATAGAGAGTAAAATCAATGATTTGAATTATATTGTAAAAACACCAGGTCGGCGTAAACAAAATAGAGTGTGTCACATTAATATGTTAAAACCATATTTTGAGCGTACTAATGAAGGTGGGAGTAAACCAGTTGCCACTTTAGCCATGGTTAAATTGGGGAACAATCATGACAAACCAGATGTAATTGAACAACCTTTTAGTTCTAAAACTATGGAAGAGACAGTTAGATTGAAAAATTCAGAAATTTTGTCAAATTTAGATTCAAAACTTGCACATCTGTCTTTTGATCGTAGTGACAAATTAAAAGCTTTGGTATTTTCTTTTAAAAATCTTTTTCCAGATGTGCCAAACAAAACCACTGCTGTTTGTCATGATGTCGATGTTGGTGATGCTTCTCCAATTAAGCAACATCCTTACCGGCTCAATCCACTCAAACTTGAATTGATGAGACAAGAAATTAAATATATGCTTGACAATGATATTATTGAGCCGAGTAACAGTGAATGGAGCTCTCCTTGTCTGCTTGTGCCCAAACCAGATAAAACCTTTCGTTTCGTAACTGATTTCAGAAAAGTAAATTCTGTTTCAAAATCCTATCCTATTCCTATCCGATTCCAAGGATAGACGACTGCATTGATAACATTGGACAAGCAAAATTTGTGAGCAAATTTGATTTATTGAAGGGTTACTGGCAAGTCCCATTGACACAGAGAGCTCGAGAAATATCAGCTTTTGTCACACCAGATGGCTTATTTCAATATACTGTAATGCCGTTTGGCATGAAAAGTGCTCCAGCTACATTTCAAAGAATGATCAATAATGTTATAAAAGATTTAGACTGTTGTTATGCTAATATTGATGATCTTATTGTATGTAGTGATAGCTGGGAAGAGCATTTAACACATTTATATGATACTTTGGATAGATTGTCACAATCAAATTTAACTGTTAATCTTGGTAAAAGTGAATTTTGCCACGCCACTGTTGATTATTTAGGGCATACAGTTGGCCAAGGTCAAGTGAAACCTATTACGGCTTAAGTGGATGCAATTACTAAATTTCCTCCTCCTACAAATAAAAAACAACTTATGAGATATTTAGGCATGATTGGATTTTACAGGAAATTCTGTTCAAATTTTGCGACTGTTGTTCAACCATTGACTCATCTTTGACGGAAAGATTCTAAATTGATCTGGAGTGAAAATTGTCAAAACGCTTTTGAAAATAGCAAATCACTTTTAATTAATAATCCAGTTCTGATCACTCCAGACTTTGAAAAACAATTTAAACTTGCCGTTGATGCAAGCGATGTAGGAGTTGGAGCTGTTTTATATCAAGAGACAGATGATAATGTTGAAAAACCCATATCATATTTTTCTAAAAAATTAGATAAACATCAGAAAAATTATTCAACTATCGAAAAAGAGTGTTTTGCACTGTTGTCTGCACTTCAACATTTTGATGTATATTTAAATCCCACTGTGCATCCTATTCTTGTTTATACTGATCATAATCCTCTCACCTTCATACATAAAATCAGAAACAAGAACCAGAGATTGACTAGGTGGAGTTTATTGTTACAGGAATATGATGTTATTGTAAAACATATTAAAGGTAAAGATAATGTAATAGCAGATGCTTTATCTAGAACTTATTAAAACACTGTGTATTTTTGAAAATACTTACTATATATTACTATGTATTTTTGTACATATTATTCATGAAAAGTTTTTGTTACACTCAAACTTTTTTTAAGGGGGGAGGTGTTATGATATTGTAACTATCATATCTATTTAGTTGGCCTAATTTGTTTTGTGTGGCCTAAGAATGTTTACATTATATTTTGTTATATTGTGTACAAAATTATACACATTGTGTTACAACTATGCAGTTTAGAATTCACTGGAACAATCACTAATACTCATGGAATGATTAGAACTTTCTACTTCACTTACATAATGTTTCCAGAATGATCACAACAAAAGATGCGTAATTTATATTTCTAGCGTTGTCTTGAAGTTTCCGTTTGAGTATTTAAATGCAGACCCAAAAGTTAGTTGAATATAGAGATTTAGACATAGACATAGATAGACTTAGACATCGATAGACATCAACATTCTCAGCAGTTGGATTGACACTTTTATTTACAAACTACATCATACTAGATTGTGACCAATTGGATATAATATTCTGTGGATTCCCGTGAAGATTTCCGGTTAAAGAAAAGATAAAAGCTTGGACTCATATTTTGACAGTTAAGTTGACATTTCTTTTTGTGTAATACTTTTTGTAAACTAGTGTATAATAAATCTTGTTAAATTTTATTATTGATTTGTGTCTTTTGTTTGGCTACAATTAAAAAGCGATTTTCTGACATAACACAGTATTAATAAATTTTGTATTTAGTATATTATTTATGTTTTTGCTTATTCAAGTTTTGAATAATTTGTACAGGAGACCCTTTCCTCATAGTGAATCAAAAGTTTTTCTTTAAGATCCACAAAACAGATACTGTGAAAGTACTTTTATTCGTGGGGTACCAATATTCGTGGTTTTCGTGGATGGCTTTATCCACAAATTTAAATGTCCATGAAATATAAGAACTGTTGTCCAAATCAAGACACGGAAAGATCCCCATTACCGTAGTTTTGACTACATGGATACGGGCGTTTGATTTAGAGAATACATCGAATATCAGCAACTGCACTAAAAATTATATATACAACTTCAGACAGGATTTTACCCATTTAATCTTTTAAAAACTTAAACTGTACAACATTTAACCTTTTAATTTGCATGTAAAGTTTTGATCGATAAAAGTCAGACTTCCTGTGATGATATGCGATGATGAAGTGTTCATTTCATCTCCTCATTCATAATTCTCATACTTAAAAAATAATTTCATATTGGGCTTGCTTTTTTTATTTCATATAAGAATTAATTCTACAATTCAAAGTAAATTTGTAGTATTTTTTTATGTAACCGTTTTCTTTAAGTGACATGTTTATGGCCCAATTAACACCTTTGGTGATCGTTAATCTGTTGATCAATCGATCTCGGGTTAATTAGTGTCATCACGTCTGATTACACGTGTGCAACAATTAAAATGTGTACTTTGCAATTTCCTCCAATCGAGAAAATTTTGTAAGCATAGATGAATCAGCCAATTACGAAAGCAATTATTTATTAAAAGTTTGATGAATGTTGTCAGTAATGAAAGACGTACTGAAGTAAGGGAAATGAACACCTTATTTTGCAATGTCCCACAAATTATCAAAAAACAATATATGATTATTTTCACGATTATTCATTTCAGATGGCTTCAATTTCTTCACCGATTATTTTTCTTTCAAAAAACTAAAATCCAAGAATTTAAAAACCCACGAACATGTAACTTTTGCTCAAACCACGAAAATTGATACCCAAGAATAAAAGTACTTTCACAGTAGTTTGCCAAAATGTAGCTCATGTCATGCTTTTAAAAAATAAAATATAAAGCATGGGTCACGGAGGTTTTTTTCAAGCTACAAGTTATACAAAATGACCCAGGTGGTTTCTTGAAGAATATCCTATGCTAGAATATACACTAAAGATCTATTGAACACGAGGGCGGGTACAGGGTCCGAGGAATGACGGGTGGAATTGTAACAAATGGCAAAAATATTGTTTTTACGATTATAAGCAAAACAATAATATTTTTTTTCGATCAAAGGGGAGCATGCGCCCCTACTTCGCACCCCCTGAATCCGCCACTTGACACTGTATGGAATTACATGTTCATGCATTATATATATATATATGTATAAATGGAACAATGCTTTGATTGTTGCATTTTATGTTGATGATTAATTACCAAAGTCAAAGTTAATTATGAAATAAAGCAAGTCATATATGTAGATAACACTTCTAAAGCATTTCTTGTAAACCTTGGGATTTTAAAAGCAATTCTTGGATTTATCATTTTTAAATACACCTACACAAGAATATTTTTTTTCCATAGTTGTGTAAAATAGATTTTTTATATTTTGCCAATGCTGCGAATCAAAATATTTTGACACCACAATATCAGAATCCCTTTTAAGTTACACGGTGTTTTCCTAAAGCGGATAGTTATGTTTTACTATATAAATGAGTATATTCCATTAGACTCTTATTCGTTTTTGTAATATTGTTACGGCCAGAAATCACCTTTAAATTTTCACCAACAAAAGACAAAAATCAATAATAAGTTAAACAAAGTTTTATTATACAATTTTACAAGAATTATTATACAAACAAAAATGTCAACTTAGCTGTAAAAATATCTGAATGTCAGATCCTGGTCTTTTCTTTATCCGGAATTCTTCTCTTAACTGTTGCGGAATCCAAACGGAATATTATTTATGTCCAATAAGTTCACAAACTAGTATAATGTTGTAAGATTTACCATTAAGCAAATCCAGACTCCTCTGAGAATATTTATATATTTCTGAATCTTAGTGAAAATCAGAGTCTGTATATATAGTTACCACGGAAACTTCTAGAACACTGTAGAAGCGAAACTTCTAGAAAACTGTAGAATGGAAACTTCCAGAACACTGTACAATAACATTATTTTGGAAACAACTATAAATAGGTCACAACCCAATTATATAAACATCTCAAATGGCCACACAAAACAAAAAAGGTCTCATAACACCTCCCCCTTAAAAAAAGTTTGAGTGAAACGAGAATTTTTCATGAACAATATATACAACAATATGGTATATATATACAGTGTTATCAACATGATCAATAAGATCTAGATAAAGCATCTGCTATTACATTATCTTTACCTTTAATGTATTTTATAATAACATCATATTCCTGTAACAATAGACTTCACCTAGTCAAGCCCTGGTTCTTGTTTCTCATTTTTGTATGAAGTTGAGAGGATTATGATCAGTATAAACAAGAATATGAGGCATAGTGGGATTTAAATATACATTAAAATGTCAAAGCGCAGACAACAGCGCCAAACATTCTTTTTCAATAGTTGAATATTTTTTTTGATGTTTATCTAATTTCTTAGAAAAATATGAAATAGTTTTCTCAACATTATCATCTGTTTCTTGATATAAAACGACAGCAGCTCCTACATCACTTGCGTCAACGGCAAGTTTGAATTATTTTGTAAAGTCTGGAGTGATCAGAACCGGACTGTTGATTAAAAGTGATTTGCTATTTTCAAAAGCGTTTCGACAATTTTGCCTCCTGATGAATTTAGAATCTTTCCGTCAAAGATGAGTCATTGGTTGAACAACAGTAGCAACATTTGAACAGAATTTCCTGTAAAATTCAATCATGCCTAAATATCTCATAAGTTGTTTTTTATTTGTAGGAGGAGGAAATTTGGTAATTGCATCCACTTTAACCATAATAGGTTTCACTTGATCTTGACCAACTGTATGCCCTAAATAATCAACAGTGACCTGACAAAATTCACTTTTACCAAGATTAACAGTCAAATTTGATCGTGACAATCTACCAAAAGTATCATATAAATGTGTTAGATGCTCTTCCCAGCTATCACTACATACAATAAGATCATCAATATAAGCATAACAACAATCTAAATCTTTTATAACATTATTCATCATTCTTTGAAATGTAGCTGGAGCACTTTTCATACCAAAAGGCATGACAGTATACTGAAATAAGCCGTCTGGTGTGACAAAAGCTGATATTTCACGAGCTCTCGGTGTCAAGAGCATCTGCCAGTAACCTTTCAATAAATCAAATTTGCTCACAAATTTTACTTGCCTAATGTTATCAATGCAGTCGTCTGTCCTTGGAACCAAATTAACTTTTCTGACACCAGTTACGAAACGAAAGGTTTTATCTGGTTTAGGCACAATGAGACAAGGAGAGCTCCATTCACTATTACTCGGCTCAATTATATCATTGTCAAGCATACATCTAATTTCTTGTCTCATAAATTCAAGTTTTAGAGGATGGAGCCGGTAAGGATGTTGTTTAATTGGAGAAGCATCACCTACATCGACATCATGACAAACAGCAGTGGTTTTCTTTGGCATATTTGGAAAAAGAGTTTTAAAGGAAAATACCAACGTTTTCAATTTTTCTCTGCGATCAAAAGTCAGTTTGTGCAAGTTTTGAGTCTTAATTTTCTGAATTTTTCAATCTAGCTGTTTATTCCATAGTCTTAGCATCAAAAGGTGGTTCAATTATGTCTGGTTTGTCATGATTGATTGATTGATTGTTGGTTCCTTAAAGTCCAGTGGCAAATATTTCATGCATGTTCAGGGCGAGAACAAATTAACAATAAATACAATAGGTAGGTCCTGTAATAGAGGCCGGCCGGGATGAAGGTCGTAGAAATTTAGACTACCACTGAAAAATAAGGGTAAATTGGATAGGGACAGAAATTTTACAACAGGCCACCTACGCTACCCTCAATGAGTTATTGCAAGGGTTCTTAACGTACAGAGAACGTGGCACTCTCTCTACACGAGGCATCGGATTTAACGTCCCCTTTCTGAACGGACATGGCTGCGTACTTGATACATCCAGCACGCCCAAACGGACGCCCCACTTTGGCAAGGGTTTTACTGCCGGTTGGAAGAAGACCAGTAGTGTCCATATTTCTATTCCCCAGTCACCCTTTGGGGCCTAGTTTGTCATGATCGTTCTCCAATTTAACCATTGCTAAAGTGGCAACTGGTTAGCTCTTACCTTCATTAGTACGTTCAAAATATGGTTTTAACATATTAATGTGACACACTCTTTTTGTTTACGCCCACCTGGAGTTTTTACAATATAATTCAAATCATTGATTTTACTCTCTATTTCATAAGGACCACAGTATTTAGCCTGTAAAGGATGCATAGGGACTGGCAAAAATACAAGTACTTTATCACCAGGCTCAAAAACTCTGTCCCTGGCATCTTTATCATACCATATTTTAATCTTATTCTGAACATTTTTCAAATTTTTTCTGATCAATACAAAATTCCTTTAAATCTAGATACATAGTCTAGAAGATTCAAGTCAGTGTGTTCAGTAAGCCATTTTTCCTAAAAACAATTTCAAAGATCCCCTTATAGTATGACCGAACACAAACTCAAAGGGGCTGAATCCAAGGGATTCTTGAACAGCCTCTCGGACCGCAAAAAGTAAAAAGTGAACACCATCATCCCAGTCCCTGTCAAAAAGAAGTCCTACTAACATGAAAATTTGATAAGAGGTTTGACAATAGCTGGTGTCTAAATATTCCTTAATGGAATAACCCCAGCAAAGCGAGTGGATGTACACATGATCGTCAATAAATGCGTTTTTCCAGTCTTGGTCTTTTGGTAAAGGTCCAACGCAATCAATTAGTACTCGGCTGAAAGGTTCTATAAGGGCTGGAATTGGCAGAAGTGGTGCTGGTGGTATTTTCAAGTAAGGCTTGCCAACAACCTGGCACATATGGCATGATTTGTAGTATTTTGTGATATCATCATTAAGTCTGGGCCAGTAAAAATGTTACAAGATCTTAAAGCAAGTCTTCCTTATACCTAAAAGTCCGACCAATGGTGTATCATAGGCAAGACCAATAATTTCTTGCCTATAAACCCTAGGCCTCACCACTTGGTATACCACTCTCCATTCCTCCTCTTGGATAGCATCAGGGGACTTCCATTTCTTCTTTAAAATGCCGTCTTGAAGGACGTAACTATCTGCCATTTTGTCTGCTTCCTTCTGTAGTTCAGCCCTCTTGCGGAGCTGAAGAACCTCAGGGTCTTTATTTTGCTCTTTCACAAACTTTCTTCTGTCTAATGAATGACTGTTCACGTCTGACTATGGCATAAATACATACTTGTTAGTACTTGGTGGTTTTATTATGACCTTTTCCGAGCTAAAGGAACCTTCAATGTCGGCAAGGAAAGTGTCAGAAAGGTCCATATAATCCTTCTGATCTTGTAAATCCTTATTTTGTTGTTTCCTTGCCATCGCCCTAGTAACAACACAAGCTGGATACAGTTCAGCATCATCTTTATGTGATTTAACATCCACCATCGGGTCACTGGTAACACTTTTCAGCAACCACTTTATTCCTAACTAGATCATTTCCTAGCAATAATGAAACACCCTCAACAAGGAGATTAGGACTTACACCCACAACAACTGGTCCAGTATTTAAATCTGACTTCAAATAAATACAATGGAGGGGAACATTACTGCAACCTAACACCACACTCTGTAACAAAACGGAAGCACAAACAGAAGTCTCTTCGGACAAAGGCAACACACCTTCTAACAACAAAGTCTGAGAAGCTCCAGTGTCCCGTGAAATATTAATGGGCTGGGGAGTAGTATTATTAATAATAGGAACAAACCAGAAAAAAAGGGTATCTAATCCTCCATGTAATCACAAAAACTGGACTTGAAAGTCTGACTCGCAGGACATTCTGATTTATTGGTAACACGGGGTGTCATTCTTTCTCTGGACTCTAAAACAATCAGCCATCACATGGCCATTTTTCTTACAATATGCACAAGTCAGTGATTTCTTCTCTAAAGGATAAGATTTTGGACTAGACATGGTATAACTAGATTCTGTGCAACAGGCTTACTATCAGAACGCTCAGTTTTTAGATTTTTGTAATTTCCGCTTAAAGTTCTAAAATTTTGACCTTTGAAACTTCTTTTATGTGAAAGGTTATAATTATCGAAAACAACAGCCTGAATATTGCAATGTCTCAACAGTTTTGTCATCTAAATGTGTTTTAAGTCTATATGAACATATTGCTTGAACTCCTCTTATAACATTAACTGTCTTATTTTATCAAAATTTTATTTATTTTCTTTGATGTAAACCATTTATCAAATAGATCCCCCCTAGCAAATTCAACCTAGGTTTGTGATTCAAACTTTTTATAAGACCTTAATTTCTGTCCATATGCTTCTGGCACTAGCTCATAAGCTTTCGTAATCAGGAATTTTTTCCGAAGAAAGTTATGTTAATTTCAGTCGCCTTGCCCATAAAAACACTTTGCAGCATTGTAGTCCAATAAGGCTTTGGCCATTTAAAATTTTGAGCAATTTTCTTAGACTGTGGAAAATATTTATCAACAGTTTTTTCACAAAATCTGGGAACCAAACGTATATTTTTTGCTGCCTCAAAATGTTCTAATTTTGACTCTACTTTAATGTTGCTTAAGTTCAAGAGCCTCTTCACCAAAACTTTCTGTATCAAATAATTTGTCTATTACCAATTTTTTTACAATTTGTTTTCTCACAGATATTCTGAAATCTATTTTCAGATGTTTAGCAAGCAACACTTATTCCTCTTTCTTTAATTTATCCAACCCCTCCAGGTCTGGTGTTTTCAAAAATTTACTGGCATCAAATGCCATTTTGTTGAATTTGGTTGGCTTATTCTTATTCAATAAAATCTATTTACTCTGAAAATTTTCGATCTTATATTTACGTTTTCCCGGAGGAGCCCTTAATTTCTATTACGGCCAGAAATCACCTTTAAATTTTAGCAAACAAAAGACAAATATCAATAATAAGTTTAACAAAGTTTTATTTTACAATCTTACAAGAATTATTATACAAATAGAAATGTCAACTTAACTGTAAACATTTCTGAATCTTAGTACAATTCAGCGTCTGTATATATGTAGGACTGGGAGGTGCGATGGGGACGCTGAAGTGCGATGGTCACGCTGAAATGCGATGGTCTGCACCGAAGTGCGATGGTCCTTTCGCTAATGTGCGATGGTTTTTAAGACGCGTGGTGTTCACAATCTGCATGTTCAATTAATATGAGAGTTTGATTTTCTTATTAGTTAGTATATAAATACCAAACATTCGATATTTTGTCCAGTTGCCGTAAAAACCATCTTTCTCCTTGTTCTCATTTACAGCAGCTGTTTACAATTTTTCGTGTATTTTGTTCCGTTTTGACTAATCAAGTAGTATTTGCATTTCAAACAACTACCACGTTTTTCAGTCATTGCAATTACTACTGGTTTTAAAAGAAAATAATCCTTTATCTAGCGTCTATAGTGGTCAATATCTGGACGATTGTATGAACTACTGCTTTTTTGTCTTAAGCTATTTACAAAGTACACTACAACGTTACAGTTACGACTGGAAATGCAGTGACTATTAATCATGACTGTTTTTAATTTAAAGGATTATACTCTCGATGTTTTACTAAAAAAATCTTAAAAAGTACTTGGAACAAAAAAATTGACTTCTACATTGACATGTGAACTTGAAAACGTTGAACTTAAGAGTTTATGTAATCCATTGCATTTTAGCGTAATCACCATCGCACATCAGCGTAGCTATCAACAAGATAGCGTCACAATCCAACCATCGCACTTCAGCGTGATCAAAAACACATTTCAGCGTCAAACCATCGCACATCAGCGTGACCATCGCGGTTCGGAGTACCATCGAGGTTCAGAGTCCTAAATATATAGTTACCACGGAAACTTCTAGAACACTGTAGAAGAGAAACGTCTAGAACACTATAGAAGTTTAAAATACGCACCGTAGATTATGATCATTCTGGAATTATTTTGCAAGTCAAATAGAAAGTTCTAATCATTCCACCAGTTAGTACGATTGTTCCAGTGATTTCTAAACTGCACAATAACATTATTTTGTAAACAACTATAAATAGGTCACAACCAAATTATGTAAACATCTTATAAGGCCACACAAAACAAATAAGGCCAAGATAAATAACATAACAATATAGGATAAATGTAATCGAATGCTATATATTTCAGAATCAAATTATTTCCTTTTAAATCTATAATTATTTGCATACAACATATTTTAAACGATGACCGAGTTGACACGGTGTTTATGCCAACATTTGATAAATATATATTCAACATATGCCAACAAACAATATAACTATTATCAAGTAATAACAGGTAAAATACAGCCAGTATTTTTAAGGACTAGATATTACTCTTTAAAAATTAGAAACAAAAACAAAGTATTTGCAAAATTGTGTTGTCGTAAAAATGAATTGAATAAAACACAATGATTAAAAGATAAACAATTATTGAATAGAACATTTGATACTTGCAAAAGTTTGTTAAAGTAAATACTAAATTAATGATAAAAAATAAAGAAAATTGGATGTTGGTTGAATGTATTGGAAGAAGTAGTCTAAGAAGAAAATAACACAAACATCAACAATTTTATTTTCCATAATGAAATAGAGATCCTCAACACATACAATTACCTACTTTTTCACTATTACATGTAACAAAAATGGTATTGAGTACACAAGGTTTAAACTGGTTGAAAATTGATTAGCCCTTAATTAATGTTTTTATAAGAGTAAATCTGTTACAAATTATTCAACCATTGCCAACATTTTTCATACACTTTTATATCTAAATTTCAAAATGTTGGTATAGGTTGAACGTATCGTTGACACTCTATCAAAGACTTTTTCTCTGTATCTTTCTAAACTCATTTTACACAGTAATTAAAAAATTACAAAAAGTACTTACAAAGTTACAAAAATCCTTCGTATGCATATGACACAAAAATCTTCAACTGGCATTTTTAGTTTTAATTCAACTTGATAACATTATCATTGCATTAGCAATGTAACTACTATTTGCATCACCAGTGCCTACTCGATGGTTTAACGAAATATACAGTAACTATGTAATAGAATAGTCAACAATATAAACAATTTATAATTGTTCATTGTCTCTGTTGAATAAACTGAAGATTTTTTAATCGAAAATGAAATGAGTTTTAGTAAAAGAGAGGCGAAAGTTACCAAAAGGACATTCAAACTTATAAGTAGAAAATGAACTGACAACGCAATGGCTAAAAAAGAAAAAGACAAACAAACAAACAACATTACACAAAACACAACATAGAAAACTAAAGACTAAGCAACACGAACCCCACCAAAAACAGGGGGTGATCTTAGGTGCTCCGGAAGGGTCAGCAGATCCTGCTCCATATGTGGCACCCGTCGTGTTGCTCATGTTAGTTCAAACTCGGTAATAAGTATAATTCGGTAGGTCACATTCGGGGAAAAGGGGACGGGACTGTAGTTACGGAAACGGATATTCCATAACGGTCAACCAACTCGTGATGGCGTCCGTAAAAGAGGGACGAAAGATACCAGAGGGACAGTCAAACTCATAGATCGAAAACAAACTGACAACGCCATGGCCAAAAATAAAAAGACAAACAAACAAATAATAGTACAGATGACACAACATAGAAAACCAAAGACTAAGCAACACGAACCCCACCAAAAACTGGGGGTGATCTCAGGTGCTCCGGAAGGGTAAGCAGATCCTGCTCCACATGTGGCACCCGTCGTAAAATTTACGAAGTGATGATTTTAACTTCACCACTTGGAACTCTTGGTTTAATAGCTTCCTTGTCATCAACAACCCTCTATCACGGAAATCATGATAGAAAATACTAGCCCTGGAATATCGTTTCAACTGGGAGATATATACTCCGTATGCAGGCGCTGCTAGAATGTTGCTACATAAAAATTTAAAGTTCACAATTGGGAAGCTGAAATCATCTCTTTTGTCGGAAAGTTTTGTTTTCAAACGACCCTCATTGTCAATTTCTAAATGTAAGATATGATATGAGGCAGACTTAACTGTATCTGCTGTATCCTTTATCTCAAGTTCGATGGGATAGATGCGTTCAACATATTCACCAAATTTTGAATTATTTAGTGAGAGAACATCATCTATAAAACGGAAAGTAAAGTAAAAGGATACTGCTAATTTCTTTTCTTTCTTCCAAATAAGTTCCTGGATGAAGTCAGCCTCATATGAATAAAGGAATAGTCGGCAAGAAGAGGAGTAAAGGTGGTTCCCATTGTTTGTTGAAAACACGTCCTCCAAACGTAACAAATACGATGTCATTAAAAAAATCAAGCATCTTGGTAATGTCAGTTTTTGTTTTGTTTGAATCAGAGTGGTTTTATACAAAGAAGGATTTATCCCTCTATAAGACAACATACTTGTATCTACGTTGGCCATTCTTTTTTATGAAACAAAGCAAGACCAACTCTTTCAATAGGTATTTTAGTTTTGAAAGGGGAATACTTGTGTAATGTGTAGAAAAGTCAAATGTTTTAATACTATTGCAAGATGAAAGAGTCTTAGTTTGTTTGTACTCTAATTTTTTAGTATTCACATCTGATTCACGCCACCTCCAGAATAGGCAGTTTCACAATAACTGTGAAGTTAATGTTTATCGTATAACTTTTTAAATGTTGAAATTTCGATCAGTCCACCTAAAAAAAAAGTCGTCAAGTGCTACCGATTATCATTACTGATAAGTTCAATACTGATGATAATAATAGTTATAATAATATCTTTATTCAAAGAGAGTAACCAATTTCGATTAAACCAATTTTCAAAAAGGCTCTCTAGATACAATATTAACTACTAAGTTAAAAAAAAAAAAAGAAAGATAATCAATCTACCAACACACAATGATAAACAATATTAGCATACATTATAAAACAAACATAAAACAACATTGGTTTACATTCGTTAGTATACGTACTGGTTGTAACAATGAATATACTGAAAAATTATATTATCCAGTCAGGATCTTTTCAAATTGTTAATCATTATGCAATCAGATCGAAGATACGAGATGATTGATAGTAGTGGACAGTGACTGCCAAATCTCGAGAACGCGAAAGGAAAATTGCGTAAGCGCTAAATGAATTGGATTTCGCGTTTTCGCCTTTTATAATACAAAGGCGACAACGCGAAAACACGAAATTAGCCGAATCCGGCTTCCATAGATTGTACATGCAAACTCTGTGTGATAGATAGAAAACTAAACGATAAAATTGGAAGGTACATTATGAGAAGATAAATGTTATAATGTGCTTTCAGAAGATAAAATTAACATTACGGTCACAAAACTCACTTTATAAAAGTAGTGTTATCTGAGTTATTTCCCCTTAAATGGAAAAAGTGAAAGTTGATAAAATATTGAATTATTCCACTAAGGTTTTTCTTACCGCCAGAATAGAGATCTCAGTCGTATTAAAGCTTTCTTACAATTTGACGAAAGATACGTACGCTTGACGAATCTGTAAATCATACGTAAGACCCGTTTAAAGGATCCGTAATTTTAACTCTTGGGATCTTTTTTCAAACTATGACCTTAATCAAGGCTGTCGTGGGACTTAGATAAGTTCGCCAAAAAGAATAAATAAAAATTCACAAAATAACTCCAATTTAGTTAAAAACGACTCCCTAAATATACTAAGGGGCTAATATATTTTGTAAAGATTCCCGCCTCCCTCTGGGTAATACCCCTTATTGTCATACACCCGAGTTAGATAAAGGTCTTTAAGTTACCTGTGGAATCGTTCTTTCAGCGTGTAATTGCATTTTCTTCCAAAAATGTTTATGTGTTTTGTTGGTATACATTTAGATGTTAAAATGTGTATTTAAATGAACAAAACAAGAGCTATAATTAGTTGATCTATTAATAGATTTCAGGGGGAAATTTAGGATTGGTGAGCACCCGATGTGTCTTTACTTGGCACTCCTATTCTGGATCTCCGCCTTGGTCTATTATATGCACATCTAAGCCTAAGACAGACACTGTTACTCATCAGAAGATGTTGAGTTTCAGTTCTCTTTAACTTCGTAATTGATATGGCCTTTACAACTGTTTTGATTCGAGTGCCACTGATAAGTCTTATGTAGACGAAACGCGCACAAGACGTAATTTATTATAAGCCTAGTATCTTTAATGAGCCCTTTATTAGCCCATTAACTATTTTATAGATGTCATTAGTTTCTAAACTATAAACTTTCTTCATGACCTCATTATAAAACAACACGAAAATATATGCGAACCGTTTTTGCACCGAGAGAAGCAGCCACCAAGAAGTGAATTTATTGCAGATTTGCAAACCGCTAACACCATACAATATTCCAGATGAAATTTTAAATAATTTCACAATAGAAAAAAAATAATAAGAATTTCGATTTTGACAAACGCACAGAATGACAGAAACTTGTAAATAAGTAAAAAATAATATCAGATGAAGATAATATATGATATTATTATGATTGGGATATTACTATAACTAATGCTATTTTACTTACACGTCACTCTGGGCCGAAAATCTTAGGAATTCTATAGACTCTATTGCCATCCATTTGAGTGGAAATTTTCCTCCATTTCTGTTGATATAAACTTGATCGTTGTATACAAAACGAGTCAAACCAAAGTCTCCAATTTTAATGATTTTGTCATTTCCAACCAGAACATTTCTTGCTGCTAAATCTCTGTGCACAAAACCTTTACTTGATAAAAACTCCTTAAAAAAACAAAATACATTCGTAATGTTTTTTTTTTGTTTTGAAATCAGGATATTGGGTAGGCTAAAACACCTTACTGAATCATCTTAAGATAATCAATAAAAAAACTAAATCTTTATTTTTGACTGATTTAGCAACTGTTTAAGATATAAACAAGGAACAGAAATAAATATAAAAGAGTTGGACAGACAACACAATGGCACAAAAGAAATTAAAATACATCTGGAAATTACATTGGGTCTTCAATTATAAAATAACTGTCTTTTGAATATAGCAAACTCTAAATCAATCCATTGAAAGTCTAGAACTCAAACACTTGACAGTAAAACAATAAATGTACTGCATGCTCCTGTTCACAAAATTATACACACACTTCCATTGCGAAAAAAAAGCAAATATAGCTACTGAACAAAAAGTATTTAGAAGATTGATTATTTTACTATTCATTGTATGCAAAATGTATTAATGCGGGCGTAACACTGTCCCGAAATTGACACCAGATGGCCATACGAATATGGAATGTTAAATTTCGCGCGAAGATGGTGATGAACTTGGTCAACAGCCAATCATCAGCCGAAGTAAGTACGATGCCCACAGAAGGTCGCACGATGGCACTGGAACCATACACGAAAGATGTGAATTTTTATTACAATGTTGATACGCAGGACACACGCAGTCAACACGATGGCTATACGATGTCGATGTCGTATTGAGAGTACGATGCGTTCGAACTTGGTCACGAAAGCGTCATGAGACCTTCTAATGGTATAAAACCTTCGGCCGACCGTGGAAAATTTAGTTCACTTACCTAATTTTTCTTACTTTATCCTTCTTTTACAAGATATTCTAATTTCTATATTAAATAAATTTTCAATCAAAATTTCAGAACTTAAATTTATTACTCCATATACATTTTGCATTAAGTTACAATGCAATATGTGAAATCAATTTGTTCATCACCACCATGTTAGTTTCTATGGATTGATTTTACTGTTACTGCTTTGTGTGAATCATTACTGAATCATTCTGTCCTGCCATGGTACCGATCAAGCCCTTGAGGTAAAGTATTGACATACCAAAGAACGAAGTAGCTGTCGGAGCCTAAAAACTCAACAGGTGGTCATACGATAGTTTAAGAATACCCTCACGAATGACCCGATGTTTTTACGAACATCTTAAGCCATCGTATGACTACTGGTTGAGTTTTCAGGCTACGGAAAAATCTTCGTGGGAGGTGGCAAAATCTTTGGCATGAAAATATTTCCGAAAGACCTTGCAAAGGTTCATTTTCGTGTTGAATTCCTATGTCTATTTTGCCCTTCGTAAGGCCATCGTCAGAGCATTGTCAAATCTTGTTATCTTCGTCTTTACTTCGTGTGATCATCGGTGCCATTGGGCATTTTCGCCTAACGAAGACAATACGAAGATAACAAGAAACTACCCTATTGTCTTAGGAAAGCCACACGACTACGTGAAGCTCTTGCAATGCCGTCGTAGCCATCGTTTTATAGTACAATGACATCGAGATGAGACCACGGTGTCGGCGAAGACAGTTGAATTTGAGTAGCTCAAGCGTTTCACATGTGTCATAGTAACGTGCACATACAAAAGGCCGACCTCAGAGCATCTTTCCAGGCAGTCATGAGCAACTCTACAGAACAAAGACGTGTGTAACTCCCAAAGCTTCAATCACAATTATTCACAATTCAGTTCCTCCAGTATGGCATACTTTGATAATGAGACAATCTGGAAAAAGAAGGCAGCATATCTTTGTCATATCTTGCTATTTGCCTTTCTAATATTCTACTACTTCCTCATCTTGGTTTGCTTTTTATATTCCAGTACAGGGACAAACGCGAAGGAGGAAACTGAGGTCTATGCGGGTCAGAAAATTACTGTCTGACAAAAGAAGAGAACACTATGACCCCTTATAGCACTCTGCTAAAGGAACTGAAGACAAAAGATGAGAAAGCCTTCTACAACTACACAAGACTTCCAATAGGCGTCTACGATGAGGTCCTGTGAAGGGTACAAGGCAGTATAGAGAAGAACAAATGGAACAGACAATCTCTCCCTCCTCATCTCAAGCTGTCCATCACTCTACGAAACCTGGTCTGCGGTGACAATTATCCAAACCTGTCAACTTCAGAGTTGCTCCAAACACAATCTCCCTTATTATCAATGATATCTGTGGTGTCATCATAGCCGAGTTTGCTGTTGGGGTGACATAGTGTCCTATTTCAACTAAGGAGTGAACCGCCATTTCTGAGCAGTTTGAGAAGAAATGGAAGTTTCCACACTGCTGTGGTGCCCTGGATGGCAAGCATGTTTCGGTCACCTGTCCTTGGAATACTGGCTCTGTGTACAGAAGCTATAAGGGCTTCTTATACATTGTTCTCATGGCCCTGGTCGACGCAGACTACAAGTTTCTCTGGATTGATGAAGGGATGCATGGCACCATCTTACGGTGTTTATATTTCACAGCTCGTTCGCTATTCCCGTGTCTGTTGTGACGTTTTTTTATTTTAACGAACGTAATCTATGTATTACTGGTAAATTATTAAACCAAGGATATCGTTACCATAAATTACTTAAAACCTTTACTAAATTTTTCCATAGATATAAAGATTTGGTTTTGAAGTTTGGTTGTACCTGTAAAAAACTTATTTCAAACGGGATAGCACATCCTCATTTTTACGGAAATGTTGTTAACCGTTCCCAGAAATTTAGAAATGATCCTTGTAAACTTATCGCTCCTTTAAATAAACTTATTCTAAAAGGTTACCAATTCAACACTGTAATAAGATCATTGAATATTGTTTTTATTGGTATAAATATTGATTTTGTTATCTGTAAATTAAAAGCAAACTAAATATTACTAGTATGTTTTATACATATACACATTCATGGATCTACAATCTGTCGATACCTGTATCTTGGCATTGCACAAGGTCATGTTTTTCTCTGACTGTTTATGACGTCTTTACACTAAATCCATTGGATGTTGGATGTGTACGGATTGATAATTTAGTCTTAGATGCATGATTTTTTTATTAGTTGTTAGTGGCTTTGAACTAGCTGTCAGATAACTGCGAGTACTCTCAGATCTGTTCCTAGTGTCTTTTTGTTGTTTGGATGTACAAGTACCCTGCCACGTTCACTTGCATTTTTGTCCATATGATGAGTTAAGCCTTTTTCAACTGATTTTTATAGTTCGTTCTTATGTTGTACTGTTATATCACTGTCCCAGGTTAGGGGGAGGGTTGGGATCACGCTAACATGTTTAACCCCGCCACATTATGTATGTATGTGCCTGTCCCAAGTCAGGAGCCTGTAGTTCAGTGGTTGTCGTTTGTTTATGTGTTACATATTTGTTTTTCGTTCATTTTTTGTACATAAATAAGGCCGTTCGTTTTCTCGTTTGGATTGTTTTACATTGTCATTTCGGGGCCTTTTATAGCTGACTATACGGTATGGGCTTTGCTCATTGTTGAAGGCCGTACGGTGACCTATAGTTGTTAATTTCTGTGTCATTTTGGTCTCTTGTGGACAGTTGTCTCATTGGCAATCATACCACATCTTCTTTTTTATATGGAGAATGCATTTGGTATTTTGGCACACAAGTTCCGAGTTTTTCTGAATACCATGAAACTGCAGAGGTCAGAGACACACAGAAAAATCATCACATCTTGTCTGACCCTTCACAATCTCATAAGACAGAGATATCCAGCCATCGACAAAAACCTGATGAACTTGGAGGACCAGAACCAGAAGGTCATCCCAGGGGCATGGAGAAATGACAAAGTTCTCCTGGATGTTTACCATGAGAGGGCAAGGAACACTGAACCTAGGATGGGAGGCAAATTAGAATATACCTGGGTCACTACTTAACCTCAAAGGCTTGTTTGGTACCATGGCAGGACAGGATGATACCGTAACTATTCCCACAATGCAGTGACAGTAAAATCAACAAATAGACACTAACATTGTGATAATGAACACATTATTTTCACATACTAGTATAACATTGTTACTTAAAGCAAAATGTGTATGGAATAATAAATTTTGTTTCTGAAATTTCGTTTTTGAAAAATTGAAAACTACTTTAATATAGAAATTAGAATAACTTGTTAAGTAAGAATAAAGGACCAAAACATTAGGTAATTAAATGAAATTTCCCACTGCCGGCCGAAGGTTTTATACCATCGGGAGGTCTCGTGACGCCTTCGTGAGCAAGTTCGAACGCATCGTATTCTCAATACGCTATCGTATGGACATCATGTTGCCTTTCTTTTTCCTGCGTATAAACATCGTAATAAAAATTCACATCTTTGTGTTGACTTCGTGTGTGGTTAGGGTGCCATCGTGTGACCTTCTGTAGGCATCGTACTTGCTTCGGCTGATGATTGGCTTTTGAACAAGCTCGGGACTATCTTCGCGCGAAATTCAAAATTCCATTTTGTATGGCCATCTGCTGTCAATTTCGGCACAGTGTGACGCCTGCATAAACAATATTTCAATATCATTTGAAGTTCGTTAATAAAAAAAATGTTTAGGGGACAATAGATAAGATACTATGTTACTCAAAATACAGTATCTTGTCTATTGTTCTTTTGACGCTTTATTTTGGTTTTTATTACTTTTTGTTATGTTAATAAAAAAAATCGCTCTGAGTCTAGATAAGCTGTGAAAAAATTTAATCGATCCTACCAAAGAATTTCCATCGATAAAAAATAAATCAATGTTTGAAAAGTCTAAAACACTACTGCACGATTTGCGAAATTAAAAAAGGGGAAAATCGAGTTCATGGGAAAAGGATGAAAAGTAGATATTATTTTACCTAAAAGGCTGTTCTAAAATCAAACAGGAACAAAGGTACTTTTGATAAACATTCTGAATATTTTATGTCCAAAAAGACAGTTTCTTTCCGACATATTAGAATGCGGTTGACTATCCTTAGTTTAAAAACCCAATTGATACATATTTGATCAGTATTTCTCTTTTAAACACAATTTCAACTCGAGTATAAAGTAAAATACCCATGCGTTTGATAACTTTTGTTCAGATGTGTATTTTTTCCCTGTGATCAGCACTTCACAGAAAAAACCCCGAAAATACCTTTGTGTGTACTGGGCTATCAGACGGCAGTAAATACATTTTAGTCTTAATTAGCGATTGACCTGAACATCATCTGACAGGTTTAGTAATATTTAAATGTAATAAATTCAGTACTTTGTAGACGTTTCGTATGCCTTTAAGCAAGTCTTTAATACAAATAATGAGATCTTACTTGATCGTAAGTGAAGTGTCCGCAGTGAAAATGTAAAAAAATTGAATAAAAGACAGGAACAGAACTAACTGACTAATTCATAGTTCAGTGTTGAAGATTGTTTTAATCGAAATTGCTGTTTCAGTTAAAAAAATCACTTATGAGAAAAGTATAAAAAAAATAAAATTTTCTGCACAGTGATATCATTAAATATCAGATGCTAGTCATGACGAGGACCTTTTTGGCGAGATACCGTAGAGAACGAGCCAGAAATCTTCACATTGTTCGATCGGATGATATTTTACGATATATATATATATATATATATATATATATATATATATATACGCTGATCTGTTGATCGTACGAATTCTTTGCATCTTTTTACCTCCCTTAGACTTTTTTTTTGCAGGAAAGCTGACACGAGTAAAAGTTTTTTTTTAATTTGAGTTGAAGTACTAATTGAATTAGACAAAAGCGCAGATTTCAATAAAACATTATCCGTATTTTCATGTCACTACTAAAGTACTTAGCTACTGCGGTAGTGATATAAATTTCTTTTCGTTACAAGGCATAACGAGTACCGTTATGCGTAGTAATTTGCACGGGTGGATTCCCCCGTGCATATTTAGGGGGAATGTAAATCATTCGACGGTTTCCATTCAACCAGTCTAGATGTTTATGATTTAATTGCTGCTAAGGTCTGTTTGACTTTTTATTCCTTCATGTCTGACGAGGAAATCCAAAGTTCTCCTGAACGTGCATTTGCAAGAAGTCATCATTGGAGTGAAGAATATAGTCCTACAAACAACCCTACAGCCGATGCTTTCTTGTTGTTTTCCAAGCATTTAGACAACGCCTTAGAAAAACAGAAAAAGGAGATCTTCACAGTCTTTGAAGCAAAAATTCCAGCCTTAAACGAACCTGCAAGTAAGGCTGACTTCAAATTCAAATTTGTTAGCAATAAAAGCAGTGTGAATTTAACGACCAAGTTTCCAAGGACATTGATATTTTGAAAGCCGCCATTTCGTCAGATAATCGTGATTTTGCCCTAAAAACCAACAAGATATTGCTGCTCGCAACAAAACTGTCAAGATTAGTGACAAACATGGTTGGGACACCGTTAGCGAGTATGAAGGTAATTCTCTTGCTGATAATTCTGATGATGAGCGCCGTCTACGACAGGCCGAAACCAGGGCTATACGTAAAAGAAAGACAGTCGCACATAATGACACATCGAAGAAATTCGCAGCTGACAAACTTTTTCGTGGCTTTAGCAAAACACCTGAAACAAGAAGTTATACCAATAGTGCACAAATAACACCAAGATATAATGGTCCAAGATCCAGCACCGCAAACTTCAGAGCAAGGAAAGGACCATCTCCCCAAGACATCTGCTACTACTGTGGTGCCACAGGACACTGGTCATCTAACTGTCCCGAAAAAGCCAACAAGTCTAACAACACCAGCAGTTCCAAATGAGGTATTATCTTTGGTTGACTTTAATTTATGTTTAGACACATACGAGTATGAGAACGAGTCGGTACAAGTTTATAATGTAAAAGGTCGATTATATAACAGCTTATAATTTTGGAAAGAAAAATTCTATTGGTTGATAGTTTAAAAAAATTAGTTTTATCTATACTTGAATCTGGCAATTTTTTAAAAATTTACCGATACGTCCCTTCTGTATTTTTGACTAATAATAGACCTGCGTTTGAAAACAAAGATTTTGTTAAACGTGCAATTGCAGATTTGGTATGTACGGGAGTCGCTAAGGAAGTTAGCACTGCCCCTTTTGTTGTTAATCGTTTATCGGTGTCGGTCAACTCGACTGGCAAGGAAAGGCTGATCTTGACCTTAGACACGTGAATCAATACGAAGTGTTATCTAAGTTTAAATATGAGGGTGTAAAGAGGCTAAAACTTATGCAGCAAATTAAATTTTGCATTTAAGTTTGATTTGAGACACAGGTACCATCATATAGATATGCATGTTGAATCACAAAAGTTTGTTGGGTTTTCATGAAAAGTGACAGTAAAGTTAAATATTACACGTTTACAGCTTTGCCCTTTGGGCTGAGCTCAGCTTGTTATATTTTCACTTAAATGGTACGCCCTCTAGTAAAATATTGGCGTAGTAAAGGATTCGCAATAGTTGTATATCTAGATGATGAACTCGGATTTGAAGATACTGAAGAATCATGTTTAAAAGTTTCAAAACAAGTATTGTCAGATTTATTGTCTGCTGGTTTCTTGCCAAATTATGAAAAAAGTGTGTGGAAGCCACAACAAAGTTTAGATTGGCTTGGTTTTGTATGGGATTAACATAGGGGTATTTTAAGCGTACTCGAAAAGAAAATGTTGAATATTTTGAATTTTATTGCTTTAGTACTTGCTAATCCTTGTAATACAACTGCAAGGAAAGTTGCAGCGGTAATTGGTAAAATCATTGCATTATCACCCGCATTAGGTAATATATGTAGAATTATGACAAGACATTTACATCACTTAGCAAATGAGCGATCCTCTTGGGACTCTAGAGTTAAGTTAGATCATATGTCTATTAAAATGTTAGAATTTTGGCATTCTTCACTAAAATATTTACCTAATTGTGTGTTAGCACCAATTCAGAGACTTCCCGAGAGGTTAGCTTATACTGATGCAAGTTCATATGCGGGCGCTGGCTTCATTGTGCATTTTTCTGATCAAATTGCGCATCAGATGTGGACAAATGAAGAAAAGCTCAAAAGTTCCACTTGGAGAGAACTTAAGGCAGTGATTTTGACTTTGGAAAGCTTTCCGTATCATTTTAAAAATAAATTTGTAAAACTATTCACTGATAACTAAAACGTAGCTCTTATATCCGAAGTTGGCAATATGAAACAGGATTTGCACAATCTAGCTATGGAGATTTTTTATTTTTGTATAGAAAACTCGGTGTGTTTGAAAATTGAATAGATACCAAGAACTTTGAATACTACCGCGGATGAGTATAGTAAAATCTTTGATTTTGACGATTGGTCCGTGTCGGACAGAATTTTCCATTACTTTAATAAAATATGGGGACCTTTTAGCATAGATTGATTTGCTAACAGTAACAATGCTAAACTCCCAAAGTATAATTCAAAGTTCTTTGATCCTTTAACCAGAGGTATCGATGCTTTCACGTTTGATTGGACAAGCGATAATAATTGGCTCGTACCACCTGTATCTTTAATAGCTAACACTGTAAATCATATTCAATTATGTAAAGCTAAAGGTACATTAATTATCCCGAAGAGGAAATCGGCAGTTATTTGGCCGATGCTGGTGTCTGTTGACACCGGCAAGTTTGTTAGTTTAGTGCAAGATTTTGTTGAGTATGAAACCCCTTCTAATTTTTTCAACAGGTGATCTGCTGAGAATTCGGTTTAAAACGAAAGCAGGTTTATTTCAAATGTGCTTGTATTGAAACTTGATGCCAAAAATTTATAAACGAATTTTGAGTGAAAATTTCTTTATGCGGACCTTGCCGCACTTTGTTTTTATATTGTGACTGTAGATTGTACAGTGTACATGTGCTTTATATGCGGACCTGGCCGCTTGTGTCACGGACCTGGCCGTGATTTTCTGTCCTTGAAAGGATATGCATATCTTTCCATTTCTTTTGTAGATCCCTTTGAGTAAGGAATGGAAAGATATCTACAAACTCTCGAGCAAACCTGGTATACACGATACCGCTTTTGCAGTTATGGATATGTCTAAAAAGAGTAAATCAGATTCCACAAACAAGAAATACGATTTATATTTTAATAAATTCAAACTTTGGTGCAGAAAGTACAATTTAAAGTTTTTGCCAGCGGATGTATCTACGGTTTCATTGTATCTCACAGATCTAATACAATCAGCTTGTTCAGTGTCCGTACTTAATTCTAACTTTTACGCAATTAAGTGGTATCACGAATTGTTTTTATTTCCAAACCCTTGTTGCAGTTCACTGTCAAAGATTGTCATAGAAGGGGGAAAAGAATTCTGGCGAAACCTGTACAAAAGAAAGAACCAACCACAGCGGATATGATTGTTAAACTATTTAACCTGTATCATGATAAATCTAACCTCTCCAACTGTAGGTTACTATGTATGTTATTATTGGCTTATGCTGGATTTTTTTTAGATATAAAGAACTCTCGTATATAAGAATGATTGATATCAGTTTTCATAATACACACATTGAAATTAGAGTTCACAATAGCAAGACCGATATTTATAGACAAGGTAGTATAGTTATGATAGCAAGTACGGATATGCCGACTTGTCCTGTTAATTTCTTAAAACATTATTGTGATTTTGCAAGGCTTAAGATTAATTCATCGGAGTACATTTTTCGTTCTTTACAGTCCAAAAGAGAATTATTGAGTAAAGTAAATAAGCCTTTATCTTATACAAGAGCCAGAAAAATTCTTCTCTAAGCTTTTAGCGCAATAGGTTTTGACAAAAAGCAATCTGGTTTGCATAGTTTACGAAGCGAAGGCGCTACTCAAGCCGCAAACAACTGTGTTTCAGGTAGGCTTTTCAAAGTTCATGGTCGTTGGCGATCCGAAAATGCCAAAGACGGATATGTGAAAGACAGTATTGAAAAAAGACTTTCTGTTTCTAAAAACCTTGGCATCTGATATGCATTCTTTCGCCTTTTGTCTCAACTGGATGCTGCAAACCAACATCCCATAGAATATTTGTGTTTTGTGTCATTGAACCTTGTATAGAAACGAAATGTTTTATGTTCGGTTGAACCCGCGAAAAAGAACATAAATAAATTTCTTTTCGTTACAAGGCATAACGAGTACCGTTATGCGTAGTAATTTGCACGGGTGGATTCACCCGTGCATACTAAGCTGGAATTTAAATCATTCGACGGTTTGCATTCAACCAGTTTAGACGTTTATAATTTAATTGCTGCTAAGGTCTGTTTGACTTTTTTATTTTGTTTAAAAAACAATTTTGTTTTGTAGGTACTGTCTTTCACATATTTACGACTATTATTATAGAATTGTTAAATTCAATACATGCACATGTTCACTGCCCAATTTACAGTATTTATTCAATTTTCTTTTTTCATTCATATACTTGTGAATTGTTTCTAATATTTTGTAATTGTATTTTGTAGATTGTGCAGGCTGTTGATCATACTTCTAGTGAAGAGAATGTGATAAGAACTGTTTTTTTGTGTAACACCCGTCATTCTAAATTTTTTGTTCACATGTTGTTATTATGTTTCGATTGTATTATTAAATGACTGGATGCTGCAAACCTACATCCCATAGAATATTTGTGTATTGTGTCATTGAGCCTTGTATAGAAAAGAAATGCTTTATGTTCGGTTGAACCCGCCAAAAAGAACATAAACCGTCGGAGATTAACAGTATCGACCAAGTGGCAGTAAGAACATCAATCGGTAACAATTTTCCTGCACCAGACCAGATGAGCATTGTGACAATAAATGTATCATAAGTAATTCAGTAATTAAGATGATATACGTTTAAACTTGTATTCATCAAGTTATACATTTTTATTCCCTAGATAACAAGAAAAGAATTCCAATGTCAAGGATGAAAATACAAAAAGTAAGGAGTTGTGTTTTGTCTAATATGATTTGTATTCTGAATTTGCGTTAAAACTAAGATTCATTTGAAATTAAGGAATGCTTCTCCTTAATCCATAGCTCTGATTCCTTATCTGGGTTTGCCTATAATTTTGGTCCTTCTCAGTTATATCTGCTAGTCAACGTTTGTTTAGGATGTTACTTTCTCTAATATTTGGCCTTGAACATAACTGAAGAGACATTATTGGTCGAAAATAAGTAGTTTTGCTTTTTATGACCGGAGTACGCTAAGGTATAATGTTTCCCCTCTCTTATATATCTTAAAATGACACAAAATTGTCATACCTTGTCCGCCAATATCATAGTAAAAGACAAATAGTACAAATATTTAAACATTCATTGGGAACATCAAGATATTTTAGAACACATGTCAAACAATGAAGTGTGAACTGAGCAAATAATTCGGATGAACAGCATATTAATTCTAATAAACAAACAGATCAAAAGAGAAAAGTGAAGTAGTATAC
The DNA here is from genome assembly GCA_017311375.1 of Mytilus coruscus. NCBI lineage: Eukaryota > Metazoa > Mollusca > Bivalvia > Mytilida > Mytilidae > Mytilus > Mytilus coruscus. Next base: position 22,699,740 of record CM029599.1, on the reverse strand, counting down.
ATAACAGAAGTTATTTCAAGAATAAATACATAATATCAGTGCAAATATGAGACCATACAACGACGGAACATCTTACTATGTCCTCAATATATGTAAAACTCTAATAAATGTAATGAAAACGAAGGGATATGGGTATTTAAAAAATATTTATCGACAATGACACAGGCCAAGTATAAGCACTCATTGGAATAACTCTTCTAAATACTTGATAAACTCTTCTAAATACTTGATAAAGCAATGTTATTTTATGTCGTTATTTCCTTTAAAATTTAAGATACTAAGATTGGTTTAACAGCAACACGTGCAGACGCTTGAAAGTTGGCTTCTTGATATAATGTACTGTGAAAGAGAAAAAAAGGGAATCCACAATAATCAGACAACTTTAAAAAAAATTACCAATAATGATCTGAAGTTGTTTAGGATACTTTTCACATCTGTTATGAATGAAAGATTAAAGTTCATTTTAAATGAACTGTATTTGATCTTAATACCGTTAAGCCGGTTTAGGAAAGCTCATTAAGTATTAGTGATAAAAAAAGAAGTAGTGGATTCTCAAACCATTATTAACAAGCTAGTCGCAAGTGGATTATCGTTTCCGAATCCACTACTTCTTATAAATTCTCTTACTTAACCCATGTCGCGTAAAACGACCGTACATTTGAAGTTTTGAGCATATATCAAGGGATTGAACTTATTTCATTGTTTGTGTAAATAAATAAATTCATGCTCGGAACTGATAGTATCCATACGGCTCACGTCTATATTAAGATATCCAACAGGTTAAATAAAGTTAAATATAACTTCAAAGTCCTGTTTTATTTCGGAGAGCATTATCAATCATAGCATTTGACATATAACATTAACAATATTCAGGCAATTATTAGCTATAATAAAAACAGAATTATGGACTTGAAAGTGGAAAATAAATTGTGCTTTGTGGATGTCTTAATATGTCAATTTTCCAAATGCTGACCGGGGCGCTTCGATAGCCGTGATAATATAGGCGTTGCTAATAAAAGATAGAACGACAAAAGTTTAAGGTACAGGGTTCGAATCCCACATCCGGAATGAAAAAGATTGTGATTATTATTTTTTTAGCTCGAGGTATATATTATTGTTTAATTACAGAGAGTATACAACATTTTTGTTTTCACCATATGGTGATCCTTTTGTTCTTTTTTTACTGTCAAAGAAGTATAAATGTACGATTTTAGGTGTTATGTCAGAGTTGATTTAATATAGTTTGATTTTAGGTTGACATGATGTTTATTTAAACAACTTGTGACCAAGCAAAGTAAAACTGATTGATAACATGTATTATAAAACTGAAAGAATAAGTAAATATTGGCTATGATTAGGAAGAAAAAATAAAAAAAGTCCTTATGACATGTGTAATTGTAATATGAATGTTTATTTTACAGTTTTTATAACTGTTGTGTAATAGCCACCAATCGTATAAAGTTCCATGCAACACCTCTTTGCTAGCGAAGAGTTACGATCCGGTCCCCTCCTCTTCAAATTTGGCATATTATGACAAAAATTTGTGTATACAGTGCTAAGCCATCTAGTGACAGATAGAAGTCACGCCCAATCCGACTACATCATTCTTGACAAATGGCAGCATTTGTACTATCTTTATTTCGGAGGTGTAAAAACGGCTGAATCGAGTGTTTAAAAATTCCTTTAAGCAGAAACCGAAGATACACGCTGACATTCCATCATTTGCACGAGGAACATACCTAAGAACTTCAAAAGTGTCACTAAATATTGTCCTATATTTAGGGGTAAAGACTCATGGCACAATCTGCACATGACAATTGTTTATTTACATTTTCTACATTTACTCGTGATCATCTTAAAGGCGCTTTTTAGTTCGATACAGCCAGTTACAACTGCGACCAATCGAAATCAACCTCGTTGATCCAAAATTCTGACTTAATCTACCAAGTGTGAATAGGAAAAAACAGGATCGTAAATATTGGCTACACAAATATGTTGAAAATGGACTCATGTTCAAACCTGAACTCTGGCATAAACGTTTTTTCTTCACGTTTTTTTTTTTATATTTTGATATTGTTATATAATGAAACTTATTTTGTTTTCGTTGAATCGTACAATTAGATCCATGACAATAAATTAACTGTTAATACTAAGGATTTTCTACTCCAGGAATATATTACATTAGCTGTTTTCGGAATTTTGGGTCCTCAATGCTCTACAACATCGTTTTCTAACTTTTTTCATTCCAGCGTCACTAATGAGACTTTTGTCGACGAAACGCGCGTTTGGCGTACACAATTGTAATCCTTGTATCTATGACGAGTTTATCCTATGTTGTGCTTAAGAAAGGTCAAATATCGAACTTTATATTCCTTAAGTCAACCAATCGAGTTTCTAATAAAATAAATCAACACGGACTCGAAATCAACAATATGAAAAAAAAAAAAAACATAATTTACATTTAATATTTGGAAGAAGCTCAATGATACAGTTTGCTGTAAAGTATTGACAGAAATTGTCAATTAAGAGTTTTAAGGTACGTCATTTGAATAGCACAGCGAATTAAACTTACGTAACTACGAACCACATATGGTCTGAGATGTTAAACTATTATTCGAGGAATGATCATGATCATTTTTGGGAATATATATTTTCTTCTTATTTAGAAACAATTTATTCTTTTTGAGAATGATGAACTTTAAAAAAAAAAATTAAAGAGTTCTGTACAAAGCATTCCTCTTTTCAACTTCCTACCGTAAACACAATTTCTCCAACATCGATTAAAATGTAATCATCAATATTTCAACTGTTTAAATGGTGTTTTATTAAAGAACAAAAGGCAAATTTATAAACAAAACTAATGTATTTTTAAAAACAAGCATAAACCATTGAGACCAAATCGAAATTGGTGTCCCTATTTTGAGAAAAAACATGACTTTTGTGTCGGTAACGACGTTATAAATGACGACGGATTCTCTAACATATAATCTTATCCCTCTCAACTTTTGCAGGTTTATCGTTTAACTTGATCTTATAACCAAAGGATTTGAGTCCTTGATCAAACTCTAGTCAACCATTCCGTTTAAAGGATTCGTTAGGTTTTTTTCTAAGAGGTCTAGGCGGATGGATTTTTGTAGATTGTACACGATGTATACAAATCACACTTTCAAAGCTGCACTATACAACACCAAGCAATAAAGGTTCTGGATTTATTTTTATGTTTTATGCAAAACAGAAAAGTTGCAACAGGTATAGCACACTAAAAAACATAATTGTTGACTATTTTGACTGTGTGTCCTGTTTGTAAAAGATGCTAGGAAACAAGTTATATGCAGTTGGCAAATATTTTGGCTAAACAAATAGCCTTCGTCAGTGTCAATAATTTTACCAATATATAGAGGTCAAGAGAATTTTATGAACGGTATACTATAAATCGCCTTTTATTCAGGCATAGTGTATGATGTACTGCCTTGTTTAAGTTCTGTCATTTTTATTTTGATGATGTGACCGCATAAGGATTTTTTTTATGACAGAATATTAGTTTTCACCTTTTTCGAGTCTCGCTTATTATTTTTCCATATGAACACATTTATTTTTCTTTAATTTGTTGAGCAAAATATTCATTTTTATCCTGTTTTGGGCAAGGTAATTTCTATAAATTTTTGTCAGGCCAGAATATCCATTTCCAAAATCCTTCCTTAGAATATCAAGTGGTCGTCTTTTGACTGGCTGACTAAACAATGGAAATGGGAATATTCCTAGCATGGAAAGCAAGAACTCAAAAAAGAGGAAAAAAGGTAGACACTTCTCAGATAGTTAGCTGTACTAATGATATTCTATATTTTAAAGTAACTACTTCCCGAGACAGGCTCGTCAATGAAGTCTCAGTGAAATATTTAAGATAAATCTTTAAAAGACGTTATGATAAAAGAACACAAGTAATAATTATAGCCTCACGTAAAACAAAGAGAAATAAGTACATTTGTTCAGGTTAAAACATGATATGAATGATTTGAAGACGTCACATTCCCTTTGAGTAGTAGAAAGTAACCATGAATGAAATAGTTAATGACTATTATGAACTATGAATGTAAATGCCTCATGGCTAAAGATTCACACCTGCAGTGTATCAACAGGTGTTCATTAAGACAACACATATATTTGAATACATGCCAACATTTTTCATTGTGGTAGACATAAAAGGATAAAAAGACCTGCTTGCAATGTATGTCTAGGTTAGTCTATGAAAAGGTATATACTATGAAATTTAGAGCGAGGGGCTTGCCCCGAGCACTTAATTTCATAGTTTATACCTTTTCATAGACTATCCAATTTAGCAAATATTTACAACTCGAGTAATCTTTTAATTGGTCCATTGATAGATTATTTTGGCTGACTTTTGTATCACAGGTGTTTGTAAACCGGAGCTTATTAACGAAGTTTTATGTTGTGTAAATCTACTCACTAGTATCATTGTAAAACATGTGATTTCAAAAGGCCCTTGACTCCAGAATGAAAAGGTGGTAGCTGCTGGTGTAAGTATGTATATTGATATAAAGCGGCGTTTTACTATACATGTACTTCTTTACATAGTAAGATGATAAAAATAAATTGACCAAAAGCAGGTAATAATTAAATTGCAGTGGAAGCTTTACATGTTTTGAAAACATTTTTTCAATTTCACAGTAAAACTAAAGCTATAATAAATTTGAAACATATAGATAGTTTATCCCCATAGATAGTCTAGCGGATAGGCATTAAAAAGCAACTACCAACTATGTTCAAAGATTATAGGTTTCGTGTTTTTTTTTTTACTTCAAAGTAAAAACTAAAAGATATATCAGAATATGTATATGTACATATATATATACAAGTCTAAATTGAAAACAACGTTCAAACCTATGATTGCGTTGGATAAAAACCGCAATTTTTATACGTGTGCATGCAAAACAAATTTCTTGGTAGAGGGGTCTAAAACAACATTTTCCAAAAGACCTAAAAAGTATTTATAATTTTGTTTAGTAACTGAGCTGATAAAAGAGCTGGTATAATTTTGTTTAGTAACTGAGCTGATGAAAGAACTCTTTCATCAGCTCAGTTACTAAACAAAATTATACTATCTACTCAAATTCCAACTGTAAAACGGAGAACTCAATTCATATATTAACATGTGACACTTGTGGCATTCAGTATGTGGGAGAAACAATGGACAAATTTAATATTCGGCTCAATAACCATCGTTCATGGTACAAAACCAACAAAAACTGTCCTCTCACAAGACATCTTCGTTCAACGAAACATTCTTTTGATAATGTTACTTTCCAAATCATAGAAGTCAACACCGAGTGGGACACCACGGCGAGAAGGAGAAGAGAAAATTTTTGGATCCACCAACTCCACATTTAGAACCTGATGGTCTTAACGAAAAAGATGAGAAAAGATACAGGAAAGAGAAAGAATAATTTAGTACACAGCAACGTCCTTTTTATCCTGTAATATTGGCCAATGGACGTTGCTAACTTCAACTACCAATTTTGTAAAAATCTTGAACTGCATCCAAATTATGTATTATTTGCAAGGCAGCTAAATTCAAGTGCAACATATACATTGAGCTGCAAAAGTTTCTTATCATCTACATCCGATTTCACCTGGATAGATGCTTGCTTGAAAAAGCTAGTTAGTCTAGCAAATATTGCGTTTATTTTCATCATTTTGTAAATATTTTAAACATTCTTATATTTACATACTAAATAGTGTGTTAAAATTACATTGTTAGGCAATCTATATATATATATATATATATATATATATATATATATATAGTCTAAAAGATTGTGTAACAATACCGATAAATAGATGGAAAACAAAACACTAAAAAGTGTTGAATATCATCGCACAAAGATGGAAAAACTGAACAGATGATATAAATTATACAATAATTGCAAATATTTCGGCTCAACAAATGGCCTTCCTCAGTGTTAAAAGTGTCTTTGCGCGATGATATTCAACACTTTTTAGTGTTTTGTTTTCCATCTATTTATCGGTATTGTTACACAATCTTTTAGACTCATATAATTTTCCCTGTTTGTGTAGTATTGTCAATTTTGATGATCCAATACCTATTAAAAAAGAGGGACGAAAGATACCAGAGGGATAGTCAAACTCATAGATCGAAAACAAACCGACAACGCCATGGCCAAAAATAAAAAGACAAACAGACAAATAATAGTACAGATGACACAACATAGAAAACTAAAGACTAAGCAACACGAACCCCACCAAAAACTTGGGGTGATCTCAGGTGCTCCGGAAGGGTAAGCAGATCCTGCTCGACATGTGGCACCCGTCGTGTTGTTTATGTTATTACAAATCCGGTAAATAGTCTAATTCGGTAAGTCACATTCGTGAAAAGGGAAGGGTATTGTAGTTACGACATAAGGAACATATCCGATATCATCTGTGAAACGGTTATTCCATAACGGTCAACCAACTCGTGATGGCGTCCGTAAAATTTACGAAGGGATGATTTCAACTTCACCATTTGGAACTCTTGGTTTAATAGCTTCCTTGTGAGCAGCAATCCTCTATCAAGGAAATCATGATAGGAAACACAAGCCCGGGAATATCGTATCAATTGGGAGATATATACTCCGTATGCAGGCGCTGCTGGAATGTTGCTACATAGAAATGGAAAGTTCACAATTGGGAAGCTGAATCATCTCTTTTGTCGTAAAGTTTTGTTTTCAACCGACCCTCATTGTCAATTTCTAGATGTAAGTCAAGATATGAGGCTGACTTAACTGTATCTGTAGTATCCCTTATCTCTAGTTCGATGGGATAGATTCGTTCAACATAGTCACCAAATTTTGTATTATTTAGTGAGAGAACATCATCTATATAGCGGAACGTAGAGTTAAAGGATATTGCTAACTTCTTATCTTTCTTCCTAAGAAGTTCCTGTATGAAGTCAGCCTCATAATAATAAAGAAACAAGTCGGCAAGAAGAGGGCACAATTGGTTCCCATTGGAATTCCGACAGTCTGTTGAAAACACGTCCTCCAAACGTAACAAATATGTTGTCAATCAAGAAATCAAGCATCTTGATAATGTCAGTTTCAGAGAATTTTTGTTTGAATCAGAGTGATTCTTTACAAAGTAGGATTTATCCTCCCAAGACAAGATACTTGTATCTACGTTCGCCATTCTTTTAATGAAACAAAATATTACCAACTCTTTCAATTTGTCTTTTAGTTTGGAATGGGAATACTTGTGTAAAGTGTAGAAAAGTCAAATGTTTTAATACTATTGCAAGATGAGAGAGTCTTAGATTGTATGTACTCTAAAAGATCTTTGGAATTTTTAGTATCCACATCTGATTCACGCCACCTCTAGAATAGGCAGTTTCACAATAACTTTGGAGCCCGGCTTTGATTGCTGATAAAATAGATGTTAATAATTTAGAAAGAGGTTTCGTGGAGCATTTGGAAGACCCAGCAATATACCGTTGTTTGTAAGGACACTTATGTAGTTTAGGTATCCAATACAGTGATGGAAGATCCAGTTCTTCATCTTAGGTTGAAATTCCAAAGGAACATAGAACAGACCTATGATTATCCAGGATTTCCTCTTTGGTAAATGTCGTGAGGGTATATGTTGAGTTTCCAAGTGAATTGTCAATACCTAATTCATTTATCAAACAGTTTATGTAATGATATTTACACACAAAAACGATGTTGTTTGGGGCTTTATCTGCGGGGACAACAACATATTTGTCATGAAGGTAGGACAAGTGCTTTGCAACATTTGGGTCTTTGAAAATTGATGTAGCGTGGGTATTGATATGCCCATTTAGTTTCTTAATTCGGATTTGTATCAACGACCTCACAGCCTTAATCCATTCGGAAAGAGTATCTACATCTTCTTTCTCGCGTTTAGCCCATTGCCTGGCATAATCCTCGACTGAATCCATCAGTATTTTGAAGTTGTATTTCCAATTGATGGATTTAAGCTCACGATATTTCGGACCTTTGGATAACAAATTTCGCAGGGAAGTGTTATTGACAATGTTGAGGTCTCCGGTAATAACGTGGCTAGCCGGATTATATGTGAATTGGGAACTAGCACAGGTGCAATCAGGAGGTTTACTGTTATTAAGTTTACTGGTTGGTAGATTCTTATAGACTCTATATATATATATATATATATAAAATATAGGTGGCACATTTTCTTCAGACATTATCACGGTTTTTCAATTTTGCCACTGGACATTAAGCAACCAATAATCAATCAATCAATCAATCAATTCATGACGAAATATATTAATTTCCTTAAGAAAGTTTAAAAAATCATCACCAAGTTGCCTTAATTTCTCTTCACAAGGTTTCATAGTACACACTTTTTTTGTGTACAAAGTAATTGCATGGATGATAAATTATCACAAGTTTAAGATTAAGATAAGTCAATGTGAAAACTACTAACAAACTATTTAATTTAGTTTGGAACACAGCATTTAACTTCAAAATAGCCAGTGGCAATTTTTGTTTCAATACCTTGATTACGATACAATGAAATCTTACCCTTGGGGTCATTCATGCGTAGTTACTTAGTACACGGAAAAAGTATGTACTATGAAAATTAAAAGGCAAATTTAAGAAATTTGATTGGACGAGAAGTTGTAAGTATGTGCTAAATATGAAAATCACATGACTACATTCATTTGTTTAACAGTGCATGAATTTCTCATAATTAAAAAAAAGTCCTTTTTTCCGAAAAAATATACTTCGAGTTTAGATAAACAGGTGCAAACAGTCAGTATTTCATCAACTAGAATTAATTAGATAGTTTGACACAAGGTACGTAAGAGTAGGCATTTCCTGTGTGAATCCTCTATCCACCATCGATTCCTAACTATACTAAGTAGAAAGACAGTATTTAATTAAAAAAAAAATAAAGCAATGTTAATTGTTTGATTTTTAAATGTTTGCCGTCGACTTCGTGGACGACTCATTTTGATTTGAGATACCATATACTTTATCGTATGGGATTCTTTAAAAAACCTTTAATAACATTCGTACGAAGGCATTTAAGAATAGCTTTACCAATGCCCTGGCTTATAAAATCATCGCATTTGTATAAATCTACATTGACTTTTTTTTTATATACGCGACGATAAAGCCCACGGAGTAAAGAAAAAATATTTGTCACAGTCCAATAAAATATTTACAAGCAATCTAGAGCAAATAGGATTTTGAATCTCTCTTTGGTATCTTTCGCCTCTCTTTTAGAAGGGAGATCCTAAACATAGTAGGAATAAGTTTCGTGACTGCTACTGATTCAAGACTTATAAGAGTACTAATTTCCAGAATTGCCAAGTAAGATGTACACATGTAACATTTAATCCAATCACGTGGTATGTACATCGATGACAGGATATATATTACTAAAAATTTTATGGACCGACGTACCCCATTGCTTGTTTTAGACTTATATTAAAGATAATTATAATGACCTCCGAATGAAGCCTGTCGAATATTGCTTAAATGTTGGTACAGTTTATTTTTAATCGTGGCCATAGGTCAAAAGGGGGACTTTTAAAACTTATAAATATTTTGACATTTTTGACAATTTCTAAAAAATCCTTCATGATAACTCACAAAATATTCAATGGAATCAAGCTCTAGAAATTTTCTTTAAATTAACCTTAGATTTAGATGGACAGTAATACCTATTTGACAACATATATAGAATTTTCTGGAAAGTTTGGTTTATTTCCAATGAATAAAAAGTTGAAAATTAAACCCATAATAATAGTCTCAATGCGTAAAAGCAAAATATCTATAATTATGCATATTTTTTTTGTAACTAAGTCATTTTTTTTGGAATTAATATTAATTCACTCTATAGGGTCTTTGCATCAGAAATAAACACATTTATTCTAAAACCAGTTGTTAGCATGAAACGGGTTATGTTCTTCTCGTATATTGTACGATGGTATGATACTAAACCCCTAACGGAAGGGATTGTACTTGATTTCATATGATAAAGACATAATCTTTCAATCACTTTAATTGAGGCCTGGAGCTGGCATGTCAGTAACTGCTAGTAGTCCTTTGTTTATTTATGTTGATCATTGTCATTTCGCTTAGTTTCTTCTGTTACCTATTCTAACATCGGACTCGGACTTCTTATATACTGAGTTTTACTGTGCGTATTGCTAAGAGTAGGTTTATTCCACATTAGCTAGAGGTATTAGGGGGGTTGAGATCTCACAAAACATGTTTAACTCCACCGCATTTTTGCGCCTGTCCCAAGTCAGGAACCTGTGGCCTTTGTTAGTCTTCTATGTTTTTTTAAAAATTTTGGCTCATTTATATGTTTCGGAGTTTAGTGTGACGTCCATTTTCACTGAACTAGTATATGTTATTGTTTAGGGGCCAGCTTAAGCCCGCCTCCGGGTGCGGGAGTTTTCTCGCTGTGTTGAAGACCCATTGGTGGCCTTGGGCTGTTTTCTGCTCTTTGGTCGGGTAGATGTCTCTTTGAAACATTCCCTGTTTCCAATCTCAGTTTTAGTACAAGAAAAATTACATATTGAAAACTTAAAAAACGGCACAGGGATGGCATATTTAGTAACTTCTTGACTTAAATCGATTTGAAAGCCCGATAAGTGTTGGATTTACAAATAATTTACGAGAGGACGATGAACACATATATGAAAAAATTCGACACGATATAGTAAAAATGTAGCCGTCTATGCATATCTTGCTGTAACACTTGACCATTCAACTGCAGGCTAATTTGAGAAGAATGCCGATTTATTGAGATAAAAATGTATCGGTGTGTATACTATATAGTATAAAATTCTTGTACGATAGTAGAAAAAAAGTCTTAACTTGGATTGAAAACCCATAAACCATGTCGACTACTGTTTGTTTTGTTTCTATAGAGAGTGAATGAGAAAGAGAGCTCTTTCGAGCCCACCAACATCAATTCATTGAGAGTTTAAAACATGAACTATTAAACATTAAATCATCCTCATCGTTGTAATCTTTAAAATAGTTTGATGAGTTAGCTGGTTTCTATTATCATTATCGCCCTGAAAATAACAAATGATTGTGCGTGACGATTTTTGTTTGTACAATACACAAAATTTTCTACAAACAGTCATTTCTTTGAATGTGCAAACAAGGTCTTGTAAAGAGTCAGATGATAATTGACCTTTAAAATATCTTTAAACTAAAGAACTATCCCTTATGCTCCATCAATATTACAAAGAGTGGTGTTTTTGCAATATAAGCATTCATCCAGAATTTCTCGAAGAATGTAATGTCTGAATGTTGCCTCGGATGGAGTAGTTTCAACAAAGAACATATTTAGATTATGCCGACTTCACACTGAGCTTATCTCGAAAACCATGTACATATTTAGCCATGCCTCTTGGTTATACAGAATAAGGATTAATCGTCGTTTCGATTCAACGGATGTGTCAATACCTGAATCAGCAAGATTTGACAAATTTTGATACCTGTATGGATTTTGGTTCAACGTCTTATATTTGTTGTCTTTTGGCCAATGTCGAAGGCCGAAGACGTCTTCGTCTCATCCTGTTAGAGCGTGAGCAACTGGTCAAATACTAGTATATTTGCTTTGGTCATAAACAGGTTTTTCTTGAAAAACGTAACTGGCGTGGAACCACCATTCATCAATGTTTGACATGGCACACAAAGTAATGACATAAGTATAACCATTTTTTATATATATAATCGTTAGAGCATTGACTGTTTGCTGTTTTTCGTCAAAATTGACTATTTAATACTTAGTAGAATTATTTTGTATCTATTATTCTTACTATATTTCAATTGACAGAACAGGCTCCAAGTATTCATAATTTTGTATGTAGGTTTGTTTTGTTTACACTGTAATATCTGATACAGCTTAATTACATTCATTGAATAACTATTGTTCAAACCATTCTAAGACGGATGCAAAATGTACGAAATTGTATATGCTTTGACAGACTGTAGGATTGAAAAAAGACAAATATATTCATAGATCGTCCCATTATTTCGTATTATTTTTGATGATGTTAAATGAAAGCTAATACATTGTTGTTTCAGTTCATAACAAATTATTGCTGTAATCATCACTGGGGGATTAAGAATAACCGTTCCTGTGTAAGATAACGAAAAATAAAATAGAAATTGGAAAGTTACACCTTAAATTATATCGCTTTTACAAAAGTATGTACCATGGGAAAGCTCAACGACAGCGGTAAAATGGTAGTTAAATGTTTCCTTAGTAAGATTTTCAGCTGTAAGGTTAGTCGGTCCTCTAAGATTTTAATATGAGCCACTTTTTTCTAGATTTGTCACTGCCCTAATATACAATACCTTCGAAACTTGATTGTATGCCTTAAATAACAAAATCTTAAATCTATGTCAGTAACCTTCATGAAATGTAAAATATATGAAATACTTTTTACATCGGTTTAAGACACCAAATATGAGGAAGTAAACTTTTATTATTTCTATTATCATTGAAATGACCTTCTTCATTTATTCTACATTCTAATATTCTATTTTCTACCTGTACTAGATACGATGTATGTGAAGAATGAAAGTAACTGGTGAATTATCAGTATGTCAAAAATTTAAACGACAGCCTAGATGCAATTCAAGGTAATGAATAACATAAACTTAATAAAATAAAAAAAAAAAAAAAATCTGTTATGAAAAAAACATAAATTATTCCGCGGGGAAACAAACGTAAACAGCGAAATTAAATACTATTATAAACAGATTTATTAAGGAACGATTCAAAGTTTTTGTGCAACTTATAATTTAAAAAAAACCAACAAAAAAACTTATGTAAAACTCATCAGTGACACTCGAATCAAAAAAGTTAAACAGGTCAAATAAAGTACGAAGTTGAAGAGCAGTGAGGACCCAAAATTCCGAAAGGTTTTGCCAAATACAGCTAAAAGAGAGGAGAAAGGTTACCTATTTCTCTCGGACAGGAGACCTTAGTATTTCGAAAAATGTTAAGTTTTGTAAACAGTAAACTAATAAATATGATCATATCAATGATAATTCACGCCAACATGGCAGTGCAGACTAATGGGCTGGTGATACCCTCTGGGAGTTGTTAAAAAGTTACACTTCAATTTCTGTGAATGTTTGGCGTTTACGTAAAAGGCTAAAAACAAATGTTATACTCCATTTAAATGAAATAATTATTTCGATTATGTTGCAAAGAGAAACCATAACAAAATACAGATAATTTTCGATTGATGTAATTTGAGTAAAAATTACTGTCTTTGCCGACACATGGAGGTAAAAGTACACAAAATTCTTTATTAATCAACCAAAATCAACTTTTCATACAGCTGACCACTAGAATGTAGAAATAGTTATTTTCAGATCAGACTTCATTTGTTTGACCCTTCATTAGTTCATCCGAACGATCTTGTTAGAATATCTTGACAAACCTGTTTGTACCACATATTTTAATTTGGTTAGTCTAAAAAATAAAATCAGTTTGCTCTCCAACATGGCGACCAGGAGAAATAACTCCAATTCGTATTACTTCATACTGTAAACTCCTTGTGCGAAATAAACCAATGATACCGATTTCTGTCAAGACACGTATTATGGTTTTTATGATGTTGACATTCATGAGCTTTAGTATGTAAACAAAATAAATATAATGTTAAAGACCACAGTCACCAAAAAAACTTTGAAAAACATAACAGCCAGATAAGTCCAAAGTCATCTTTACCTGAGGGAGTTACAATCTACGAATTAGTAGTTAATTAATATTATAAATTAATTAACATACTCAAAAGTTTGAATACAAATAAATGATCGTTTAAACAAAGCTCAAGACTCTGGTTACTGAGATTGGTGCTTTGGAATAACAGTCTGCAAGATGCGGAGCCGAAATAATTGTATTAACTCTAACGTCAGAGCAGATAACAAGTGATTCCGGATAACCTTCATTAACTTACCTCGATACTCAAAATATTAAAAAGGTTTGTACAATCAACTCGAACAGTATATAGTTGCTAGAACAACCAGATCCTGGGTATAGTTGCATTCTTAATAAAAAAAAAACAGTATGAATAAAATGAATATTTCTGCATAAAAAATAGTACCATTTATGTTATAAATATGTTTGAGTATATAAGAGTCCAAGACATTAAACAACATACTTGGTTTAACATCTGAAAAGTACAAAGTAGATACATTTGTAAGCATCTCATATTTGCTGAAAAATAAATTAAATCAGATGAATCGTTTCAACCTTACTATGATAATACTTTAAAATTTACTTAAGTAACAGGCTGTGAGAGAAGTTGTCTTATTTTCATAAAATACACATTTGACATAAAAATGAGTCATTGACAATGTTCAAACATACTTAATAATCATAAACGAAAGAAGATTTATGCAAAAATAATGAAATGTTATTATTTAATCATGTCTCTTATCTTTAGTAAAATATGTGAAGGTCATCTTATCGACTTTAACTATGTCTGCTCACAGGTAGGCAAGCGTATTTTAAGTGTCATCATATATCAAAGAAACTACAAAAAGTTTAGGATCAAAATGCAGGTGTTGTATATAAAAATAAACCTTGAAAACCAAATTTTAGTTTGTCATATTAGCATTTATTTTCTTACCACTTGCAAGGTCTCAGTTTGTTTTTATAAATAATATTTTTAAATGTTATACAAGTTTTGAAAATTTAACTTTTCTTATCACGTGCAATAATAAAACAAATTAAACTAAATTGCTCCTACGCCCTCTGATCAATCAGCTGATTGTAGGCTTCGATATGATTTTTATATATATCAAGGTCTGACATTATAGTAATAAATGTTCCATCAATTGCAAAACCAAAACAAAACTATATTAATATGGTGTGTCCGGAGCCCTTTACTTGATTCACTCTCATAAAAAACGCGCAAGACAAAAGATGAAAGAAGGATGTATAAATTTTTAGGTAGCTATATGACCAAATAGGAGACAAGCCATGGAAGACCAACTTTTCAATATGAAGTTCAAAACCTTAGATTCAACTATATAAATAAACGGTTTGTTATAGTCTTTTAAAAAAATCTCTTTAAATTATGCTGATGTCCGATTCAGTGTTATACATCTTTTTAATTGATTATAACGCCTAACCTAGGGGTGTTGTCTGATATATTAGTGTTGGAGAGATTAAACCTTATCTAAATGCGTTGACTTAAACTTGTAAATGAGACTAATTCAATATATGTATTACGATATGAAAATTCTAAGAATTAAAAAAGATTATAAGTTTCTGACTTACATAGAAATGAAACAATGACCTTAATTGTCAAGTTTTAACATAAAACCTTTCGTACTATGTAACGGCTAGTCAATCGAAAGGTATAAACTATGAAAATTCAAGCGCGGTGCTAAGCCCCATCATAATATTTCATAGTATATACCTTTCCATTGACTATTCAATTTAGCTAGCAATAAAACAAGGTTTAATCCACCATTTTCTCCGGAAAATGCCTGTACCAAGACAGGAATATGGCAGTTGTATTTCACTTCTTCCGTTGATTGATAGCGTTTGATTTTATCAGTTTGTATGAACTTCCCTATTTGAATTAGCCTTTGAGTTCGGTTTTTTTGTTATACTTTTTTAGAACATATTTTCAACTCGAATAATCTAATAATTGGTCTATTGATAGTCTATGTTGGCTGACTACTTGTTTCACAGGTGTTTCTAAAAAGCAGTTATTAACAAAGTTTATGTTATGTAAATTTACTAACTAATATCAAAGCTGTCATATGTGTTCAATTTGTGACAGTGATTTACGAGATCTTGAGTTTATAAATGCAGCAAACACCAATTTGGGAATTTGACGGTTTACACGTCAATCACATATAAAAATTGGTGATTTAAAAAGGCCATTGACTCAAGAATATGAAGATAGTAGCTGCAAGTGTAATTGTATATACTGAGATGAAGACATGTCTACCTCTTTACATGGTAAGATGACAAAATAAATAGAAAAAAAAAAAAAAAACAAAAACAAAAACAAAAACAGCCGTATGTAGTTTAGTGGTAGTGGGCTATCCACATGTTTTGAAAACAATTATAATTTTCACTGTAAAACTAAAGTTATGTAACTTTAGGAACATACATTTATATATAATCGTTATATATTCTATGAAAGGCCACAACTGTAAGATTTCATTGTATTGTAATCAAGACATTATAAATAAGAACTGCCACTGGCTATTTTGGAATAACATTATGTGTTCTAAATTTAGGAAGTGTTTGTAACTAGTTTTCACAATGATTTTTATATTATATCCCACTATTAAAACCCTTAGTTAAAAAAATCATTTTTTTTTAAAGACAAAATACTTTTATTAAATAGGAATAGATTACATTAGCTGTATTTGGCAAAACTTTGAGGAATTTTGGGTCCTCAATGGTCTTAAACTTTGTACTTTATTTGGCCTTTTTAACTTTTTTGATTCAAGCGTCACTGATGAGTCTTTTGTAGACGAAACGCGCGTCTGGCGTACAAAATGTCAACCCTGGTATCTCTGATGAGTTTATTTAAATAAAAAAAAAAAAAAAAAACATTGTTCTTGATGCCTTGATCAGAGTAATCTTCTTGTTGTGGCCATCCACCACCCATGCAGTTACTTTGTACACAAAAAGATATGAACTATGAAACCTTGCGAAAGGATGTTATGACGACAAGGGCATTTTCAAACCACTTTGATTTTTTTATTTACATATAAACCTAAGTTCCCAAATTCAAGTTTGCTGCATTTATAAACTCAAGAGCTTGTAAATTACTGTCACTACAAATGTAACAGTTATGCTTAATTTACATAACATAAAACTAGACTAATAAACTCCCTTTTACAAACATCTGTGAAACAAGAAGTCAGCCAAAAAAAAAAACTATTAATAGACCTATTATTTGATTAATCGAGTTGTAAATATGTGTTTATTTGTATTGTCAATGGAAAAGTACATACTTTGTATAGGTTAGATAATACTAGGACATGTTTTATGAATATTTAAAGCCCGAGGCGTAAGCGTGTTCATAAAACGTGCCCAAGTATTGTCTGACCACTAAATATGAGTTCACTTTAAATGTTAACATGGTAAGTAAAAGGGATGTAAATCATATTTAATGGTCATTTCAACAGATGGAATGAAATTGCAAGGAGATACTTTTGTGATAACAACAAAGGATACAGTGTTCAAAAATGGAGTTTTCTCCTGATTCGGGTAAAATTTAAGATTTGTATAACTAAATTTCCTTCATTTTAAAAAGCACACAATGTTATATAAATCAGCTTTTCTAAAATTGTAGAATTTTTGATGAAAAAACTTCATCAATAAATATTATAAAATTACAATTGTTTCAAGATCAGATGCTTACTTTTTTTTTTATTGATAATCGTATATATTTTTTTTTATATCAACAGTTATTGTTACTTTAAAAAAACATTGATTTTAAGGAAGTATAAAAATCAGATTAATTATTATTTTACCTACAACTTTGCCCCCTGTTCAATTCTTTTTTTCTACGTGTGTACCGTTATATGACGTGTGTTTTTTTGCTGTGCATGTACTGATTTTGTGTCATGAATGGATACCCCATATATTTTGATTTCCTATTACAATATTTGAATCTCAACTTAAAATGTTTTCATAATTCTATTCTGTTTTAATTTAAAAATGTTTAAACAACAGTACTCTTTTTTTTTTTGCTCTTTGAAAAATGCCTCAGGGGATTGTAAACTTCGTTAGTGCTGTTTCTAAGAGTTCACTTTCATAATTAATCTTCAATGACAAGTCCTTCATGTATAGCATTTTATATTGCATGGAAAGTCATATACTATGAACAATGGAAAGGGAAATAATGATTTTCAATTGGACGAGAATGGATGAGTATGTTCTAAGAAATTAAAAGCTCAGGACTCTTCGCATTAAATTGCAATATATATACCACTCCACTGAGTAATCATTACGTGTATGGGCATAAAAGAAATTATTGCTGGATTGAATAATTTACTGATGAGTCTTTTGTAGACAAAACGGGTGTACAAAATTTTAATCCTGGTATTTATGATGAGTTTTACCACAATGACAACACTAAATAAAAAATGAAAACAACACGTTATAAATTCCATGCGTCCGAAACGCTTTCCTGGATTTACCTTCGTCAGGAACGCTCAATGCCAAATACTTGGAGGCCAAGGATGTATAAGAACCGAAACAGTTGAAAAGCTATACAACCAAAATGGACGTAAAAATAGCCAAATCCTTCTACGGTCAACTTTGCATGAGGGAGTTGAAACCTTAGTTTCTAAATAATTTATAAATTTATAAATGGACAATTTTAGAGATGTTTGATATAAATCATGTCAGTACCGTAGTACTGACTACTGAGCTGATGATACCTTCGGGGACTGATAGTCCACCAGCAGAGGTATCAACCCAGTGCTGTAAAAAATGAAAACAACACGTTATAAATTTCATGCGTCCGAAGCGCTTTTCTGGATTTACCTTCATCAGGAACGCTCAATGCTAAATATTTAAAAGCCAAGGATGTATAAGAACCGAAACAGTAGAAGAGCTATACAACCAAGAAGGACCTAAAAAATAGGCAAATCCATCTAAGGTCAACTTAGCATAAGAGTTTAAAAAATGACCAACCTTTATAAGGTAACGTATTGAGCGGACACAACAATGCTCCATACACAGGAAAATAGAATAGTAATAAAATCTATATACGAACACGAAAAAATTATATCGAAAAGAAAGACAAATATTTCTGCACAACATACTGTAAAGTTGAGCGGCAAAAAAATTCTCCTTGACTAACAATGAGAAATTGATCTCTTCAATGTTTGGTACGTTATTCCTGAGGACGCTATTGATAATAAGTTCACAAGAAAATGTTCTTGTGAATAGTAATTTAAAAAACCCAACCCATTACCATATAATGTTTACATTTCTCTGTTAATATAACAAACGGTGAGACAAGTAGGCAATATGAAATCATTTTATACCGCGTTTGTCAGAATATATAATCTAGCAAGCCACGTTATTTTTGGTGATATAAACAATGTAAATAACACTTCTCTACGAAATGTGTTGTCCAATGGCCCGAAATATCGTAAGCCTATTTCTATCAATTGGAAAACAACTTAAAAACTGATGTATTAAGGCTGTAAGGTTGTTGATACAAATCTGAATTAAAAATCGGAATTGGTCTAGGAATAAACATGTTACACCAATCTTTAAAGACCCAAATGTTGCAAAGCACCTGTCCTGCTCCATGAAAAATGTGTTGTTGTCCCGCAGATAAAGCCCCATTCAACATTGTTTTTAATGTGTAAATCCCATTACATAAACTACTTGATAAATGAATTGGGTACTAACAATTCACTTTGAAAACTCAACATATACCACCATGACACTTACTTATCCCATGTTCCTTTGGAATGTCAACTATAGATGAAGAACTGGATCTTCCTTCACTGTGTTAGTTACCTAAATTACACAAGTGTTCTTAAAAACAGCGTTATATTGCTGCTTAGTATCTTGTCTGGGGAGGAAAAAGTAAAATAACAAAAATACCGAACTCCGAGGAAAATTCAACACGGAAAGTCCCTTATCAAATGGCAAAATCAAAAGCTCAAACACATTAAACGAATGGATAACAACTGTCATATTGGTGGATTAAACCTGGTTTTTATAGCTAGTCTGGGGAGGGATACATCGTACTTTGTAAAAAATCACTCTGATTCAACCAAAAAATTCTCTGAAACTAAAATTATCAAGTTGCGTGATTTCTTGACAACATATTTGCTACGTTTGGCGTTCCCATGGGAACCAATTGTGCTCCCCTTCATGGCGACTTGTTTCTTTACTTATATGAGGCTGACTTCATACAGGCGCTTCTAAGAAAATATGAAAAGAAGCTAGGATGTTTCATTAACTTCACTTTCCGCTGTATAGATGGTGTCCTCTAACTAAATATTTCAAAGTTTGGTGACTGTTGGACGTATCTATCCCATCAAACTTGAAATAAAGGATATAACATATACAGTTAATTCTGCCTCATAATTTGACTTACATCTAGAAATTGACAATGAGGGTCGGTCGAGAACAAAACTTAATGACAAAAGAGATGATTTCAGCTTCCCGATTGTGAACTTTTCGTTTTTATGTACCAACATTCCAGCATATGGAGTAATTATCTCTTAGCTGATGCGATATTCCAGAGCTTGCATTTCCTATCATGATTTCCTTGATAAAGGGTTGCTGTTCAAAAGGAAGCTATTGAAATCGTCCATTTAAAAATTTTACGGACCCCATTACGAGTTGGTTGACCATTATGTCACGTAACGATGTTCTTCGGTGCAAAATATACAAACAAATGCAAAATTTGTAGCAAAATTGACTCGAACAAGAAATATAGAGAAAATGTATTCTATCTCTTTCTGTTTGGAAGAGCATGCTTCCAAAATATCACAGTGAATGCCTTCGTTTATAGAAATATTGCCATACCCTTTGATTTCTTATTTTTTTTTAAATACTAGAGGCTCTAAAGAACCAGTGTCGCTCACCTAGGTCTATGTGCATCTTCAAAAAAAAATATCACTATCAGATGTTCCTTTTTTCTTGCTGTTGTTACCCTTTTTGTTTATCAATTTTCAGTGGGGAAAAGATTTTTCTGACAATTTCAGCAATACCGAAATCAAGTGTTTGTCAATATTTGTCTCTTCATAAAAGTTGAAAATTGAGATTTCATCACATTTTGATAAAGCATCATTTCAAACTCGCAATGAGCAAATTATAAGGAATAAAAGAAATCCAATTTAATATTAATTATATTTACAAGGTATCATTTCGACCTCTGTTTCTGAAAATTATAAAGAATATAAAGAAAATTATGTTTATTAACTATCGATTCCCTTTAATTTCATTAATTCTTCATGATGAACTTTTTGAGGTTCATATTGTTTTCGTGGAAATACGTACGCATAAAATGATGTGTACATTTAAACTTTTTTTAAAGTGATATCTCGCCGTCAGAGTAGCTGACTATCTCTTCAAAAGAATAATTGAAAGTAAATAAGTATCAATGAAAAAACAATCGCAATGAAAGAGAGATGATAATGAAAAATATATAAATCGCATGAGCACCCCCTTTTAAGCAGATATCAAATCCAGGTTTAAAAAAAAGACATAAAGAGGTTGCCATACGACCCCTAAGAATTACACGTGCCCTCGTGATATGGTAAGCTCTTGTAAATTAAACAACAACATATCAATAAATACGACAAACATATACATCACCAAATTTCTTGTAAAAAAATCACACGAAGAGCCACATAAAACTGCCCAAAATCGGGACATTAAACACCAGCTTAGACATCCAAACATCCGAAATAATTTAGTATGTGATTATGCATTAGGACATTGTTACTGTGAGAGCAAATACACTTTTCTTTATAATGTTAGCCAACTAAAATAAAAAGTATTTGCATTTCTCAACTTTACATGAAAAATTTCTCTAGTATTAAAGCTTGTATATAAGAAGGTGTAATCGATTAGGAATTGTGATTTGTATCCTGGTATCTATGACGAGTTTATTGTTCTGTGTGGTTTTTTTTAAACGGGAATGCTAAAATGATGTATGCGTCCAAATACAAAAGACATTTCCAGGCAAATGTTTTTATTTAGCTTGAAGTATTTTAATTCATATTATTTTATCCGTTTTATTAATAAACAATTTAAAGTTTGCACTGCTGTTTCACAAACCACGCCTCTTTTGGGGAGATATACCATATTCATAGATATTTTGTTTTGTTTACGTACTGGTTCCCAGATATGATCTCTATGTTTCATCTCATAGAGACATAAGTTGGGAATGTTACCAGTATAAATACACATG
This sequence comes from Mytilus coruscus, assembly GCA_017311375.1. Taxonomy (NCBI): domain Eukaryota; kingdom Metazoa; phylum Mollusca; class Bivalvia; order Mytilida; family Mytilidae; genus Mytilus; species Mytilus coruscus. The sequence continues at coordinate 22,677,767 of CM029599.1, read as the reverse complement.
GATAGCGGCCAAATTGAATTTTAGGAAGACCCAAAGTGAAAGGAGGGGTAGTACATAATTTTAGTATAAGTTTAAACTCATAGAAGTTCGGGGCATATAAATGTTGAGAATATACCGCACAAGCCCATTGTTTTGACCTTTCAATAAAATAGTAGTGCATATGAACTAACGAGTTTTACGAAACATTATAATAAAGTGGCACAGTTTTAGCCGTAAAGAGAGTTCCTATGGGAAATTGCATTGTCTATATTTACAGAAGTGCAACCTATAGGGTGTCGACAAATTCTTTAAGACAGCATCACTATTTGAAGTGTATTTTCATAACTAACAACCAAAGAAAAATACGATAATAAGATTTCGATGCACAATGCAGTCACAACAGCATGCTTATTTTTTTCAATGCGATGTAGAAGAATACGACCTTGTGCAAAGCCAAAATAAACGTATCATTGGTAGGACCATAAATGTTCATTACAAATGTAGCTTGAATATATAGTATACATAACTTGCAAGCAAAATATACTTATTAATTTGTTGATAGGTATATAATATGAATATTAAAAGATACACATACATGTATATTTTATACAATTGAATAAAAATACACCGTGTCCCTAACAGTTTCACATTTCCGTGTTCAGTGAACCACTCAATCCGGGTTAAAGCCCTTATTTTGAATCTGTATGACAGTATTAGAAGGCTAAATATTCTTGTTACAATTGATTAATATGGTTCCTAACTACAAGAAAAAAATCATTATGCTAATCATCAAAAGTATAATGATGAAAACTATTACCTAAGCAGAAACTAGTTTTTAAAGGAACATTTATGTACACTAGATCACAAAATTAGGAACACTTTACCGCTCTGAGATAAAGACTCTGATATATTTTAAAGAAAACTATTTTCTTAAAGAAAGCAGATTAATAACTTTTGCTTATAATAATTGCTTCGCATTACGGTGAGAAGTTATTAGTTTCAGACAATTTACACGCTATCTTTAACATATTACTTTTCAAAAGTTAATTCTGATTGGTTGCCTAAAGATGTCGCCAAGATTTCAATGATTAGAATGAGTTATATAATCTGGAACATGTCACGTAGAGAAAAAGAACTTGTACATTGATGTTCAAAATCCGGATCAGACCCGATCGATGAATTTATTGCGAAAGGATCGCGTCGGATACACACTGTTGGATAAAGAGCTTTACATAGATCTATTACCATGGTTACACTTCGGTTGAAAAACACTTACAAAGTTTGGTTCCTTTGCCAGTCGTTTGTATAAATTAGAGTCGTTATTCGGTGAAACAGTAAAATAAATTTTTCCTACACCGCATGTGTAAAACAAATGGATGATGATATAAAGGGGGACATTCAAAACTCAAAAGTCGAAGAGAAACTGACAAATCAAAGTGCTTATGAGCACTGAAGGGTAAAGATTGCTTTCATTTTGTAAATTGCGAATTTAAAAAAAAAAAACACATTAAATTGTGTTTAGCTAGACAAATTATAAATTTGAGTGAGTTATCTTCCTTTGTTCATGATTGTTCATTTTTAGTTTAATCTATTTTTATCACAGATTCATACACCTTTGTACACCATGCATTACTTATATAAATTTTAATAAAGAAAATTCTTCTTGATAAGTATGGTAATTCAAATACACATCATATTGTAACTTAAATATTTACGTATCACATATCATTAATAAATTGCTTGACATTGACTGGATAGCATCTTAAAGAATGATCACTTCACTGTACTATTTTGTTTGAACTATGAAAGTTAGTGGTAAACGTTGGAAGATTTAGATATTAAGTCAGTAGCATAGAGTTTTGCTTGCATTTCATGCAATCTTTACCAAAAAACAAAAGAAGACAAACAAGTCCACAAAACACTACATGAAAACAAAAAATTGAGCAACACGGACCCCACCAAAATATGGGGATGATCTCAGGTGCAACGGAATTTAATAGCAGATCTTGCTCCGATAGTAGCACCTTTCATGTTGCTAACTGGAAGTTCAAATTCGGTGATAAATCTCATTCGGTTATGTTACAATCGAGAAATAGAGGAGAGTATTCTGGTAACGATCATTCGATCATATGTTATTCAAATATTGCATTCTTACGCTCGGTCTCTAATCTGGTGTCTATTGGTACGGGCTACTTCACAAATAGAATTACCCGTCAGTTCAATTTATCATTCCTTGCACGTGTTGTATACTATACAGAAAATAAGTTTTGCGTTTTGCAATTAACACTGAACATTCGAAAGATACCGTGTCATGTACATGTAAATGACCAAAAATTTATTAAAAAACCAAGTTATAAAGCTCTAAACCATATTTTTATAAGATCCCATTATCCCATTGTATTCTACCTTATGCTACAGATTTTTTATCTGTCCCATTGAATTTTTGAAATCCCATGGGTTTTTTTAAACCATGGGACAAATAAATGATTACATCTATGAATATACAGTAATATGTATGTTAAAATGAATTCTTTTTGGTAGTAAACTATAAGTTTATAAGAAAGTTGATGTAGTATCAGAAATGCAAGTCTACCTATAGTATTAAGGGCTGACGGGTTCTATTTGAAGTCAATTTATTTAACACAGCTATCTGTTCTCCTCTTATGTTTAAACACTGCATGTTTATGTCTCCTATTCCAATACTTTGGTCAGTTATTTCATATCTATATTCAGGCTACCTATATGGCAAAAATTATATGCCAAAAGTTAAGAGTCAATTTCATGTCTTCAAAACTTAGCTTTATAAAAAGACTTATTGATAGTTTTAAATAAACAGCAAAAACAAAATTGCAATTTTGACAGATACAATAATATTTCAAAGTCCCATGGTATTATGTTAAACCCCATATTTTTTTTATATATAAATTGTAAAAGCACTTTATATTTTACAGCTTTAAAACTAGGTTTTTAATAAAGTCAATGCTTTTCTGCACATTTTGTTTTTTACATGACACGGTATCTTTAAGAAAAGGCGGCACCGAATTTGCGAATGAGTGTTTTTGCAAATTTAAAGTGTCCAGTGTTAATCAATAGGATAGAAAATGAAAAAAGTGCCAAAGAGAAAACAACCCGACCAAAGAGCAGAAAACAGCCCAAGGCCACCTATGGGTTTTCAACGCAGCGGGAAACCTTTAGGCGAGCTTGAGCTGGCCCCTAAACAATCATTATAACACACAAGACTAACAAAGGCTAGAGGTTTCATGACTTGGGACTGGCGCAAAAATTCGATGGAGTTAAACATGTTTTGTGAGATCTCACCCCTTTACCTCCAGCCAGTGTGGAATAATGTCTATATTTGTAACAATGTTTTTTCGCATTCAGTAACGTGATTTAATTACGGTCTTCAAAAAGTCAGAAAGGGCATATGTAGGAATATTACATTTAGAAACCGTGTGTTTTATTCCAGTTATTTCATGAAATTTAGCCCTTTTTTAGATTTAGAGGTTGTCGTTTGCTTTTTAAAAAGGTGTCTGTAGTGTTTTTGAATTTATATTTCTATGTAAAACTGACAAGTTAGCTTTTATGACATTGAACATGTCATGATTGCAGACAAATAGAAAGTTATATGTATTCATCTTGCCTTTTCTTTTTCCTGGCCTACTAGATGGATTGGATGGCTTTATAAAATTTAGAAGATATGGTTTGTTTGCCAATGAGACAAATTTTCATCAAAGACCAAATGACGTAAAAGTTGACAACCGAAGGTCACCATACGGCTTTAAACAGTGAATAAAACCCATACTATAACAAGCAATTAAAGGCCTCGACATGAATAAATGTAAAACACATGTTAAAGTAATGGTCTGATTTATGTAAACAAAAAATAAACGAAAAACAATTATAAAATACAGCAACCAACGTTAAGTACCTTATAAAAAACCTAAGCTCATTCAAACGTATTTTATGAATAGAATCATCACTTAAGATAATACATGCTAGTACATGTTTTGCAAAACAAAACGGTTTAGTTTGTTTCGTATGAAGGGCGACATGAATGAAAATTAATCACGTATGTAAATTATTGTATATGAATTTATATAAATATTATATGTAATGTACTTTGTTTATGTCCTATTAGCGATCACCCTCAGTCATTAAATAAAAATGATTAATTTCATTTAATACAAGTCTTAAAGAGGCATTGTTAGGACAGGTAACATTTTAGTTGTTGCTAATAGGACTAACTTGACATCTCAAGAAAACCCCAAATAATATTGAAAATTGCACAAAAACATTATCCATATTTTTATCTCAATGAAATTTTTCTTATAGGACATTCAAAACATGTTAAACCCTACTGCATCAAGTCGTCTAGCACTAAGAAAAGTGTTATCATTATTATATACGGGATCTGGCTGTGTATTCTAAGGATAAAGATACTCACCATTCCGAAGGCAATCTGTCTTCCAAATGATAATAAGTCTGCCGGATTAGGCAAGTCCACATTTCTATTTACATAATACACTTCTTCTTCTTTCTGTCAAATATTAAATTTAACGTGGTATGAGCGATAACTGTTGACAAGCAAAAATTCCGGAATTATCTACTTCTCAGAATAAAATCACCACCTCGAGAATTGCAGATAAGTTAATTGTATCTTGTCAAAAATAATTTATCTTTTCCAACTTGTGTCGTCTAAAAGTTGAATTATTATGTTATTTTGTCCCCTCTTAAAGAAAACACGTAAGACATGATAAGAAATAAACATTGATTAAGTGTAAAAAAAAATGTGTGCTTGAAATGTAAAGTCAAAACTTTTTTCATTGCAATATTTATATGACTAACAGTTGACAGGATTGAAATTCATCAGTAAAAGTGTATCAAACTTCAATAATGATTTTTTTATTTGCCTCTTTACAGCACAGTCGGAAAGCTAATACTGGTTTGACCCCATTCTAAAAAGAAAGAAATACTTAAATAGAAATTACTCGAAAAAATACTACAGGAGTAAACCTTTTGTTTTGATTAAGATTGAATATATTCTTTAGTTAAGGTTTGATATACAAATGTATATGTGTTTGCGTAAAAACGTAAAATCATTGTTATCGATAGCCGATGACAAACAAGTTAAAGTAGTTAAATGGTTCTGTGTTACTAACAAAAATACGGGATACATTTTTCGAGCATTTTCGGTTCTCCCATAATTTTTTTTCCTTCATTAATTTTTTGTCCTTCATGAATTTTTTAGGGGAGGGGGGTACATTCATATCAAAAACACCAAATAGGAAATATAATCTTACAAAAGATCAAGGAAATATCCGAAAACAAACAGAAAAAGAAAATATAACCACAAACATGTTACAGGAATTCCCCGGACTTTGATCAGTACAAATCATTTTAGTCCTCTGGACTAGATAATTGTTTGCACAAAAAATGAATTCACTCCAACGATTAGATGTGCTTGTACATTCAAAATTCACAGGAAAACTGAGAATCTCACATATATCCCTACATCATTCACGAAAGGAGATATTTTAGAAAATCATAAATCCGTTCTTCTTTCATATGGTATTGGCATAAAAAGGTTGATAAAATTCTTCCATCTTTATACTGAATACCTTAACTTCACAGAAATCCTTATAAAGAAAGCTATGTTGCCGGGTCTTCCAGATGTTCGACTAAATATATTTTTAAAGTCTCTTAGTTTAAGATGGCCTGCAGAAATATTGTGATGAGGTTTATTCAACCAGCGGTGCCAATCAGATGTGGATCCTTAAAAATTCTAAAGATCTACCTCAAAACACAGTTCAGTATTTTTTGTGATTTTACTTTTTATTACAATTTTACAGTAATATCTAAGGCCGTGTTTACACCAAACGTCGGGTACTGCAAACATGTTTACAATTAGTTTCATGTAATGAACAATGGTTTCACATCAACTTGTTCTCGTCTGTAAATCGGTTTTAATTACCTGTACAAATTTACATGAGAATTGTTCACACCAGTAAACTACACGTACTAGTAATTTACATGTACATTGCATCAAATTGAGATGAAATTTTCTCAGTAAACTTTTAGTCGCAGACCAATTCATAATTAAAAAAAATATTTTTGGGTGTGGGAGGTTTGGGTAGATAAATTGTTCAAATTAAAAAAAAAATTTAAGAGAAAAATATATTTTTTCCTCCTGAATGGTCGGTACCTTAAGAAAATCGTTCTAATGATTTGGAGAACTTTGAGAGTTCTAGAGATGTCACGATTACGATTACGTTGGCTAAAGCATCGTAACAATAAGCGAAAAGATTTTGGAAATGTTTGATTGATTTTTGGTTGCTTAACGTACAGTGGCAAATATTTCATACATGTTCAGGATGAGAACAAGTTCACAATAAATACAAAAGGTCGGTCCTGTAAAAGAGGCCGTCCGGGATGTAGATTTTGAAATTTGAACAGCCATTGGAAAATGAGAGTACATTGGATAGGGACAACAATTTTACCTGGCAACAGACCACCCACAAAGAGTTATTTCAAGGGTTCTTAACGTGCAGAGAGCGTGGCACTTTCTGTTCACGAGACATCGGATTTAACGTCCTCATTCCGACCCTACGTGGCTGTGTACTTCTACATCCCACACAGCCAAACGGAGCGCAACTTTGGCAAGGGTTTTGCTGCCGATCGGAAGAAGACCTTAGTGACCATTTTTCTATTCCTCAGTCACCCTGGGGTGATTTTGAAATAAATATTCTGGACTTGTTATAACTGTAAAAAAAATAACCTAGACACGATAACAATGCAGGACTTGCAAGAAATAATTGTGTACAAAAAATGAAAACAACTCTTGCGCTAAATAAATAAGCCGTACTATCAACAGGTGTAAATTAATTCCTATCAGCAAGAATTTACCCTCCCACTGAAAAATCAAATGCTCCACTAAGGCTATTTAAATTTAGCACATACTTACAACTTCTCTTCCAATCAAATTACTTGAGTATGCCTTCTAAGTTTCATAGTACATACTTTTCTGTGTCCCAAATAAAAAATCAATGTTTGTAATTAGTTTTCACATTTATTTTTATATATCCTGCTATTAAAATCTTTGTTTTCTTTTTTTTTTTTTTTTGACAATTGCAAGTTTCTAGCATTTTAATAAAGAATAACAAATATGGTCCTTGATTAGAGTACAAAGTTATCTTATTGTTGTGGTAAGTGGTAAGTGGTAATTTATCATCCATGCAATTACTGTCTACACAAAAAAGTCAAAAAGTATGTACTATGAAACCTTGTGAAGGGAAATTAAGGCAATTTGATGATTGTTTTTTTTTTTTTAACTTTCTTAAGAAACTTGATCCATATCATCATGAATTGAAAAACCGTGATAATGTCTGAAGGGAATGTGCCACCTATATTTATATTCTGATAAAACTTTTATTTTTTTTTTGAAAAATTAAAAAATATATAATCTTTGATTTATTGGTAGTTGCATTTCAATGCATATCTGCTAGACTATCTATGGGCACATAAGTTTATATTTTGTCAAATTTAATATAGCTTTAGTTTTACTGTGAAATTGAAAATGTTTTCAAAACTTGTAAAGTTCCGCTGCATTTAATTATATATGCCAGTTTTGGTCAATTTATTTTGTCATCTTACCACGAAAAGAAGTACATGCAGCAAGACACTGCTTATATAAATATACATACTTACACCAGCAGCTACCATCTTTTCATTCTGGAGTCAAGGGCCTTTTAAAATCATGTATTTTATGAAAGATTGAAATATAAACCGCCGTCTTTCCCAATTCGTGATTGATGCATTTATAAACCCATGATCTGTTAACGCACTGTCACTAAGTAAATTTACAAAACATGAAACTTAGTTAATGAACTCTGTTTTACAAACACCTGTGAACAAGTAGTTAGCCAAAATAAACTATCAATAGACCAATAAAAAGATTACTTGAGTTGTAAATATGTGCTTAATTGGATAGTCCATGAAAAGGTATATACTATGAAATTAAGAACTCGGGGCAAGCCTCTTGCTCTAAATTTTATAGTACATACCTTTTCATAGACTAACCGATACTTAATCATGTTTTAAACTGAGCAATATTTGAGTTTTTGTCATATAAATAGGTAAATGACTTATTTCATAATATTATTATAATCATTTATAACTATACACTTAGCCCACACAAAACCTACATTGAGTATCGACTGCATTTGGTCAAAACCTGATTTAAACTACATGTACATGTAAATATTTATTTTTATCAATGGGAACGTAATAGAGTTTAGTTTAAGTGTTGAGTACACTAACAACGCACCGAGTTTAGCTCAATGTGAACACGGCCAAAATGTTAGGTTTTTCGACGCTTTACACTACTATTCCCAATGGCTCAAATGAAAGATCGACTACATCTTTTCATTAAACAGAAGTTTGAGAAATAGGGAACTTAGATACAAAATCCTTGTTTTAGGTCATGCAAATCTAACTTTTTGAAGAACCACACTGATTCCCACTACAAATACACCTATGATGATATCGTCAAAATGCTGGACTTTTTGATCGACAACATATTTGTTGAGTTTGGTGGATTCATATTGCAGCAGACAGTGAATATTCAAATGTGTACTAATTGTGCACAACTACAGGCTGACCTGTGTTTGTACTCATATGAAGCAAATTTCATACAGAACCTTTTCAAGGACAAAAATTAAAAAACATCTTGCAAAGCTCTTTAATTTTACTTTCAGATATATTGATGATGTTCTGTCACTCAATAATCCACATTTCAATGAATGCTCACATATTATATATCCCAGTGAACTTAATCATACTACCGAAAGTAGAAAATCTGCTTCTTATCTTGAACTTTTCCTCGATATTGACACAGATAGACGACTTCGAACTAAAATCTATGACAACAAATGATGATTTCAATCCAATTGTCAACTACTCATTTCTCAACAGTCACATACCTTCTGCTTCTTCTTTTTGGCGTTTACATATTTCATTTAATACGTTACTCTCGTGCATATTAACGCTATTCGGACTTCATTAATAAGGGTGTGCTCCTTACGGAAAAACTGATCCAACAGACTTGTGAGGTAGAACGACTGACATTGACACTACATAAGTTTGACGCTCACCATCATGAATTGGTTGATGCGATGTGTCAGTACCAACTCAATAGCGACCTGTTTTCGCGGTCTCAGATTTTTAGATACCTGTATAGTTGTCTGATCTGTAATTTTAACGTTTGTGTCATATTCCAATTTGTGGCATTTGACTGATGCATGCATAGAAGGGGATGCTCACTCTGTTCACACAATCGGTCTCGCTACTTTTGGAGTTCATGCGATTCCCTCAGTTTTTGTTTCTTACCTTGATTCGTCTTTTCGTAATCAATTTACGAGATTTAAACATTGGTAAACTACTGTTGTCTTATTTTATTGAAATGTTGTTTTTTACAAAACCTTAAGTAATCATCTAATAAGTTCTAGCGAGAAATGTGAGAAAAGTATTTCACCTTTAGCTATTCCAAGATCTATGGAATATAATTCTTGTAGAATTAATGACACCAATTTCAAATTTTATCTTTATTATTACAAACTTTATGAAAGATCAAAGAATACATTTTTTTCATTTTCATTTTCGGACCCCTTAAGACTTGACAATGTATATAGCTTTGTTCTGTCCTAGGGGAAAATATCTAATATAACATCAAAATTATGTGCAGAGCATAGTTTCTTTGCGAAAATTATATTGTTTCCATTTATGAAACTACTATACTGTCATTTTTCCCGATATCCCTGATATCTTGTTAATGTTTTTTATAATAAATAATCTTTGTTGTCATATAAACAAGTTAAAAATGTTTGTGACAAAACATATATATATATATATATATATATATATATATATACATATCAATGGAATATAAATTTAACATGAATCATTAATCAATAATGCAGTCAAGAATATATATATATATATATATATATATATATATATATATATATATATATATATATAAAAAGACATGAAAAATTAAGCTGCTTCTGTCCTCAGTTCTAATGACTGATAGACGATTAGTTTCACATGTTCTGTTGATATAGGGTTTAATAATTTTATTAATTTTTCGTCTTTTGGAAGTGACATAAATTCTTCTTCCTATTTTAATCTTTTAAATAGATCCAATCTTAATTTATTATTTATACAACACTCCAAGAGGAAATGTTCCTCGTTTTCAAGAACATTGCATAGTTTGCAAATTATATCTTCTCGAAGGATTTTTAAATATCTACCCTTTTCAATTTCAAGATTGTGGTCACTTATACGGAGTTTCGTGAAACACTTTCTGATAATAAATCGTTGTACCATAAGTAAAATTCTTTATCTTGACGAAGTTTTATGTTTTTATGTAAAAAATAACTTACTTTTTTCATCATAACTATTAAATTTATTTTTAATTAAGATTTTATATTTGTCTTCTATTTCTTGAGGGGTTTAACTTCTTTTAAATTTTTACAATATTCTATTTTATGTAAGATATCGCTACCAGGTACAATATTCTTGACATATGTATACCAAGAATATGTACCGTTGTTGTCAAGAGATTTTGACAACACAAAATAGATATAGGAAGATGTGGTGTGAGTGCCAATGAGACAACTCTCCATCCAAATAACAATTTATAAAAGTAAACCATTATAGGTCAATGTACGGCCTTCAACACGGAGCCTTGGCTCACACCGAACAACAAGCTATAAAGGGCCCCAAAAGTACTAGTGTAAAACCATTCAAACGGTAAAAGCCTCTTTTAGAAGGGGGTTTATGTTTTCAGTGTAAAGTCTTGCTAGATAAATAGGCAACATTTGTTTAAATGTTCAAATCGACTGAGAAGACACAAATCAAGGTAACAAACAATAAACTATTGACACAATAATATGTCTCGCCTGTCGGCTGAAATTTCAGAAAAAGAAAATCTGAGGGCCTCGAAATAGTCGTTAAACTGGTATGTACTGATAGTTATGCAACTTTATAGAACTATCATTGATCTATCACAAGTAGTTCCTATCAAACTGACTTGAGCAAAAAACTTAACATTCAAAAATGCCTATTATTTCAAAGTCACTGGACACATGACCTAGGGGGCAGGGCCTCGAAATAGTCATCACACTGATAAGTACTGATAGTAATGCAAAATATTATTGATCTATCACAAGTTTTCCTGTCAAACTAACTTAAGCAGAAACCTTAATAATTGTTGACGCCGCCAACGACGACGTCGCCGAAAAAGCAACACCCATGTGTCGCCTTCCGAGACTTCATTCGAAGGCGAGACAAAAAAAAATACAATTAAGGGAATTGCATGAACTCCAAGAGGTACGTCAAAGATACTAGACAATAGCATTACCATTGATTGATTTATTGATTAATTGGTGTTTAACGCCACTTTTAGCACTATTTTGCTATTTCGTGGCGGTCAGTTGTTATTGGAAAATAAATTTATTGGGGAAACCCAGTTGAAATTAAACAAAAGAAATGGAACTCTTTATTAGAAAAGGTAAAAAAGGTCTAGCTGGTAAATTTGAATTGTTTAAATCTGTTTCTATGGGCTTTAAAAGTTTAATGAATGTGCATCATTTAGGATCTTATGCATCTTATATATGTGTTTTACTTAAATTATAGTATGGATCTTCGAGATACTTATAAACTTTTAAATTATAGACGAATTTCACAAAACAGTCGATTGTGGTAGGTGCAAATACATGTGGATCTTTTTGGTGCATAAGCATAAATTCCGCCAAATAAAATTCCAAAGAAAGACAATAAATTGACCGTTTTAAAGCATTAATTTTGCATCTCTGCCCCCGGCGACAGTTTTTTGGGAAAAAAATTCCAAAAATGGGAAATATTTTTTTTCGAAAAGAGAAAGTCGAGTACACCTTTTTATGTTCAGGCGTGTTTGAGTTGACTATTCTGTCTTGAAAAGGTATAAAAGAAAAATATTTGATACATCATCTCGCTTAAGATTCTATTATTTTTATATATTTAGGCTATAGGTTGATATAATAACATTCAAAATTTACAGTTCTTAAAATGAAATATATGGGTCAAGTGACATACCTTTCTACTGAGTCATAACAACAGAGTAGGTGTGTTCGAATAACAAATTTTCACTAAAAGTACTTGACGACAGACTTTACAAGTGGATCTAAAAAATGCATAACTTCAAAAAAACTTCATTTTGTGTGTGTGTTATCTAGGGTAATTAACCTTCAACCTCGGAAAATTATTAGTCTGCCCTCCCACGAAATATTTAATTAGAATATTTTTAAAAATATTTTTGAACTTTCGAAAATTCCCCCCGACAACCGATCAGACAATAGTTTTAAGTTGACGAAATGCATAAAAGTACATTAAATGATGATCAAGAGCTAGTTGATATATTTGTCTTTTAAAATACAACTGGCATATACGGATTGTAATGATGCTATGTGGATTAATTGATCGGTCTTCAAGAGCTAAATTGACAGCACGTCATCACTACAATGGCTTCCATTTTTACGATAATGAAAATTACGTGGCATAATGGGGAGATAATTTTGACGAAGTAGAATCCTGACTTGGTAGGAAAACTGACAGTCCTAGTCAAATAAGATAGAATCGAGCGCACCTGTCACGTGCAAAATTCGAACTCATAACCTCAGTGTTGACAGGCTAGTGGTACAGTAGTTCGACTTCTTAGACCATTCGGCGACCGAGGCCCATATACACATTGAATAGAAACGCAGCGTTTTATTCAAAACCCTTATTGCAATATTGCTAATGAATTCCCCTAATCCTGTAGAAAATGGGATAGTCTCATGTATAAATCAATGAAAGATTCCCTACCATTTCTGCAGTTTTTCTCATCTTACTGAGGTAAGTTTTGAGGTCACCATGAGGTAAATGCTCTACAACTAAGCAAACAGGATCTTGAAGTGTACAGCAACCAAGCATGCAAACTATGTTGGCATGTTTGCCAATGGTTTTCATCAGTGCTATCTCTTTCAAGAAATCCTGTTTAAGTAATACATCTGCATTATCTGAAAAACAAAGAATTAAAGTTTAAGCGATTAAGCAAACCCCGTAATACAGTAAACAGTAAGACATCTCACCTCGTTGCAAGTTGAAGTCAGTCCCTAGCAATCAGGACAACTCGGACGAAGTTGACAACTCTGACCGCTTTTAAAGACAACATGGACTAGTTTGAAAGACAAGTCGGACTAGTTTGATTGATAACTCGGACCAGTTTGAAAGACAACGCCAACGAATTGAAAAAACTGGTCAGACCCATTGCAGACCCATATCCGATTCAAAGATAAATTGGAACACCTTTTTATGCATGTTAAAGACAACTCGGACCACACTAAAATAAACTCTAAAAAATATGGCGTGTAAAAATACGGTAATTTAAAAAAAAAATTTTATTACACTTTTTCCAGATATTCTATATCAAAGCATGGGTTGAACGCGTTTCCCATTTATGGCACCTACTCAGTTTCCTCTTACTGACCATTTTAATTTGCCGGCTTCGTCGAACATCAGATTGACCCAAAAATAACCGTTTGTTTAGGTTCGGGAATATTTATTTCGACGGCTTGGTCATGCTCCAAATGATGACACCTCCTTTGATTTGAGTTCCATTGATGCATTTTGATTAGCTTGTTGTTAGGTTTACGATACTTCTGTTACTATAATTATTTCATGCCTAACGAGATCAATTAGGCTGATCATCTCATAGTCACATTGACAATACGTTGTTCAGCTTAACTGTTTTTGATTGCCGACTAATGAGTTAAATGATTGTATCATGTATTTGAAATAATAACTGACAGTTGTATATTTTATTTTCAAATATCCACGATTATGATTTTTACGAATCTAGCCCGGTTGCTAAATATGTTTTTAAAAACACAATCACATGAAAAGATACGTTCATAAAATAAATAAAACGTAAAATAATTTAAAAATTCTAGCTAGAACATTGCAATGAAGTTATAATGATTGGGCTTAGTATTCTTTTAAACTTTTATGTATTGCCTTCATAAGTGTTCGAGTGTGTTTCAAACTGGTTCGAGTTGTCTTTTGATTTAGACTTGTCCGACTTGTCTTAAAATTGGTTCGAGTTGTCTTGGTCCCATTTGGGAATGGTTGCTAGATGTTGATCACGCAACAACTGAGCATCAAAGAACACAGCTGTGAGGTAATTTTTTAAAACAAATTATCGATTATTTCTGGCACCGAAACTTGCATTTACTACCTCAAATTGCCCAACTATCTCACTGTTTATGGCAGAATCAATATCAACATTCACACAACAACTAGACAAATTATGATAAATATTAAACATAAAATGGTCGGAATTAACGTATACATGTAAATATGCAAATAAGAAATGTCCAATATCGGACTTTGTTTTTTACAAATAAGTATTCTGTTCTTTATTTGAAGGTCATTAGGGATATTGATCCTGATATTTAGATAATTTATACCTAAATGTAATTTTAAAGTTGTCCTTGCTTCATTGCAGACGACTGTTTAACGAAAAGACAAGAATGAGATGTTCACTACATAATACAAGGGTTCCTAGTGGTTAAATTGACACAATCATTTGGTTGACCGTTATGGAATATCTTTGTTATAGATGACCACAGATATGTTCAAATTGTCGTAGTCACAATCCAAGCCTCATGGCGGGTGCCATCTGTGGTGCTGAATCTGATTACCTTTCCGGAACACATGAGCATCACATGTATTTGAAAGGGTTCGTATTGCTCATTTTTATTATCTATGTAGTGTTTTGTGTACTCGTCTGTTGTTTGTCTTTTTATTTTTTGCCATGGCACTGTCGTTTTTCTTTGACTTACGAGTGTTGATTGTTCCTGTGGTATCTTCTGCCTTTTTTAAAAGGCAATTAAATTCAAAACAAAGTGATTAAACTAATGTATCATTTTTCTATCGAATTCTGAAATTCCTACAAGGCTTATTCACTTTCTTTTCACAAAACAAAAACCTTATTGGATTCAAACGAGAACGAAACAAAATATTTTTTGGTTTATAGCTCTTCATCTTTTTAATAAGCTTTGGATTTTCAAATATTTTGGCCTCGAGCATCACTGAAGAGACATTGATTGTCGAAACGCGCATCTGGTGCAGAAAAATTGGTACCGTTTAGGTTATATATATAAGAATTACAAGCATTCATAAAAACCCTTCAGAGGAACTATAGAATAGACACATTGAATTCATGTCACTCAATTAATGAAAACTCACCTTTGAGCATTTTCACTGCTACTGATATGAATGTCTTGCTTATGTCTGATCCTCTTGGAATTGGCAGGTTTCTATGAAGTATCATACTTTTGCTGACTCGACCTTTTAGTACTTGCCCAAATGCCCCAGAACCCAAGAGTCGTCCAACCATCAAACACTTGACAGGAAGTTCCCACTTATCAGGTACTACTGTGGGTTGCAGATTTAAACTTCTTGATTCTCTATGACATTAAAACGATGCACAATATAAATATTTGTTTGATATGATTTTAAGGAACAAATCGTTCATAAGGCGTTTTCAATAGATTTTGCAAGTATTACACATGTTTTACTTTGATTTGATGCGGCACATATTTTTATTATTATACAGTCACTTTATTTACTAGTACTTGTTTATATATCTCAAACTTATTCTCTGTCGCCCCCTTTTATTTGTGTTGGACAAAGTGTCAAAAATATTATAAAATAATATTGCTACCAAAGACAATTCCCTTCTGCATTTTTTTATTCAACTGAGGAAAATTTCAGTATGCACCAAGATTTTTTCTCTTGACTAACTGTCATTACGTACGCTCCAAACCTAATGTTTGGAAAGCAGAATATATATAGTATACGAGACTACAAAACCTAAAGGGATAACCTTTAGGTTAACATTATGTTAAGTACAATTGTACAAGTAAAAGTGCAACGGGTACAATTATGATAATAGGTTACACTTGATTAAAGATTATCATAATTCTGTGAAATATCATCTCACGAAAATCTGATGAGAAATTTCTATAATTATAGAGATATTAAATTACCGCCGAGGACGGTTCCAATGAAAATAGGGAATGGTTGTGCGCTGTACTAGCTATCTAGCCACGGAAACAAAATTGGGCTACATAATCAGAAGCAAGAGAAACTATCAGTTAAGTGTAGACAAATAAAAAGCTCTTCATGAATGCAGCCTATGACGAGTGACAAATTCGGGCACGCTCAATGCTGTATCCTAAAAAAAACGTTGAAGACCGTACCTTGACCTATAATGGTTTACTTTTATAAATTGTGACTTGGATGGAGAGTTGTCTCATTGGCACTCATACCACATCTTCCTATATCTATATATGATGAATTAAACCAGCTGATAATAGACATACCAAAGCACTATGTACTTACCGTCAAAGATTTTAGTGCAAAAGTAGGATTAGATAATACCAGTAAGAGAAGTCATGGAAAGACATGGGCTTGGATAATTTAATAATAATGCAGACTTACTAATACAAATGTGTATCATGAACAATCGTTACCTTAAAAATACACAAAGCAACATAGGTGTCTCTAAATAGGAAAGTGAGATATCAAATTGATCACATGCTGATTAATAAGAAAGAGAGTTCATCGCTGTTAGATATGAAGGTAAAAAGAGGTGCACATGTCTATAGTGACCATTATCTAGTTGTTGGAAAGATCAGACTAAAGTGAAGGAAAAGTAAATTTAAAATACCAAGCATAATGATAGACTTCCATAAACTTTAACAACCTAAAATGAGCCAACAAAATCAACATCGAACTGAAAATAGACGTGAGGTCCTACAAAATGAGCATACGATACAGAATAAATCTCTCGTTGATTTTCATTAACGTTTTAACATGAGGTCAATTTTGATTTGCATTATTTATATATGCAAAGAAAAAAATACCATCATGACTTTCTTTTCGAGATATTTCAGTTTGACATTTGCCGGTTTCATGTTATAACACAAGATTTCATTTTTCAATACTTTTCAGAAAAAATATATAAAAATTTCAAACGGAAAGAGATATTTTCACCCGGTTTTTTGCAAAGTGTTTCTTAATTCATTGGCCTTTAATGAAGACATAATAATATAATATTTTTTTTAAATTATACAACTATCGGTATTTAAAAACATAAACAATTTTCATGCTAATATAAATGCATGTATATCGTTGATTTCGATATAACAGTCGTGAAGTAGTACAAAGTTGCATACCAAAAAAGGGGGTTCAATGTGCTAATTTTTAGCTGAAAAAAAAACCCTAGGGTTTTAAATGCCTTGATATCCTATTTCCCTTTTCTGGCGCCAAGCTAAACTGCAGTGTATTCTTAATGCAACATCGTCGTGCAGCTTTTCCTGTTGTTCATTAAAACACCATACGAATTACAGTCATATACGAATAACTTATTATAAACAGTCTCCATTAGCCTGTAGTTTTCTGGCTCGAATTAGATTTCGCGCGCTTAAATATACTACATGTAGGGATTTTTCCGCGAGTTTTGTATGCTTATCATTAGGAACGTAGCGAAAACAACGCGTTAAATTTGGATGCATTATTATCTGTCTTGGCTACTGTATTGTATGCCCTTATTTATAACAGCCAACATATGAGTGAGATTTCCATAAGAATAAGTGAAGACATTTTAGGATTCAAGAACAAAAAGGGAACGAACGGATATCTAACAAAACTTGGCCTGTTATTATAGAAAGAAATACATCGAAATCAAAAACCAATAAAGCAACAGGTGAACAACTAGAAGGACCAAAAGAGCTCGACAATAGAAAAGAAATGGGAGTGAAAAGAAATGAAAAGATAGACAAAAAGGCAAAAAATTATATTATTTGTTTCTGTCATAATTGTGCATACGTATGTAATCAGTATCTTCCAGTAGTTAAAATGGTTAAATATAATTTCATTTTTGTGCATCAATGGCAACCATCTGCATTTATTTGTTATCAAATATTGCAAACAAGTTGTTTGAAGATGTAACATATTTCCCCAAAATTTGTTTAAAAGTAGAATTCAAATCCCTTGGAGTGATACCTTTTCTGAAACTGTTTGCATATATAAAATAGAAAAAAGCCCATAACACATGTAAAAAATCATCTTGATGTTCCTATAAACCCACTTTGAAGACTTAATTAGTCATGGTCTGTCTAAAAATGAATTTTATTGCACATTAACTTTTATATTTGAAAAATCCACCGGGTCCAAAATGCGAAATAACACTCCTAACTGTGTAATGCTACCTAATGTGGATAGCATAACTACGGATTTCCTCACGGCCATCATTGTAAAACACGTAGTTACAGGGTGCAACTTAAATAAATATTGATTAACCTGGAATTCCAGTTTAAATACGCGAATATTTAATTGGATGTTGATTATGATTTTCAGCTAAACAAAATTGACATTATTTTTGGTAATACAAAATACGAGGAATGGCCTTACTCAAAATGATATATCTCATGTATTGGACTGAGCTAAATGATATCTCCTTGTATTAATAATTTGGCGTTTTTGTTCTTTTCAAAGTCGAAAAATTAAAAAAAAAATTATGAATACAAATTTAAACCATAAAATGAATATTTTTATTTTTTAATTTGGCAAACAAAGTCCCAAACACAAACTTATTAATATAAAGAAAAACCTCTTTCAAACTAATATTCTGTCAAAATGGATCCATTTTCAATAACATAGTACACCTTTACAACCAACTGTGCAAATTTGAGGTTTGCCAATTTTTTTAATAAATTATATTATCTTACATTTTAGCGTTGCATAATGAACGAATTTGGTTATAAAAGTTACAAAGATATATATAAGGTCAAACGTACATGATGTTATATACAGACCTAATGATGGAAAGACAGTATTTTCCTACCTCCAGTTAAATCTGTACCCTGTTTTAAAATTTTTCACCTCTTTATAATAACTAAGAACCTACAGCTACAGTCAAAAGATGTTCTTTTGTTTTAGTATTCAGAAATGTATATTCATATATAGATATAGGAAGATGTGGTGTGAGTGCCAATGAGACAACTCTCCATCCAAATAACAATTTATAAAAGTAAACCATTATAGGTCAATGTACGGCCTTCAACACGGAGCCTTGGCTCACACCGAACAACAAGCTATAAAGGGCCCCAAAAGTACTAGTGTAAAACCATTCAAACGGTAAAACCAACGGTCTAGTATATATAAAAAACGAGAAACGAGAAACACGTATAAATTACATAAACAAACGACAACTATTGTACATCAGATTCCTGACTTAGGACAGGTGCAAACATTTGCAGCGGGATTAAACGTTTTAATGGTACCAAACCTTCTCCCTTTTTCTGAAACAATAGTATAACATCACAACATAGAAAAACACACGATAAAACATCAATTGGAAGGCTTAACTCAATCAAAAACGTAAATTAACACACTATGAACGAATAAATTCGATCTGTGATACCTGAAAGTAAATACATAGTTAATAAAATATTAGGGACAAACATTCAAGGCCAAAAAGCAAACAAACAAGTCCAAATAAAGCCATGGCAAAACACTACCGCGAAATATTAAACCCTTAGAAAATAATCACTTTTGAAAAACCGGTTTTCATAATATATACAGGTAAATGAAAAATAACTTTGTCGTTTTAGGTATACTTTTCTGTATATATAAAATCTTCCAATAATTAGGAATACCAAGAAAGGTCTGTCATATAAATACCTAATTTAACACTAGATACATAAGGGTAAATATCAACAATAAAACTTCCTGTACAGATTAAAGGAGAATAATCTTGATGTTAATACAAATGTAGTACGAAGAAGTGAAAATTAGTAGATATTACAAATAATCAAAGCTGGTATACAGACAAGATCCATATTAATATAAAATAACAAAAAGTATTAAAAATAGTATCAACAGGTCGAATTAACAAGAAAGTACGATTTGAGAGTACTCGCAGTTACTGACAGCTAGTTAAAAGCCAAAAACAATTAATGATAAAAATCATGCATCAGAGACTAAAATCAACTAAAACACATCCCAGGGATTTAGTATTTTAACGTCATGAACAGTCAGAGAAGACATGACTTGTGCAATGCCAAAATAAATGTATCGACAGGTAGTAGGATAGTGAGGAGCTACTTCTTAAGAGATAAAAATTAACGTGTGTGTCTCTAAACATCCCGCCTCAAAAGAAGATACAACTTAGTTATGTTTTAATTTGCTAATGACAAAATCGATATTAGTGCCAATGTTAACTATATTCAGAGATCTAATTACAATATTGGTACGATAACCCTTACTTATAAGTTTGTTTAAAGGTTCGATGAGTTTACACGGATCACATAGTGATTTCCTCGCTTTAAGTACAATATTACCGTAAAATTTAGGATGTGAAATACCATTTTAATAAGTTTTCTACAGGTACAGCCAAATTTACTAATCAAATCTTTGTATCTATGAAAGAATTTAGTAAAAGTTTTAAGTAATTTATGGTATCGAAATCCCTGACACAATAATTTCCCAGTGATGCATTGATTACGTTCGTTAAAATCTATGACATCAGAACACACACGGGCATACCGAACGAGTTGGGATATATAAACACCGTATGATGGAGCCAAAGGCACATCGCCGTCTAAAAATGGAAAATTAACAATAGGAAATGAAAAATCGTCTCTTTTGTCGTAAATTTTAGTATGTAGTTTCCCGTCATATGCATGATCATATAACCCTTCGCGTGTTAAGGTAGTTATAAATCCTTAGATTTCAATTTCTAAAGGGGCCGGGGGGGGGGATTTTACCTTCTATGAATTAAGTTTTCTTTTAGGTCCCTTTAGATTACATAGTTCTTCTGGTGATTGGGTAATTATACATTATACCCTTTAAAGTTTTGGGTACGAGCGTTTCTAATGGAGGTAAAAAGAGAAAAGCTTTTCGGACCCAATAAATTTCTAAAGTGTTATTTTCATGTTCTAGCATTGGGTGAATACCACTGCTGGTAGACTGTGGTCATCACTAGCTTCGAAGTCTTTTCATTGGTATTGACATGAAATAAAACATACTGTTACAATTAAATTTTCCGTTAATAAATTGAAAATTAAAAAAAAACTTAAGGTTCCAAAAGTTTACCGTAGATTGATTTGGTTTTTCTTTTTGACCTCTTTTGATAATAGAGGTCGTCACGTGTTAAGGTAATTATACATCCTTTGTTTTCATGTTTTTGTATGAGCGTTCCTGACGACGAAAAATCCAGAAAAGCGCTACGGAGGCATCAAAATTTTAAAGTGTTGTTTTCAAAACCGTTTAGAATAGTAAATAAAAGAGCCACTTTTACTACTAGCTGTTCCACCTCCTGCTATCAGTAATTTGATATTAAATAATCGAGTTTCGGACGCTAATCTTAAAAAAACATGTAATAATTCTTTACTTAATCGAAAAACAATTAAAATACCTGTTATAGTAATGAGATGTAAGTGGGTGTGTATCCATGTTAGCATAATCATTATGAAAGTCCATGGTTAGGTCTCCAAGTCTGTTTTCCATTTTCAATTTCTTTCTCAACTTATGTACACTCTTTATCCATCGGAATGTGATCAGTGCTGTTGGTATTGTTATAGTGATTAATACTGGAAGAATGATTTGCAGAGCAGTACTAAATTCATCTTCATCTGGCAAAAAAAATACAAAAAAAATAAAAAACAAACCCACACACATTAACTGAGGGTAGCAGTTGTTACAAAGATGACAGATAACTGCAACACATGATTCAAAAGAATACAAAATATTAAAGAATATATCTGGATGATGTAAAAAAAATTATTTTTGATTGTGATGAAAAAAAAAATTATTAAAAGATAAAATATTGAAAATATGAATATAAAATTATTACTTTTGTAAAAAAAAATGCAGAAACCTAAAATTTCAAATGGCCTTTAATTTAGTTAATTAAGTTAAAAAGTCAGTTGTATTTAACTTTTAGCGTTTGCTTTTGTTGTAGTTCAGTGTTTCTGTTGTTCCGTTGTTTTCCTGTTATAGTTGATGACTTTTCCTCGGATTTAGTTTGTTTTTGCTTAATCGAATAATGACTATTAAACAGCGGTATACTACTGTTGCCTTTATTTAGATTTCAGTAAAAAATTCTATGCTGAAAATTTCAAATTAGTTTTTAAAGTACTAATATTTTGTTCCTATATTGTATGAAAACACTAAATCACAATCCCAGAAAATGAAGATATAAATTTTAAAAAAATGTCCCACAGTGTTTGGATTTTCGATAATAAGGTCGATGGTCAGCTTTGGAAAATTTGCAGTTCTAAAACGTAATCTACACTTTATAAAGTCAATATTTAAAACTATTTTGAAATGCAAAATAAATAAACTCATAGATACCAGGATTAGAACTTTGAAAACTTTTCCTGAGGTAGACAATCCTTAGTGCTTTGAAAAAGTCAGAGTTCAAGTTTCAGATTTTGAGGGATTTAGAATTGATTGTGAGTTAATGTAAATACTTTATAAATGTGTGTCCTAAGCGCTTTTCTGGATTTTTATTCCTCAGGAATTCTCAAACCGAAACATTTGAAAACACATATAATGTATAAATAAGCCAATAATTCGGAGTTATAAGACCAACAAGGACCATAAAAGAATAGTCTAATTCACTTAAGGTAAACTTTGCCTGAGCTACAAGTAAAAGTTAATTATATCAGTATGATCAATCTTTATGCCTGTATATCCTTCTTCTTACTGTCGCAGTCAGTAATAATTTCGGTTTGTGACCTAAGGACGCTTAACTATGGCAACCGCATGAATGATGTTCTTAATCTTTACTCTGATTGGACGAAATTACGGAATTGAACAAAAACCAACAAAAAAGATATATGCTACAATAAAAAGAAAACATAACGGATATAAAATAAAACTTAAAAATGAAATAATCCAGATAAATAAAAAAAATTTAGGTAAAGAAGGTGTCATTATCACCACTCAAATTGTTTAGATTTTGTAGGCTTGGCCTTTAATACATGAGCAGATAAATATCACTGACAGGTTTGGCCAAGTAGGCTATTAATAACTCGAGTACTATGAATATATCTTATCGACTTTGTGTACTTGCAAGTGCAGTCTAAAACTTCCAAGGCGTAATAATAATCTCAAAATGTACAAAATATCATACTTGAAATAAAGAATGTCAAAATACATATATCGCAAATGTAATAAGTTGTCAAAAGCTGTATTATATAGATCATCTCCCTTTGGCATCCGTCCGTCCCCGATGTAGTTATCATATTTGTATTGTTTTATATGATTAGAACAAAGATTGCATTCCTGCAGCTTTTAACATTTCAACAGTTGTTTTGAAATGATAATATGAAACGGATATGGCCAATGACACGAACCCATTTCAAAATTCCCAATTGCATTTATGTAACATTCAAAATCATTATTACAAATGTACTGCAACATATTGCTAAGTATTAGTTCCGTGCTGTCGTCATAGACACTTGGTTTTTATACAATAGCTCTAAATGTCTTTCTGTCACAAAACACAAATAAGTCTGAACATTTTTTTTTTCCACACATTTAATATTAAAGCACTTTTCACAACAATACAACTGCAATTTAGACAACTTTTACATTTACAATATTTCCCCTGTTTCTTTAGTAAATAAATGTATTAAGTAATGAGTGTTTTAATAATGACATTTTTATATGTGCTCGATCAGTAATAATGGTCTCGGAGGTTGCAATATCCTTGCATACGCTGTTTCCATTAAAATGTTGAAAGGTAAATTGTTTGATTCAAACTTTGGCTTTTAATTTACACTGGAAAGTTATACGCACAAGCGCTTATGCTGAAGGACACTTAAACAATATATTGATGAGTGAAGCAAAGTACCTTAAAATCGCAGTTATTGTGATGGAGTGGCTCAGTTGGTTGTTGATTAAAAGACGGAGACGTATGCTTATTTTTTTCTGAATTTCGGATAGAATGAATTAACCATTCATTATTTAAATGACCATCATTGGTGTTTATTTAAAACTTTCCATAGATTATACTTTTATTGTTTGCATTTAAAAAAGATGTGAGTATAATGCAACGAAACAGCAACCAAACCTTTATAAAAAAAATATTTTTTGTAACCTCTTTTCAGTAAGATAATCTTACGGTAATATAGATGCTGTTGCAGATACATTTGTAAAAAAGGCAAAATGTAAGTCCTTTGCTAGTGGGAAGGTTGAGTTTCGCATATATATTTAGCTCTGCCCCATTCTGTACGTGTCATAGTCAGGAGCTGCTAATCATGTGTTGTCTTTGGTTGCTGTCTGTCATATTCATTTTCCTTTTATTGCTAAGGAAAAATCATGCCACTGCTTTTCTTGTTTGAATTGTTGTCAATTAAATTCGTAAAATGCACGAGCGTAAATGAGAGGCAGAAGATACCAACGGGATATTCAAACTCTTGAGTCATTGACAAACTGACAACGCCATAGCTAAAAACGAAAAACTACCAAAAAGACAAACAACAGTATACAAAACACAAAATAGAAAGAACCCAACCAATAACCAGGGGTGATCTCAACATTCGTGGAAAAGGACGTGATTGTGGTTACGACAATTGGAACATATTCGTCGTCATCTGTGAAACAGATATTTCATAATGATCAATAAATTGATGCCATCTGTAATATGTTCGAAGGGTTGATCACAGCTTCATTACTTAAAACTCTTGGTTTAATAGCTTCATTGTACTCTCTTTAAAAAAAAATCATGGTAGGAAATACATGCACGGTAATATCGTATCAACTGGGAGATATCTACTCCATATGAAGGCGCTACTGGAATATTGCTGCATAGAAATGGAAATTCCACAATTGGGAAGCTGAAATCATCTCTTTTTTTGAAATGTTTTGCTTTCAACTGACCATGTCAATCTTTAGATGTAAGTCAAGATATGACACAGACTTAACTGTATCAGTTGTACAAACTTTGAAGTATTTAATGAGAGGACATAATCTATATAGCGAAACGTGAAGGATAGTGCTAGCTTCTTTTCATTCTTCTTATGAAGCTCCTGTATTAAGTCTGCATAGTATGAATAGAGGAACAAGCCAACAAGAAAAGGAGTGCTTTTGGTTACCCTTGGAATACATATTTTGGTATTGGTACTGATTCACTCATAGGGTCTTTGCATCGGAAATAAACATATTTATTCTAAAACCAGTTGTTGGCATGATACGGGTTATGTTCTTCTCGTATATTTTATGATAGTATGATACTAAACCCCTAACGGGAGGGATTGGGCTTGATTTTCATATGATGAAGACATAATCTTTCAATCAGTTTAATTGAGGTCTGGAGCTGGCATGTCAGCAACTGCTAGTAGTCCTTTGTTCATTTATGTATCATTGTCATTTTGCTTAGTTTCTTTTGTTACCTATTCTGACATCGGACTCGGACTTCTTTTAAACTGAGATTTACTGTGCGTATTGCTGTGTGTTTGTTTATTTTACATTGGCTAGAGGTATAGGGGAGGTTGAGATCTCACAAACATGTTTAACCCCGCCACATTTTTGCGCCTGTCCCAAGTCAGGAGCCTCTGGCCTTTGTTAGTCTTGTATGTTTTTTTAAATTTTAGTTCATTTATATGTTTTGGAGTTTAGTGTGACGTCCATTTTCATTGAACTAGTACACATTTTTGTTTAGGGGCCAGCTGAAGCCCGCCTCCGGGTGCGGGATTTTCTCGCTGTGTTGAAGACCCATTGGTGGTCTTGTGCTGTTTTCTGCTCTTTGGTCGGGTTGTTGTCTCTTTGACACATTACCCATTTCCATTCTCAATTTTATGTTTGTTGAAAAACATAGTCTCCAAACGTATCAAATATGTTGTCGATCAAGAAAAATCAAGCGTCTTGATAATAGATATAGGAAGATGTGGTGTGAGTGCCAATGAGACAACTCTCCATCCAAATAACAATTTATAAAAGTAAACCATTATAGGTCAATGTACGGCCTTCAGTTTTAGAGTATCTTTTGTTTGAATCAGAGTTTTGTTTTGAAAAATAATATTTGTCCCTCCTAAATGAGATATTTGTATCTACGTAGACCATTCTTTGTTCTGAAACCAAAGTAAGACCGATTCTTTCAGTTTGTCATTAGGTTTGGAATAGGGTATAAAAGTCAAATAATTTTAAACTATTGCAAGAGGAAAGAAAATTAGATTGTATGTACTCTAACAGATAGTAGGAATATTTAAGTATTCACATCTGATTCACACCATCCCTAGAGTAGGTAGCTTCACAATAACTTTGTAGCCCGGCTTCGATTGCTGATAACATTGATGTTTATAGTTTAGAAAGAGGTTTGGTGAGCACTTGGAAGAACCAACAATAAAACGTTTTTTGTATAACTTATGTAATTTAAGTATCCAATTAAGTGAAGAAAGAACTAATTCGTCATGTTTGGTTGAATTTGCAAAAGAACATAAAAGCGACCTTTGACTATTCATGATTTCCTATTTGTTAAGTGGCTAGGGGGAATATGTTTCAACGTGAATTGTAAATACCTAATTCCTTTATCAAGCAGTTGGTGTAATGTGATTTACACACACAACAATGCCGTTTGGGGCTTTATCTGCGTAACATTGTAATTGAGATATGTACACGCCATAAGATGTGGAAAAGGATATGATACTGCTGAAAAATAGAAATTTGAAATCATCATTGTTTTAGTTTTTCAAAAATATAAAAAGTCAACCCAAATTTAAAATTTTGAATTATTGAACGGGGCATATCTTAATATCAGTAAACCTACCTTCAAAGAATTCCAGTTCTGAAAAGTAAATAAAGACAATCATCAATTGAGATAGTACAGCGATTGAGAAGTGAAAGACGTTCTTTCTACAAACTTGTCCTTTTTTCATTTCTTGGGTCTTTACACCATTCCGTCGAAAGACCTTTTGATTTTTTTCTGATTATTTTTTTTTCTTCCGCAACTATCGAATTGTTATTGCGTTTATGAAACTCACCCTTTTTAACCAAACACCTTTCCACAAGAGAGTAATCTCCTCCGAAACTGTAAAAAATATCGCTTAAAGTTTTTTTCCAAAATGTTCATTGCTTCCTCAGCATTTTCTCGACATTAAGTTTTCGAGACCTAAGGTCTTTTGATCTGAGGTCCCTGGTCGTCCAAAAAAAAAATAAGGTCAAGGTCACAGGTCAAAGTCATGTTCTAAATTTTGAAATTTACTTAAATCTTACGGTAGTGTAGATGTTGTTACAGATACATTTGTAAAAAAGGCAGAACGCAAGTTCTGCAATGTGAGCCACTCCTTTAAATATCTGCTGAATTATACAAAAACCGTACGCCCAGTAAGAAGATCATTCTGACAATTCACACGCAGTTGGTTTTATTTTTTTTTTTTGTCACAAGTTTAGGCAAAAGTAGTATACCAATGTTCAAATGAGACAAATCGAAAAAGAAGATAAAAAAAACCTCGAAAACTATGGGAATCACATGGACTCTAAAAGGAGCTAGACCGGGTGTGTTGAAAGAAAATATGTCTCCTGCTATGTAAACATTTTCTACCATGCCATGCGAATCCACACTCTGGAATAAGACACAATTGATAAATAACAGATCAAACGACTATTCTCATATCTAAAGAACTTAGACCACGAAAACATCAGTTTAAAAATAGAAACTATTTTTCCAAAATGGTCACGTTGTTTTAACTCATCACTTCAAAGAATGACAAAACCACATCAAATACTGGAACGAACACATCATATAGTGTAAAATCATCGTATTTTGAAACATCACTATGTAATGTTAAAACAGTAAAAAGAATTGACAAATCATCATTACGAAATAAAAACAAGAGTGCACACGCTGAAATGTCTCGCCTGCTGTACTAATGACTGAATTTATGTTAAAAGTCTGTAATAAGAAAGTTTTACGACATGTACCGCATAAACTTAACATTGTCAATGATCCATGGAAATGATGTCAATGTCAAATGAACCATGCCAGACAGACATGAACACCTTACAATCATTCCATACACAAAATATAGTGGTCCTATTGCTTATAGTATCTGAGAAATAGACAAAACCATACAAACTAAACATTGTCCAACAAGCCAATGAAAATGAGGTCAAGGTCAGATGAAACATACCAGTCAGACATGTACACCTTACAATCATTCCATAAATCAAACATAGAGGCCCTATTGCTTATAATATCTGAGAAATAGAACAAACCACAAAAACTAATCATTGTCAAATGAACCATGAAAATGAGATCAAGGTCAGATGAAACATGCCAGTCAGACATGTACATCTTACAACCATTCCATACACCAAATATAGTTGACCTATTGCTTCTAGTATCTGAGATGAGGACTTGACGACGTAAACTTAACCTTGATCCCTGATCCATGTAATGAGCTCGATGTCAGGTACACTTTGTCTGACAGACATGTAGACATTGCAAGGAACCCATATACAAAATAATTATAGTTATCCTTTTACTGATAATATGGGAGTATTTCACATTTAAAAGAAAACTACATTTTTTTCAAGCAGTTACTGAACCATGAAAATGAGGTCAAGGACAATGGACAGGTGACAGACAGAAACTTCGTAACATAAGGTATCTGCATACAGGTATGAATCTTCCAGGTCTTCTACCTTCTAAAATATAAAGCTTTATACAAATAGATTACTCCGCCGCAAGATAGTAATCCCTGTCTTGCATTCTGCGATTTACGTCGTAGTCGTGACAAAAACCACGTCATGCAATGAAACAACTAAATTACGTTAACCTACATACACATCAAGCAATGGTAAAACCACATTACCTAATGACAAAACCACCTTAAATAATGTTGACATCATATTAAGTAATGGCAAAATCAAATCAAGTCATTACGAAACCTTCTCATGTAATATAAAGTAAAAGAGAGGAGAAAGATCCCAAAGGGACATTCAAACTCATAAGCCGAAAATAAACTGACAACGCCATGGCTAAAAAAGAAAGAGACCAACAGACACACAACAGTACACTAAACACAACATAGAAAACTAAAGACTGAGCAACACGAACCCCACCAAAAACTTGGTGTTGATTTCAGGTGCTCCGGAAGGGTAAGCAGATCCTGCTCCACATGTGGCATCCGTCGTGTTGCTCATGTAATACAACCCCGGTGATAAGTCTAATTCGGAAGCTCACATTCGGGGAAAATTTAACGGATTTTAGTTACGACAATTGGAACATATCCGTCGTCATCTGAGAAACAGATATTCCATAACGGTCAACCAGCTCGTCATGGCGTCTGAAAAATTTATGAAGGGATGATTACTTCACCGCTTGGAACACTTGGTTTAATAGCTTCCTTGTGAGCAGCAACCCTCTATCAAGGAAATCATGATAAGAAATACACGCCCTGGGATATTGTATCAACTGAGAGATATATACTCCGTATGCAGGCGCTGTTGGAATGTTGCTACATAGAAATTGAAAGTTCACAATTGGGAAGCTGAAATCATCTCGTTTGTAGTAAAGTTTTGTTTTCAACCGACCCTCATTGACAATTTGTAGATGTAAGTCAAGATATGAGGCAGACTTAACTGTATCTGCTGCATCCTTTATCTCAAGTTCGATGGGATAGATACGTTCAACATAGTCACCAAATTTTGAATTATTTAGTGAGAGAACATCATCTATACAGCGGAAAGAGAAATTAAAGGATACTGCAACTTCTTTTCTTTCTTCCTAAGAAGTTCCTGTATGAAGTCAGCCTTATATGAATAAAGGAACAAAGCGGCAAGAAGAGGAGCACAGTTGGTTGCCATGGGAATGCCGATTGTTTGTTGAAAAACACGTCCTCCAAACGTAACAAATATGTTGTCAATCAAGAAATCAAGCATCTTGATAATGTCAGTTTCAGAAAATTTTTCGTTTGAATCAGAGTGATTTTTTTTTAACAAAGTACGATTTATCCCTCACTAAGACAAGATTCGTGTATCTACTTTTGACAATTTTGTTATGAAACAAAGCAGGACAAACTCTTTCAATTTGTCTCTTATGGGGAATACTTGTGTAAAGTATAGAATAGTCAAATATTTTAATACTATTGCAAGATGAAAGAGTCTTAGATTGTATGTACTCTAAAAGATATTTGGATGTTTTAGTATCCACATCTGATTCACGCCACCTCAAGAATAGGTAGTGTCATAATAACTTTGAAGCCCGGCTTTGATTGCTGATAAAATTGATGTTAATAATTTAGAATAAGGTTTCATGGAGCACTTGGAAGACCCAGCAATATAACGTTTTTTGTAACGACACGTATGTAGTTTAGGAATCCAATACAGTGAAGGAAGATCCAGTTCTTCCTCTTTGGTTAAAATTCCAAAGGAACGTAGAACATACCTATGATTATCCAGGATTTTCACCTTGGTAAGTGTCGTGGGGGTATATGTTTGAGTTTCCAAGTGAATTGTCAATACCTAATTCATTTATCATGCAGTTTATGTAATGTGATTTATACACAAAAACGATGTTGTTTGGGCTTTATCTGCGGGGAAAAACAACACATTTGTCATGGAAGGACAGGTAGTTTGAAACATTTGTGTCTTTAAAGATTGATGTAGTATGGGTATTCAAAGATCCATTCAGTTTGATAATTCTGATTTGTATCAACGACCTCACAGCCTTAATCTATTCGGAAAGTATATCTACGTCTTCTTTCTCGCGTTTAACCCATTTCCTGGCATAATCCTCGACTGAATCCATCAATATTTAATTAAGTAATGATTATACCGTATTGAGTAATATCAAAACATCATCAAGTAATGTAAAAACTGTAAATACCATCAGGTAATAATAAAACCACATAATATAATGTCAGAGTATCACATAAGACTGTTGTGGCGTTGCATACGTGTGGGCACTTTTCGGATCTGTCCGATACCTTCTTCCTGTTTGCCCATATTTTTCAAATATGTTGATCTAAACTAACAGTTTTCGTCACGTATTTCTCCATTACTTGGACAGCAACTCAGATGTGATGAGTTAAAACGTTTGTGTTTTTCGGACCTGGCAGATACCTACTTGCTTTTTACCGATACTTTAAATTACAAGTGGTTGTATGCTTACGAGAATGTATGCGTTCTTGTCAAGTCAAAGCTGACATTTCAGCCAATACATGCATACTATATATAATCTTCAATCAGTTTAATTAAGCTCTGGAGCTGGCATGTCAGTAACTGCTAGTAGTCCTTTGTTCATTTATGTATCATTGTCATTTTGCTTAGTTTCTTTTGTTACCTATTCTGACATCGGACTCGGACTTCTTTTGAACTGAGATTTACTGTGCGTATTGATGTGTGTTTGTTTATTCTACATTGGCTAGAGGTATAGGGGGAGGGTTGAGATCTCACAAAACATGTTTAACCCCGCCTCATTTTTGCGCCTGTCCCAAGTCAGGAGCCTCTGGCCTTTATTAGTCTTGTATGTTTTTTTAATTTTAGTTCATTTATATGTTTTGGAGTTTAGTGTGACGTCCATTTTCACTAAACTAGTACACAATTTTATTTAGGGGCCAGCTGAGGACCACCTCCAGGTGCGGGATTTTCTCGCTGCGTTGAAGACCCATTGGTGGCCTTCGGCTGTTGTCTGCTCTTTGGCCGGGTTTTTGTCTCTTTGACATATTCCCCATTTCCATTCTCAATTTTATATACTTGTGCTATACAAAGTTTTGCGCTAAATATCTCGATAGCATAACGGATCACTAGTATATCAGAAGCTTCATTTCTCTTTCGATTGTACAACGACTAAATAATTATATGATCTATATGATTTCAGATTTGAGCGCAAGAGGGGTCAATCGAATACCATAAGTCGCAGAAAGACCAGAAAAAAAACACGGACAGATAAAAAACAGTTTAGAAAACAATATATAGGAAACTAAAAAATTGAGCAACACGCTTCCACCAAAAGCCGAAGGGAGATAATCCCAGGCACTGCGGGAGGATCAACAGTTACAAGTTTTCCGTGTCAAGTTGCAAACCTACACCTGGAGGGTATTAAATACATCTAGATATACCATAGAAATTTTTCTCATTTGTAGAGTTTTACAGATATGGATGTAGACACATTTTATTTACTCCATAAATTAGATACAGAGTCTTATAAACGAGTAAATCAGAAAATATTTACCTTTGACGGAAAAGCAGTAAAATTTGATTTCTTTCCACTTATCATTTACAGGTGAAGTTTCATTCTGAAGACCCATTATCTGTAAAATTTGTCATACTTAATAAAAATAAATTCTTCAGAGAACGATTTCAGGGTATCTCTTTCAAATTCACAATTGTTCATTATCAAGATTAAAAGCTGAGATGAATTTAATATACATGTATGTATCTAAGTTTACATTGTTTGTAAAAATAATATTAAAGTCCCTTCTGATGTTATGAAATGGTAAAAACAGCTGAATCTAAAAACATGTGGTTTCTAGTTACTTTGTTTAAAAAAAAAACCGGATTATATAAATTTCGTTTGGTTTAGACCAAATCACTTCTGGTGTTAAAAGATAACTGACTTTACATTTACTAAACAATATATGATTGCTGGGTTCTTGTATCTGAAAAAGACACAAAATAAGTTACTTCCGTTTTAGACAAAGTCACTTGAGGTGTCATACAATTGCTGACTGCACTGATTCAAAAAACATAAACGGTTGTTATGAATTTCTCCATGAATTAAGGAAGATAACTTACTTTGCACTAATTTCAAATTCTATTTTTACTTGAACATAAAAGCTAGAAATTGCAAAACTTAGAAATCAACGGTTAGGAAGTATTGGTTATACCCCTCCTGGAGGGTGAGAGGGACAACACAAGCATATCGGTCTATATCATGTACCAAATATCTTTTTTCAATATTGTGCAAAACAAAATTAGTTCGAAGGATTTTCAAGTAGTTAAAAAAAAAAAAAAGGTTTATCAGAATAAAAACAAAAGGTTGATTTACTACAAAGGAGAAAATACCCATTGTGTTTCATTATTTGTAAATAAGCAGACTTACATATTTGGTCATAAATCCTGTCAATACTTATATTTTAACATTGCACACGATCATGCCTTTCTCGAACTGCTTATGACGTCTTTACACTAAATTTGTTTGATATGTACTGATTTATATTTTATATATAAACCTGGTTTATTTGATTGATATTGTGCTTTGAACAAGATTTCAAAAACTCTTAGATCGGTTTTTTGTGTCTCAAGCTTTTTGCATTTGTTTTTTGCTCTGTTGTTTTGGGCTTAGTACCGATAAAATGAGCCAAGCCCTGACAAACTAATTTTTACAAGTGTTCCTATTTTGTGCTGTAACACAACTTTACAAGGTGAGTGGCGGGAGGGGGTTTGATCGCTCATAATAATTTTAAACCGCCACATCATTCATGTGCCTTGTTGCTGCCCGGAAGCCCGAATCCAGTGGTTGTCGACCGCAATAGCTTTTTTTAGTTTATTGTTGTTGCATGATTCTAATTGTTTCACATTATGTCATCCCGGGGCCTTAAAGAGCTTACTATACGGTATGCTCATTGGTGGCCTATTATTAATCACATCTTTGTCCTTTGAATCATACCACATATCCTTATTTTTATATCGTACATTATATAATTAATATTAAATCATTGAAATTGATTATAAATCGGACATTTATATTGACGAAACAGTCGATTTGTGCGTTCTCAACACAAGCAATAAATTTATGTGTGAATGTATTTAACAAAACCAGGATAAAAAAACAAACAAACCCAAAGTTGCATCACTTACCTGGTAAACATGAATATCTTTGACTCAAAACTTATGGGTTTATGTGTACTCTCTGTGTAATCATTAATCCATTTTGAATAAAATGCTATTGACATCTTCGTTTGATGAACAGGTAAATGTCACAAAATTCCAAAAGGATGGCAACATATTTTTTTGCATTTTATCATAATTATATCTATAACTGCATACCTTCAATTTAATGTTCTATTTCAAATCAATGATGACAAACCAATTGACAGATCGTCAGATGAAAACAAATAAGGTAGAAGATATTACTAGTACATCGTTTTGATTGAAACAAAATCGTGTGTCGGTTGTAAAAAAAAAGTTTAGCTGAGATAGACATCTTGAGAGTCGAGCAAGATCGTTGAAAGCGATTTTGAAGGGAACCATTCTTGGAAAAAATATAGAAATTGGCCAATCCTTTATTAACAACACCATATCTTACTTTCCCATTAAATACTATCTCTATCGTTCTGTGTCAGAAAAACATAATTTTTCAGTAAAACCAGTCACTTAAAGATAAATCCAAATTATTTTTATCACGACAAAATTATCCTAACAAATAAAACAAATAAATGAAATAAAAAAAACCCAGGTGATTTCTACTATCCACCTCTTTGACATTTATCAATGTAAAGACGAAGGTCAGTTGAGAACCAAACTTTAGGACAAAAGAGACGATTTCAATTTTCCCATTGTGAACTTTCAATTTGTGTGCAGCAATTATATTTAATAAGCGCCTGCATATGGGGTATATATCTCCCAATTGATACTGTATGCACCAAAGCTTGCGTTTCCTATCATAAGTTTGAGATTGAGTGTTGCTGTTTCAAATGGTAAAGTTGAAAAATCATCCCTTTGAAAGTTTTACGGACGCCCTCATGATTTTGTTGGCTGTTATGGAATATATGTGTCAGATGACATGGATATGATCAAATTGTCGTAGCCACAATACTGTCCTCTTTTCTCGATTGATACATTACCGAATGTGACTTCACATCGAGTTTTTACATACCAAGTGCAACACGACAGGTGTTACTAGTGAAGGAGGAATTTCTTACCGTGATGGATAACCTGTGTTCGTCCCTGTTTTTTTTTGGTGTGGTTCGCGTTATCTTTTGTACTGCGTATAATGTTTTGTTATTGGTCATTTTATCGTTTTTCTTCTTTGTCATTGGCATGTCTGTTTTATTGGACTTACGACTTCGATTACAACCTAAGTATATTCTCTCTCTCGTTTGTCTTATATATTAACTCTTATCGGTGTACTCCTTTCATTTATTTCAGTGTATTGGTTTTATATCCAAATGTCAGAAGACTTTCATATACACAAAGCGATACTTTTAATCTTATCAAAGAATTAATTTTTTTGCAAGTTCAGATTTTTTTTTTTTTTTTATTAAAAGAGATTTAAAATTGAGCAAAGTTCAAGGAAGGTATAGTTTCCAGTTGGAATTATGTTTTTTTGAGTGAATTGATAGAGTTTTTTCGATCGTGACCTCGTTTTTTCACGTGAAAATGGTGTCAAATGTAAACAAGCAGACTCTGCTTATAGTAAGACATGACACTGAAGCTTGACATAGATACAGTGTATATAAAGTGCGAATCCAGTTAGTTCATTTTCACTGTTGTATGCGAGTATGTCTAATGTAGAATAAAGGATGATGGGAAAAACTGCGTTTGTTTACTTTTTGAAAATACAAAATAATAGATTTGAATATATGTTTTAACAGAATTTCATTAGAATATAACTGTTTAATGGATAATAACAGGATTAAAGTCCAAAAAAGTGTTATTTAGGCAGCAGAATCCATAATATTGATATTGAATGCGATTCATTTTAACTATAGATGCGATGAATTATCACTGTAAGTGCAATCATTTCTGATGTAGAAGTTTTGGAAGTGCGATGAATTTTCATTGTCGTTTTATATGATTATTCGACATACAACAACTGAAAATAGTTTTTAAATGACTTTGATATTGATGATATTTACAATTTGAAATGCAAGCTAGTCGTAGATGCTTACTTGAATATACACGGGTATAACCACGTTCATATCATGAATATTCAAATATTGTTGGCGAGTATGTTATTAGCTTGTCATGGATCCGAAAATTTACTGGAGCAGAACATCCATGAATATAACGTTTTTCTACGACGAATTTTCTTTGCAAACTTTTATAGCTCGCTTAAAAAAGCTTTGAACATTTGTCACGCCGTGTCATACATATTTCTACCGTATTGATAGGCTTTTGCACAACGAGCAGTACAAGAATGTACAATGAACGGTACTAAAGAAAGAAAACAAACTACAAAGAGAATGAATCGTACAGTGTCAAAATTCTGAGGTCAGTTTTTCAAGTAAATGTCTTCAAATAAAATTAAAACAACGGGTTTCTCATTCGTATTATGTATTTTAACAACTACAAAACACAAAATACACGGTCGCATTTAGTGTAAGAGCCAACCAACTATGCTCGATTTGTAGTTTAATCAAGTTTGATTTACACATAGTGTTTGTTTCGCGATGTTTACGAGTAATTCACAGACCTGTCTATTTAAAATAGTCACATGGTGTTCATGTGATATAAATAATATACAATGCTGCCAGGAGCAGTAAACTTTGTTTTCATAAACATTGAATACTTAACTGAACAGTTAGTCAATTAGTCTTTGGTGTAAATATAAGAACGGTATATCTACCAACATTGCTTCGCAATGTAGCGATAAACGTCCGGAATCAATTGTACGGCGGTTATACCTCGTGGTGTAGAACCATTTAAACATGTAACAATAAACTGTTTTCAATATTTCTTTGTTTTCTCACAATTGCGTATTGGCTTATTTGTAACACCGACTTATAAGAAATTCAAGCATATTTAAGGTGACTCGACTGTTGCTCGAACTTTCTTTACTGTATAAGATTTATACACAATGGCATGATAGATATCAATTATCCAGTCATCTAAGCGTCAATTGTTTGTGCAAGATGAAAACGTTTCCATTCATTCAATCGTGAAATGAAGATCGTTTTGTGAATGCTCTTTGTTATCTCAAATGCATCCATTAGAGCTATTTTCCTAACGCTTGTAGATAAAAGTTTGGTTGGCTTGCTTGCTTTGTTTGTATAAACGTTTGCTCAATCTTAATTACAATGCTTAGGCAACATTTACATAATCAAGGCCAACCACACCTTTTAACTACAAGCATTAGGAAATTAGCTCTAATGACGTTTAATTTATTAGTATGCGATGTAGATTTAGACCGAAACAGAAACTTTGCTTTTCCGGTGACGTGGATTGGCTTAACTGTCCAAGATATATGTATTTAATGATGACATGTCATAGGAAAGAATAGATTTTATCCTGCATATAGATCAGGACAAATTATTTGAGAAAATAGAATTAACTATATTAGCAATAAATACCATGTTTAAGGAATTTATTGATATATTACCTCAGACTTTCACTCACTAAGTATGCATATATAATCAATCCTTCTGACTTCATAAATTTTGTTAGAGAGTCGGCTGAATTAAGACTTTATATAATGAAAATTAATTAATTTCCTTCTGTGAAAATGCATCGCATATACAATAGAAATGAATCGCCCTACAGTGAAAATGAAAGTCTAGTATCATTATTCGACAGTAAACATGAATCGCATAACGAAAACATCATAGTGGAATTTGATTCAATATCAACAAGCTGAATAACAAAACCTGTTTTAAGTTAAACAATATTAATAATTATGTTTAAAGGTACATTTTTCTGCAAATGAAACTTAACTGCTACTTTTAAATCTGTTGCACGCTCTGTTCGTGAACTATTCTTAATATTTATCTATTTGTATATCAATTTTGCACCTGGATGGCTGTAGGCGCGATGAAAACCCGTCCGCATCTCATTTCTATATCATGAATTTATAAAAACAGTACACATTATATATTATTTCTTATTTTATTCAAAAATCTTGAATTTGTCGTCTGTTTATTTATCATTCTACATCAGAAATTCATCGCGGATACAGTAAAAATGACATTTTAGGATTCGCACATTACATACACTGTAGATATATAAGGTACGTTGTTTTTGTGATAGAAAGTTATTTAATCATACATTATTTGGAGTTATAAAAGTTCAATAACCCTTAAAATGCTTTTAGCTTTTATTCCAAAATATAAAGCCCAAATGTAAAACAATTCAAACAGAAAAACTTACGGCTTGATTTATGCATAAAACAAATATGATATTCAGGAGATCGATACAAAACACAAAAACAAGTAACAAAAACGCTAAAGACACAAAGTACCGATCAAAGAGTACTCGTAACTACTGAAATTAGTTTAAAGCCGATA
The DNA here is from genome assembly GCA_017311375.1 of Mytilus coruscus. Lineage (NCBI taxonomy): Eukaryota > Metazoa > Mollusca > Bivalvia > Mytilida > Mytilidae > Mytilus > Mytilus coruscus. The sequence goes on along the minus strand of CM029599.1, from coordinate 22,639,467 downwards.
ACAACTAATAAAAAATGATGTATCCAGCACAAAATATAAATCAGTACACATCCAATGGAAATAGTGTAAAGACATCATAAATAGTATAGAAAAACATGACCTTGTGCAATGCCAAAATAAAAGCACCGACAAGATGTATAACCGTAGGTGTTAATAACAGAAAATAATACATAATTAGTTATATGTTTTGATTTATTTGAAGTCAGTCATTCCACATAATAATCCACTCCTTTCAATTTGTATTTAATATATATTTGACCTAGAATGAATTTCATAACAGTGTGGACTTGGACACCTGATATCTAAATGATATCGTGTCGGTCACTGGCTGTCGACAACAAAGACTTCACGCAATAACAATATGTCAGGGGCCTCTCAATGGGGACATACATAATTACTATTTTACACATGTCCATTCATAAAATAAATTTTTTTGCATGAAAGTTTATAGGAATTTGTTTTGAATATATTTATATACTCACAGCAAAAAGTTTCTTTTGAAAGAATGAGTATATTCAGATGTGATATCACCAAGTAATCGAGAGAAAAAAGTAAGAACAATTCTTTTCTGGCAATAAGTGAAAAAATAAGTAGTGTGTCAGTTATAGACAAGTAGTCCATCATGCATTGCAAATCAGTCGATTGGTCAATCGCCAAAATAAAAAAAATAAAACTTTATTTGTAAACAAACACAAATACATGCATTGACGGGGCATAAGTATGCTAAACAATAATGTCCGTATAAGGAAATATGCCCGACCTGTTAAATGCAGCTGTTCTGTTGATTTGAAAAACGAATGGACGGATCACAGCGATTTAATTTAGAATTGTACTTAATTTTTTTTAATTTGTGTTTCAGTATCTATCCATGAATTAAATATGTTCACAATACCTTTTATACTAGAATAATTAAACGAGTGCACCCAGTTTAACGGTTATTAAGTTATAGATATTTCATATCTTTTGGATAGTTTTGCGGTGTTGCGTAAATTATACCATAGCTTTTGGTGAAGCCCCCGGCAATAACCACACGAGACGAAGGTAAAAAAGGCCAAATCAGTAAATTTTAATTGTTTACATCTGTTTCTATGGACTTTAAAAGTTTAATGAATGTGCATAATTTAGGATTTTATGCATCTTATATATGTGTTTTTACTTAAATTATGGTATGGAGCTTCGAGATACTTGTAAACTTTTAAATTATAGACAAATTTTCACAAAACAGTCGATAGTGGTAGGTGCAAATACATGTGGATCTTTTTTGTGCATAAGCATAAATTCCGCCAAAAAAAAAATGCCAACGAAAGATAACAGATTGCTCTTTTTAAAGCATTAATTTGCATCTCTGCTCCCGGCGACAGTTTTTTTGGGAAAAAACCCAAAAATGGGCAATAATTTCATCTAAAAGAGAAAGTCGAGTACACCTTTTTATGTTCAGGCGTGTTTGAGTTGACTATTCTGTCTTGAAAACGTATAACATACAAATATTTGATAGATCATCTCGCTTCTTTATCTATTATTTTTATACATCTAGGCTATAGGTTGATATAATAACATTAAAAATTTACAGTACTAAAAAATGAAACACATATGGGTCAAGTGAAATACCTTTCTAATGAGTCATAACAACAGAGTAGGTGTGTTCGAATAACAAATTTTCACTAAAAGTACTTGACGACAGACTTTACAAGTGGATCTTAAAAATGCATAACTTCAAAAAACTACATTTTTTGTGTGTGTTATCTAGGGTAATTAGTCTTCACCCTCTAACAAATTTTAGTCTGCCCTTCCACGAAATATTCAATTAGAATTTTTTTAAATATTTTTGAACTTTCGAAAATTCCCCCTGACAACCGATCAGACAATAGTTTTAAGTTGACCATATGCATAAAACTACATTAAATGATGCTCAATAGCTAGTAGATTCATTTGTCTTTCAAAATACAACTGACATATAAGGATTGTAATGATGCTATGTGGATAAACTGATCGGTTTTCAACAGCTAAATTGACAGCGCGTCATCACTACAATGGCATCCATTTTTACGATTATAAAAATTAGGTGGCGTAATGGGGAGATAATTTTGACGAAGTAGAATCCTGACTGTGACGTTATGAATTCAGTTAAATGCATTGAATGTACTGTTAAGTATCTAATATATACATAAATATATATATCTAAATTGAGGTAAATTATATGGCCTTCCAAATACCGTTTCGATTCCTAACATCACTGAAGAGACATTAATTGTCGAAATCCGGATATGGTGTACAAATGTTTGCAGTATACCATCTTTTCCGCAAGTTTATTGTTTTCTGTTTGGTATTAAATTAATAACTAAGATCCATTTTGTTACATCTAGTGATTCGTTTAATTGGCAATCGCCATGGCAGTCAGTAGGGTTTAAGAACATCCGTTGTTCGACCTGTTAGTCAAATGCGTTTTGTTAAAATATACTTTTTCACTTTTTTGGTCTTTTGGAAAATGTTGTTTGTGCTGTATTTAGACCCCTCTACCAAAAAATTTGTTTTGCATGCATACGTATAAAAATTGCGGTTTTTATCTAACGCAATCATAAGTTTGAACGTTGTTTTCAATTTAGACTTGTTCATAAATATATATATATATATATATATAGTTATAAACACGTGGGTTTTGTTTAGTTTATGTGATAGCTTAATGGTATCAAAAATATGTAGAGGACATCAGAGATTAACAACTAGTCTGTCAAACACAGGTTGTGAGTTCGAATCCCGCACGGGGCAGGTGCGCTCGACTCCAATCTTAATTGACTAGGATTGTCAGTTTTCCTAGCGAAGGTCGGTTGTTCTCTCCGGGCACTGCGGCTTCCTCCAACAATACAAACTGAGCGCCACGAAATAGCACAATAATGTTGAAAGTGGCGTTAAACACCAATCAATCAATCAATCAATCAATCAATCAATCAGAGATAAAATAACCAATTAAAATCTTCTTCAAGACACACCCAACGAAAAAATCAGTCAAAATATCGATTTTCCCAAATTCTCTGCAGCTTTCAAGCTGAAGATGAAGTGCCGTATGTCATCATTTACCAGAAGGAGAGAAAAGTGATGAATTCGCTGCATTCCAAACAAATCCATGTTTGTCAATACACGTTTTTTTTATCACTTGATCAAATATAAAATACAAAGTTACCATTACAATTTATCAATTAATATCACCAGAAGTGTAAAGGAGATAAGATAAGACAATATACATCAATGGAACCTCATATTTCAATATGCTTGAAATACCATCAAGTGCCATAAATAGACGGAAGCAACATAGTAGCATATGGTATCCCGGATGTATTCTATGTAATGAAGGGATAACATTCTTGACAAATCATCAACGACTGGAGATAGCTGAAAACAATAATATTGACAGATTTTGGAAAATTTTTGGAAGTTCCCCAAAAATGTATGAGAATGATATCTTTAATGAAGACCAAACTTTTGTTGGAAGTAAAGCTATATCATTATTAGTTATTTTTTAAAACGATGTACTTCGATGTAAACTTTTACGAAAACTAACAATAAATTTGTAAGTTTGTCAAAATGCTTTCAACAGCAATATGTATGGCACGCCTGAAACACTTTTATAGATAATCCTAGATTATCTCAAATAAACTAGGATTTTCTCAGATAAACTAGGATTATCTCACTAGTTTGCATTAAGCTCAGATAAACTGGGATTATCTCGGAAATTTTCAGATAATCCCGGTTTTTCTTAAAATTTTCAGATAAACCGGGATCCTCCCTCCGGCTGAATCCCGATTCCCTCACCCTGGATCCCGGTTCCCTCACTCCGGAATATTCCGGACACTCCGGACTATTCCGGAGTCGACGTGGATCCCGGTTCCCTCACTCCGGAATATTCCGGAGTCGACCTGAATCCCGGTTCCCTCACTCCGGAATATTCCGTTGCCACCTTGGATCCCGACTCCGACCACTCCAGAATATTCCGGAGTCACTTACCATGTTCATAATTAAAATGTCCGTCCACTCCGGAATATTCCGGAGTACCTGTTTATGACCCTTTTATGTTGCATAAGAACGTTGAAATCAAAATGAAGGACGAAATTGGTTAAAATCACTGAATGAAGTCACAACTTTCTAGATATTAAATATGCATCCAATACCCAGGATTAATGAGAGGAGGTTTGTTCGTGCGTGACTTATATATGAAGTAGCTACATGAGATGAGAAGAATTTGAAGGAACAATTCAAGTCAAAAATTGTTAATAAAAAAGAAAAAAGAAAAAGAAAAAAAAAAGAAGAGATAGATGACTATTCGACTTGCCGTGCATTAAATATACTGTTTAGTTTGGAATGCAAATTCAAGTACTCTTTCTGGAATTGGTATACTTCAAATGCCTTTAACATGTTGCTGCTTTTTTAGGAAGCTCTTCTTTCGCTTTATATTTCACTTTCAATAAAAATATTTTCTGTTTTCATGGAAATATAGGGTACTTTAGAAATGAAACTTGAAACATCAGTTTGATCTTAAACGACGCTTGAGATCAAAATTTACATTTTGTGGGTGTTGTTTGCTTTGTTTTCGATAATATCTTTTAAAAATGATATATGTACTTACTGTGAAGCATCACCGCCAGATAAAGGTACCCCCAAAGTGGTGAAAAGCAAAAAAATATCTACTCCCCGTACAGTAAAAAACCATTCGACGTTCAATTTATTCTCTTCATTTACATGAATTTCTCCGTGAAAACAAAAGTTTATTTCGAAATACAGTGTTGTTCGTTAAATATGATATAACTTTGTTCTACAAAAACGTAAAATAAATAGTTGAAGGATAAATGTGGTTGTACATTTAAGAAGGTTGAACTCGTCACATACTTCTTTGAACAGGCACCACCCTGTCCGATTCTAACGATTTCAGCCTTAAATAGTAGCTACATTATCGGGAATCAGTATAACAAAACTTTGAATGTCAGCAAAGGGTAGAATATAATGAAAATAAGAATAATTTGACCTTACCTGACTTAACAATCGGGGGCATTTATATCCGGTGGTGAAGCTTCACAGTTTCACTTGTTAGCTTTAAATCGCAAAATACTTCTAATACCGGTTTTGCTTTTAAAAATTAAATGGCTATCTTTCGAATGTAGCAGAGAAGCGAAAGATACCAAAGGGACATTCAAACTCATAAGTCGAAAATAAACTAACAACACCATGGATAAGATAGAAAAAGACCGATAGACAAAAAATAGTACACAAAACACATCATGGAAAACTAAAGACTGAGCAACACGAACCCCACCAAAAACTGGGGGCCGTATAGGTCCGCTTCGAAAGAGTTAAAAAAACATCTAAATTTTACTCTTTGTTGAAGGCCATGCAGCGCCCCACAGTTGCTTACATTTAAGTCTTTTGATTTTTAGAAGAAAGTTGTCTCATTGGCAATCATTCAACATCTTACATAAAATATGACAAAGTTTAAATTATTTTTAGATTTGAAGTCAAAAATTTACACCATCTGAAATAAAAAAAAGGTATTCACAAAAAATGCTGACATTATCGAAAGCGTATATGCGCCTCACAAACTTTTCTTTTTAATATTTCTTCTTATGTTTGCGTTAACACAAACCTTTGCGAGATAACGCAAATTTTTACGTTATAGAGCAAACTTTTGCGATATAGCACAAACCTGTACAAGATCACGCAAAATTTAGCGATTTAACACAAGCCTTTGCTAGATAACGCAAACTTTTGCGTTATAAAGTTAACCTTTGCGAGATAATACAACCTATATTTTGCAAACATAGGGAAAAATAAAAAAAAGTGTGTGGCGTTGAAACTCTTCCGTAGACATTCCTGAATAAAAAATGTTTCTAACGTTTTAATTGTCCACGTCTTATATTGTTTGAAGAAGAACAAACACGTAGTTGTATAACATTTGAAAAACCCGTCACCGAAACTTTTCAGGAAAGTGCTTCTTATGTTTAGAAGGTAATTCTAAAAACATCATCCCGAAATAGTAAGATACTATTTATAGAAAGTAGTTTTTGATTGTGTATGCTTCTTTATTAACATCAGATGGTTATTAATGTCTTAGTATCTATAGTTACATTGCTTTAATTGGAACCAATTTTAAAAAATATAAACCTTATGTTTGTAAATGTTTATGTTTGCAACTTAAAATATATTTCAAATATTATCTTTGGGAACTTGTATATTTTGCAAAGATTCAGATTTCAAAGATTTTAAAGTCTCACCTCGTGTTATACATATAATACACAGTTATCATAATACATACATTGTTTAAAACAGAACTTGATAAGTTTAAATACAAATGTTATTTTATAAAGAATTATGAGAGACTGTAGAAATTTAATTCAATTAAAACTATATATTTATCATATCTATAAAGCATTTCAATTCTATAACATTACTATCAATCAAGCATATAAAAAACTATTTCTTTTACTTAGAATATTAAAACAGATCTTGGCAACCATATCATAACGCTCAGTATTTTTATTATATCAAAATTCTGTCTTTGGAAATTCATAGTTTTACCATAACAACTAGTTGCTATAGCAAAATTATGAATTGACAAAGATTAAATTTAAATATTATACTTTTAAAAAGATACATAAACTTATCATCATCAGATAGAATAAAAAAATCAGCATTACTTCTTTTAGTTTCATAAAAATAAACTTTTACGTCAATTTGCATACAAAGGGCAATCTTATAATTATATAAAACATGTTTTTCATCTTCAATCTGATCTATACATATAAAGCAATATTTCCATTTACAGTTTTGTTTCAAAGACCTGTTTATGATCGTCAAGGAGCGACACAACACAAAAAGTTAGCAAATGCACTTCTGTTTCAACTTGAAATGTTCTTACTCATCCAAAAACATCTCTGTTTCAAAACATCTTTAAACAATTTATAAGTTCGTAATTTTTTTCCCATCATTTTGTGACAATATTTTAATGCCAATTTATTTTATACTTAACCAATAAAACATCTTCTAACTGTTTTATAACATTTTAATTCAAAATGTTATCTGAAAATCAGCATATATTCTAAATTTTGTCATAAGTCTTTTACATCAGTTTTTCATTATTTTGATAGCTACCTTAAAGCCCATTTTTCTTCATAATTTTCTGTGGCATGATTGTAAAGAAAATAAGATTGTGAAGTGACTTTACCATTGACTTGTAGCTTTTTGTCTTATAATTTCAAAATAATGAACTGATTAATTATGACTTTTTGTTTTTGACTTTTTTACCTTTCATCTTTGTGACTTTCTATCTGACCTATCACTGTCTGTCCCGGCGCTTTACGTTTGCTCGAGAGCAATTTCCACGTTTGTGCGAGCAATTTTCCACTTTTGCGCGACACAATGCTAAAACGCGTTTGTGCGAAACATGTTGAAAAGTTACTACGATTGCGCGTATAATTTAAAAAATTTAAAAAGTAACTAAAAATTCGTCAATTGAAATAGGAAAATGTTTAGCGTGATTGTCAGTTCTTCCAGCAAGGCTGAGCAGAGAAAGTTGATGGCAGTTGTGCAGATTATATGATGGAAGATGTTACTCAAAATGAAAGCCGAAAAAAACAATTTGCCAACTGCTTAATTGAAAATTTCGTCACCAGTGCGTCTATAACAAAAATATGGACGACTGTCCATAATGAAAGCACAAAACGTACCGTTTTATTTTTGAATATAGGAGGGGGGGCAGGACTATTTGTTTTGTATTGAATTAATTAGTAGTGTTCATTTTTTCCCACGGCTTCGTGTTGCATAATATTCATTTTTAATCCATTCTTTGGCAAAATTATTATTGTGTTCAGTTCTTTATAGGCCATGTTATTCATTTTCAAGATCCTCCTCCTCTTGTCACACACCCCAAAAAAATCGTAATTATGGTTATCCTCTTATATAAACGAATAAAGACTTCTTTGATTATATAAATTGTTTATCAATTTCATAAATTTTCAACAAAAGTTCCATGAAGTTCAAGTTATTCTCTGGATAAAGACACAAATAAAAACCCAGGTAATATACTTTTTTGATAATTAATCTGTAATAAAGCAAAACGTCACAGACAATTATTTGAAATAAAATGACAGTTTGTGTCATATATACGTTAATATGTTTGGACAGCGTAACACAATTTTTCAACATAGTAAATGAGCAGAAAATTGAAAAAAATAAATTGCATTTTATCATAAGTTTTAAGAATCTTATGCTTTTAATACTACATATAGTTGTAATTAAAACCCTTTTGTTTCTCTGAATGAACTAATAAAGTGAGAAAAGAGGGATGTACTATTTCAATGTTTGTGATTGATTGATTGGTTGATTGGTGTTTAACGCCACTTTCAACACTATTGTGCTATTTCGTGGCGTTCAGTTTTTATTGGTGGAGGAAGCCGGAGTGCCCGGAGAGAACCACCGACCTTCGGTAGGAAAATTGACAATCCTAGTCAATCAAGATTAATTAAGATTGGAGTCGAGTGCACCTGCCCCGTGCGGGATTCGAACTCACAACCTCAGTGTTGGACTACTTAGACCACTTGGCCACCGAGGTCCCTTCCAATGATTGTGTTTATTGCAACTAAATAAACTTTCCAAGCTTATAAACGGTTTATTACTTGAATGGAAACATCCTTTGATATGCCGACAAAATACAGCTAAAAATATGTTGGCATTAAAGGAACACTGTCTCATTAAAATTAAGTGTAGTCAAAACAAGAAGTATTATTATTTGTTCAGGTAAGCTTAGTCTTCCAATTATTATTGAAAATAATACCATTTTTTCTGTTTGTTTGAAATGAGGAATTTTGGGGAGAGATTGATAAAAAACGTTTAGCTCTTGTTAACCACTCAGTGACAGCATATTAAAGATAACTAGAATAAGGAGTTTAAAAAAATATATTGATTTCATAAAGCAAGGATCTCATTATACAAATCCTTGCATAAAGTAAGAAACTTCGATAGATACTTTGATTTTGTCTATAATAAAATTTGGTGAAAAAAGTATATTTTGGCATTTCTGAAATACGGGTTAAAAAATATATTAATTTCATAGCTTTAGAAGTTCTACCATACCGATCCTCTATGCGTTTTGTGAAAGATCTTCATAGCAATTATGAATGGTAAAACAAGAACATTTCAATAAAGATACAATGTTTTTGTGCAGAATAAATTTTGATAAAACAAAGTCTATATTGTAATATATTCATTGCTATCGACAACAGGACATAAGAAAACTTAAGAACTATGTAAATTTACAAAGAAGAATTATTTAGAAACAAATCTCCAACTTTGTGAAAATATACTGACACTTAATTGTTACTTATAACACAAAAAGCTTTTATAAAGAAAAATCGTTACATCATAATAAAATTACTTTGACGGACAAATATTGCAAATAAAATAGTTTCAATAAAATAATAATTAGTTTAACAATATAATGGCAATTTATGACCGAGCAGTTTGTTAGTGAAATTCCAAAAATATCAGATTTAAGAAAAATTATCTTTTTAAATAGTTCCAAATGAAGATGCATAATTTACATAAATTATCGCTATCACAATATTATATTCAAAGAAACGAAATTACTGCCATACCGACGCTTTTTGTCTCTTGTGAAACATTTTTCTCATAGTAATTATGATTCATAAAGCAAAATAAAAATTTGATATATACTTGGTTTTTGTCCAGAATAAATTTGATAACACAAATAGACTATTGACATTTCATAAAATACGGATCATCAAAATTCATATGTCTAGCTTCCGACACCACTATTTAAAGACACCCAGTTACTGCAATACCAGTTTCATTTTGCGTCTTGTGAAACATTTTCTTCATAGCATATAAATTTGAAAAAGCATAGTTTTATTGCGTCATTGAAAAAAATCAAAATTAATGTAATCATAGCAAAATACTAGTATTTGAGACTGCTTGTTTAATGGCCAGTGACTAACATTTCAGACATATTCAGAACGATTTTAAATATATGTTTAATCTAACTCATTCTAGTTTGTATTTGATTGGTGTTTCTTTTGCGTCCCTTCTGGGACTAATTACATTTATATATTGGTCATAGGTTCAGTGGCAAATATTGCATGCATGTTTAGGACGAGTAATAGGTAAATGGGGTTACTGTCTGTGTACTCTTCTACAGTCAAACCTTGCCAAAAAGTTAGTAATTTTAAATAATAAATTGTAGTTAATTTCTCTGATCATGGTTTGAGGACTGGAACTAAAACCGTTATTTATATATTTAAAAATCCAAGACATGAGAAACTTCCTAAAAAATCAATAATATTCATTACCTTCTAAAGATAAACGATCAGAGTATATCGTGTTACATTACATGATAATTTACCTGTATATGTTAATAGTATAATAACCGGAAACGTCAAGTCTTCCTGGTGTGGATTGCAAATGTGGATTGAAGATTAAAATCCAAACAGTTTTATTCTATTAGTACCATTCTAATGTATTGAAACTTTATTCAGAACTATGTTTTTTTTAATAGAAGGAAAAAAAATAACTCGATAGTTTATTAATTTCATAAGAAAAAGTCACATAACTTTTTTTTTTATTTTTCATTTTATTTTTACCCTGTCTTTGATAGAGCCATGCAAAAAGCTTATTAGTGGGTCCACATGAGATGTCAACCAAATGTAATGAAATTTTGCACATATGTTAAGATAGCCAAAAGAAAAAAAAATCCATCTTTAAAATTTGATCTGGTGCTATTTATAGACTTTGCAGCGCCATCTACTGGAAAATGCATAATTTCCAAAAAATCCCATGAAAATTTCTCATTTCTGTCGCCCTAAATATGCTAAATATGGTTAATTGCAGCTGATATTTGAATTGATTTATACAACAAGCATCATTTGTCCTTCAAAATTCCACATAATGTAATAGTTTGAATGTCCCTATATTTCTGGGCCTTTGGGTATAGAAAGTGCCTTTTTAGCATTTTTTTTTTTAATTCCTGAAAAGACCACCAAAATGACTTGAAATCTCATAAAGTACTTCGATTTTTTAAATATATTAAATATTTATTTTAAGATTAGCATTTGTGCTTTAATGATTTAAACTTTTGAGCTGGGGTCTCTAACACTGTTACCATGGCAACCGATTTGAAATCTGTGGTTTTCACATGTTTTTCTCAATAATTCATTTATTTAAACATGCAAACTGATAACAACTTTATGTTATTTTTGTCCTTAAAATTATGAAAATGTTTATTTCATTTCATTACAACTTCAGAACTTTTTCATCATGCTTGATAGGTCTTGTTAATTTAAAAATCACACAAAAAAAGATGTAAAATGAAGTTTAAATTTTCACATTTGGTTATTTTTCTGGTTTTATTTCATTTTTTTTTTAAATAAACATTAAAAACTTTAAAATGTAGTTTGTATTTATGATAGCATTGCTAATTGTGTAAACCCATTACATAAAACACCTAAACAAATAAATAATTTTGTAAAGGAGTTGTCTTCAAATATAGAGTTATCTTCCCTATTGTTACTCTTCAATAAGAATGTAAAAATGTACATGATACAGAAAACATTGACAGCAGACAGATTTTCGTTTTGCACATGACTCTGATACATATTTCTACTGACATTTAGCCTACTTTGAATTATACACACTGAAGAAGAAAAGAAGTGTTTTTTTTTATAAATTGTATATGGCTGGTCCATATGCATGTCTATACACCTTATCGCTATTTGTCCGCCATTACTGGATATCACACAGGTTCCCGTAAAATTTTGACGTCATAAAACAAAATATCTGACGCCACAATGGAAAAGTGATTGTTGTATGCGTCAAAAGTTCAAGCGGCCGGGTCAGCCGGGATTAGCGATAAGGTGTATTTCACAGACATGACAATGTCCCATGTGGGGCTTCTAAAAATTACAATACACATGAGGAACTGTATGTAAAAATTACTGACTGTGTGAAAAGTACATTCAAACATTTGAGATCTCTCCATGCTTTAGATCAAATAGATATATCAGAATCAACATTAATATTATCACGAGCCGGTTTATTTGTATCCTCTGAATTTGTAAATAATTTATCAATATGCCAAAGCCATCGTGATCAATATGGTATTTACTGGAAGAGAGGAAACACCAACCAATGCAAACATCCCTGCACGGACCGGCCAAGCAGAAAGCAGATCGGGAATTAATTTCAACAGAGCGGTTGAGATATATTTGTTGTGGGAGAAAATAGTTTTAGTTGGAGATGGTAATTAAGATACATTGTTTCTCATGTTTCAAAGAAATTAAATAAAGTAATTTTACTAGGAAAGAAGAGGTTACATGATACAGTGTCACTTTAATTTAAAGTAAAACCATAAATGTCTGATCCTTCATTCCCTACTCCAACAAGGGTGTTACCATAAAGTTTATAATACATTTTCTTACCACCCTGTATAAGTATTTTGCACAGCATTCTAAAAATACTAGCAGTAATTGAAGTACATGTACGGTATAGTATGAATCCCCTTAGTGATATACTTCTTGTCTGATCTTGAAAGCCCAGACCACTTGTGTTCAGTCTGGGGTACGTGTATTATGGACCATATACTATATTGCATGTACCGGTACATGTATACGGATGGGATCCTATATGGACTATTAATTTTGTGGATAATTTGGAGATTAGTATGACGTCCATTATTACTGAACTAGTATATATGTAACACTCAGAAACGTGTCCCTCTCCCAAAAACATGTCCTATTCCACCAAACGTGTCCACATGACATTACTGAACTGCAAAACATGTCTAAGTTATAAAACAGCGCCAAAGCATGTCATTTGTATAAACGCCCAAACATGTCCATTTTTTTTATAAACTAGCTCCAAAACGTGTCCAATCCCCCTAATGTGTACATATTTTTATTTTTTTACTGGAAATGTCATTCGTGTCAATATTATAAATACGTAGGTTATCTGGTTATTGCTTTTTCATTAATGTATACTCATTTTGCTATTTCATTAAAAATAGAAAATAACTTTAGGTCTTTTTATTAACCGCCAGAATAACCTGGGTAAAAGTGGGGACGTTCGTTGAGCTATGTTAGATGTAAATGTAAGCAGCCATGCTCCTTGTGTAAGGAGAATTTCCCATTCACTGCGCAATTCTAACTGAAGTCATAAAAAAATTGTTTTTACTCGCTCTTGATTTTTTTTAATTAAAATCCCAACTAGTGGTAATCACGAATACCCATAAACATTTAGGTCCAATCCTCAATTCCTGGTATGATAATAGAACCTATCTACAGTATAAAAAGGAAGATGTGGTGTGATTGCCAATGAGACAACTCTCCACAAGAGACCACATGACACAGAAAGTATACAAAAAACTATAGGTCACCGTACAGCCTTCAACAATAAGTAATGATCATACCGCATAAACAGTTATAAAAGGCCCCAAAACTTGAAAAGGACAAATGTATTTTTACAAACCTAATATAGAAAGATAACTCACTTTTACTTTTTCTAGCATTGAGATACCTACTTAAGACATGTCTTAGATATGGCTACATACTTCTGGCTTTAGAATTATATGTTTGGGTCTTTTGAGTTATGGGAAGAGTTAAAGAGGGTTTAGTAGCAGGATTGGTAGGGTTGGTAGGGTGCCTTGGTCATCTTTTTCTGTATTCTTTATTTCTAATACAATTTTCACTATTCTCTAAATCTAAACACCTCTTATTCTGTTTTCTTCATACAAATACCCATTTTTTCTATTTTTTATTTTTAGTTTAAAAATTCTCTATTCTGTAGCATTTACAGACCATAAGCTAATGTATATTCTTCTACATATGAAATACTGACAAAGAAAATAAAGTACACATGTTAGTTTTGTTGTATGTATAGAAACCCTATGCAATAACTTACTTAGTGTAACATGTTAAATGATGTAAAGTGCAGGCTGAGTGCAAAAGAAATTTAAATTGAACATAGTTTAAATTTTGATAGAAGAATTAAAGACTCTAGCTGGCTCTAAAGTTTGCTCCAAGTTTTCAAAACTGGCGACAATATATAGGAGCTGGCTATTTTCTGGCTCCAACTTTTGGGAGCCAGAGCAGCCCCTGCAAAAGGACAAATGTATTTTTACAAACCTAAAATCGTTTAAATAATGCATAAATATTTGACACTGGACGTTATGTCTCTTGTTCGTGTGTCTTTAGTGCTGCTTGAAACCTAAAATTTATTTTAAAAAAACCTGACAACCAGTTTATGATTTGAAGAGCTTTTACAATACCACTGAGAGTTAAAAAAAAAGGAAGTCAATTCTGCTGAAAGCCCGCCATGCAATATTCGGATTAATATAAAAGCATCATTGGGGTTAATTTATAGTATTAATCGTACTTAGTACTAACTAATTTACATAGTAAACGATTAATTCAACTGTACAAGAATTATTTGTATGTTCGCTTAAAATGAGCATGAAATACTTGCAACTGGCCAATAAGCAAATACAGTCAAAAGTTAATTCATATGTTATAGATTGAATTTACAATTATAATAATCATCAATAACCGGCATTGAACAGACTAATGCTATAATAAATGACCACTTCATCAACTGTGTCCCCCATCATAGAATAGCCGTAAACGTTATTTCATTCGGAAATGAGTGTATTAACGCTAAAAGACGTGAGCTGTTCTGGCGTGTAATAGTGGACACATTTTGGCGAAAAACAATTGTCGGACAAGTTTGGCGGTTCTCAAATCGGACAATTGGGGATATTGAATATTATGGACACGGGGAAAATAGACATTTTGGACACGTTTGGGGAAAGGGCACGTTTGGGGAAAGGGCACGTTTGGGAGTGTTACATATATATTTGTGTAGGGGCCAGTTGAAAGACTACTCCTGTTGCGGAATTTTTCGCTGCATTGAAGACCTATTGGTAACCTTTTGCTGTTGTCTGTTCTATGGTCGGGTTTTGTCTCTTTGGCACATGCCCCATTTCCATTCTCAATTTTATTTTGATATTTTGAAAACGGCTGCTTCTGCTATAGAAATGAAATAAGATAACAATAACGGTTATGCTTTCTCAGAAACAAACATTAGCTTTTCCATAAATGAAATTGCAGACAGGACAGTAAATTATTTTCTAAAAAGAATTCTAAAAAGAATTTCTGTATTTATCAGGGTTTACATACATGTAGGCGTTAATGTACTCATAAACAATTTTCTATACATCTTACTTTTATATATATAATGTGAATTCAGAAATTTTTAAATATGTAGTAATTGATATTATTGTTATTGTGAATCCTAAAGAGAGATTAATTATAAATATGAATTTAGAATACCAGTATGTGTTACTTTTGTTACTATGCTTGATTGTCTTAGAAATCATGTATAATGTTTGTGTAAACACCAGATTTTCATTAGTCTAAAAAAACATTGAACTTTCACTATTCCTAAAGGTGACAAAAATAGAACGATATGGAAATATTTTATAGAATACAGAAGCAGGTATATATATTAGCACAATTTTAAATTTGTGTAATTTTGATGGTTAAATTCTAGATACTAAAGTAGTATAAAAATATAACAGCTTTAATTATCTATAAAGTGTATTTTTATAACTTTGGATTCTCCCCCTTGGTCATATAGATATCAATACTTATTGTCACTGTTATTTGTTATGTAATGACACCTCCTAGACAAATATACACTTTAAAACTACATATTTGTAGAGAATGATATTTTACAAATTTTGTTGTAAGAAATTGCAAGTTTTGACATTTTCAACAGAATCATAGAAATAAACCACAATTTTGTTTGTCTAAAACTTGGTATGCTTTTATTTTTATATTTTACTCTTTGAAACAAAGGAAATATAGATTTACTAATTATACATCAAGAGCAAACTGCTGAATTTGAAAAACAGTTGATATTTTTCTAATGTTTTGAAAATGCATTTTGATTGATTATCTCCCTTTGTACATATCAATAGACAATCAATAGTCATTGCATAAATTATCATTGTATTATGTTCATTCTTGCTGTTATTGGTTTTGCTAAATGTGATAAAGCTTTTGAAAAAGTAACACTTTGATTGTCATATAAAATATCTACAGGTTGATATTTTAAATTCCTAGATTTATTGAGCGTAATTGCTGTTTAGGCATTGTTCATACTGAATTCTAGAAAGTATTTGAACAAGAGCCCACAAATTGTATATGCTTAAATGCTGAATAACCTCTTTCACTGATAATTTCATATTTTTTATTGGACCAAGGCCTGTTTAGTTACCTAAATATGTACTTTTAAAATTTTAGAAAATTCATTTTTATTGAATTATCTCCCTTTGTACCATTGAAAATCAATATGTATTGCATCATAAAATGTAATGGTACTATGAGCATTGTTACTTTGACCTACTTTTTTAAATGCTATAGTGTTTTGAAAAAGAAACGCTTAATTTTGAAAATTATCTACCATTGCTAGTTTAAACTAATTAAGGAAAATTTGTAAATTTAGGCATTTTCTTGAAGATTTCTAGAAAATATGAAATGAGACCCCAGCACGATTGATATCTAAAATACATAATTAAGTATTCCAATTAAAAAAACAAAGTGAGTTTTCTTTATATTTTTAATGGACCAAAGGCTGGATAGTTTTTAAAAAATGTACTTTTTATGATTTTCAGAAAATATTTTTACTGGATTATCTCCTTGGAATAATCCACAAACTGTTTCTTTAAAAATGTATGTACTGGTGAATTTCTAAAGCTAAAATACTTGATTATTCAATAAATCATCATTCTTTATCTCGTTGTTTTCCGCATTTATAAGTTTCAGTGTGTTGAATTTGGTCAATTTCATATAAAAATACTGCCTCAGACATGGGAAAACTGGTTCCCGGTACATTTCAGCATCTCCAAGCTGAATGTAATGGGAACCAGATGAAATATTTTTTTTATGGACTTCTTTCATAATATTCTTTAAGCACACAAAGTTTGAATCGAATCTGTTGACCCCCCTTGTGGACTGTTTTGCATGGTTTTATGGGAGACTGGGTGTTAAACATAAAATGTAATTATAAATTGTTTGCCATTTAATTGGAAAAAACCTATCTGTTTCGAAAGGAAAGTGACAAAAATATTTTGCTTCTATTTAAATTAGGGAAACAATGAACACGATATTGATTTTTAAATAAAATATTATGTTTCTTTATGTTATTAAAAAGAAACTGTTTGAATTAAATCGTAAATCGTAATTTTTCCCCAAGGGTAAAAATCTCTGTAAAAACCAATGACCCCACACAATTTGGGAGGTTGAGGTGGGTACGTCTTAACAGGACACCCTGAGTGCACTCAGAACATAAAAAAGTGCACACAGGACTCTTTTAAGTCATCGTATATGCTCACAGGACGAATGTATATATTCGTTGCACGCTGCTTATTTCAGAAGTAAATTTTGGTAGATTTTGAAAACGAACTTAAATATATATTTATTATTTTTTTATAAAATAAAGAGTGCACGTGTCACTGATTACACAACTACTCAGCCGTAAATTATCCAATCAACAAAATTGAGTGGATTATCCTTATTGCCTATGAATGTCATGTTATTAGAACAGTGTTTTCATTAAATTGAATTATACGATGTTTTTAAGTTGTTTTGGAATTGTTGTATGTAATTAAATTTACTTTATGCATAGTGAACTTTTACGATTATGGTGAGAAAAAAAAAATCAGATTCCCATTCAATGTTTTTTAACGTTCTGCAGTTCATAAATAAAGGAAATTACAATTGATATTGTTTTATAGTTGTCTATTTGTGTATTAACAGTTCGTTTTTGTTTTTCTTTGTGCTTCCCCCCTCTCCAACATCAACTAAATAAACATACATTGTATACTGAATATCATATTTTATTTGATATAATGATACAAAGGTAGACAATTGTTTTTTGTTTGTTTTGTCAAGTCTAATATCTTGGCGGCCGATATCTATTTGCGCCAAAAAAGGAATCATTTGCGCCACAACTTATCTGCGCCAATGCTACTTCTGCGCCACTTATAATAAAATGGATAAAACTATACATTTCATCTGCGCCAATAAAACAATCATACAGTTGTGCTAATTTTATAAATTTATTTATGTTTACTTGAATATATCTACTTAATTATTGAATTTCCTTTTCCTTTATCCGGGCTAGGGATCGGCAGTTTATCGACAAAATAGTCATTTTAATATAAAAAAAAATATGCTGAATTTAAACGTTCACTCATATATACACAGTTACAACTATTATAAGTCTCTGTTCAACATTAATCCAAATGCTGGTATTTGTAACTTAAAAAAAAGTAATATAGTGCCTTTCAGTTCACTTTTCCTCACTAGTTTTTGGTACTTTTCTTTAGCAAATTTTTTTTTTCGCGTCGTTTCAACTTCTCGCAGCTTTTAAGCCAGCACTTCGAATTTCAATAGATGTAAGAAGATGTGGTAAAAGTGCCAATGAGACAACTCTCCATCCAAGTAACAATTTGTAAAAGTAAACCATTATAGTCATGGCCTGAACCTTTGTGAGAGTATCTAAAAACACAATCATTGACGGATATAAAGCATAAATCTTTTTGTTATAATGAGAGTGAAATGCTTCAGGTCCGTTATTTTTTTCTTCTAGAATTTGTAGGAATTTCACCACATACTGAAGGTGGAAACAACGCAACCCTCAATGTATGTTGATAACACGTTGTCAGCAAAGAAAGTACATGATACATCAGTGCATTACATTTGCGCGCAGCTTTTGATTACACTTGCGCACATAATATAGGTAAAAATATATACAGGTAATTAGGGCGCATTTGATTCCATTTATTTGCGCAATTTGTACCAACAGAAAGCAGAGAGTGACGCAATTGACACTTTTTTAAATGATAACACGTAGCCAGCGAAGATAGTACATGTTAGATGCATAATATAGGTAAAAAAATATATACAGGTAATTTTGGCGCAATTTGATTCCATTTATTTGCACAACAAATATCATCAGAAAAAGAGAGTGGCGCAATTGAGACCTTTTCAAAACTGTAATTAAAACGATTCTGGTCATCTTGGTTGAGTACATGCTGTCCTTGGTCTCTTTCTTTGGTTTGGCTCGGGCAAATTTATGGGGGTTTATGCACTTTAAATTTCTTTTACATGTAGGCTATCGCAATAAAAATAAAAGCTTAAAAAAGATATTATTTCGCAATTTCACTCGTTCAAGAAATTAACTGAAAGTATTACTGGACAAAAAGGACTTTTATTGGCTAAATCTATCTTTTTTTAAATAAAAATTTGACAAATGAAAGCTGTCTATAAATAATGTTTAACTATATGAGGAGTTTCAAGAAACTTAGAAAAAAAAAAGGAAAACGCCAAACGACAATGTCTTGTATATATGTAGATTCACTTTCAATAGAAAAAACGTGTTAATTATTTAAATGAATCTTAATAACAAGAAATTAGAACAAAACACTCACATATTTATATAAATATACAAGTATTTCGGTAAATTGTTTTTTTAAATGTTTTAGGCGATTTATTGGTAGAAAATGAAAGGATATGGAGTAAATGTACATGGGACAAAATCGCACACAATACATAGAAAACATAGAAAATTATCAATGAACAGGGCTTTTATTCCTGTTCTTCATCTTGACAGTTGATGTAGGGTCTTCAACAATGAACAAATCATTCATACCCTACAACAAGGTCAAGACGGCCCTAACGTCGACTTAAGCGGTACTATTGATAAAATAAAGTAATTTTGAAAGACATCGATCGCCGCTAAAATATGCATTGAAGTTACACATGTCGGGAGCGGTCAATGAATTACATAATTTATAATTACGGGCGAGGTTTTGAACATATATTTGTCATACATTGCCCAACAAAAGACCAATAATTTCGAAACAACAAATGATAGACAATACATATAAAACTAAACAACAAATGATAGACAGCACAGGGCACATCGAAATATATGTAAGAAAACCTAGCAGTTTAAAATAGTATGAAAGGGCAACATACAAAACAGATGACCAGACCAGTATTTTGAAGAAATTTAACCAAACATGAAATTTTGACGGTGTATTAATATGAGAAATTCTCACATGAACAAGCACACCATAACTGTAAATATTATAAGAGCATACACCTCAAGCACGGGGAAACGTTCTACTGCCTCCACACAGCACTAGAGACAAACTCTAGAATCAATAGAAAATGAAAGGATATGGAGTAAATGTACATGGGACAAAATCGCACACAATACATGTGTCTTATTCGTTATTCTATTTTTTTATTATTTAAAACAAAATCAATGTTGATAAATGAGGCAACTTTCCATTATATGAATAATAATTTTGCTTATGTTTTTCCCGAACAATTAAAATTAAAACACAATGATACGACAAGAAAATTGAAATATGAAAATATTCTAAAGCTATATATTTTAGTAAGTGAAAAGGTGAAACGTTGTTGAAAGCTTCAAAGTAATGATGTTTCGCCGAATTGTTTGATTATAGAACAGTACAATTCAAGTCTATTGTAATATGAAAATTTAAAAAAAAAGCGCCACATTTTGCAATGAATTAGCTCTACATTTTCAAATGAAATAAGTTGAATGGAAAATTTCTCGACTGTATGTAGATTTCGTAATTTCTCAAATAGCATCAATTATTACAAACAAAACGAAAAGTTTATTTAACATTTTTGCTTAAACAATATATTTTTATTATTTTTATTTTTTTCCAAGAAACCTTTTTTATTTGTTTGCCAAGCGTACTTGTTTGTGATTATTACCATCACTAATCACTCCTAATTATTAAAGATCAAACGACTAACCAACATGATGCAGAATTGGTATTCAATTATATATATGTAATCATTGGTCATGCATGACATATCCCAGGAAAACGGCGCGTGCCGATAAAATCTTCAATATCTTCTTAAATATTTAATTGATTTTATTAAGATAAAAAGTTTAAGATCATAAATTAAATTATCTATCGAATTCATACCATCAACACTCACTAACTAATTTATTTAAAGTCCTGAATGCACTTTTTATGTCCTGAGTGCACCCAGGAGGTCCCGAGCGGTTTTTAGACGTACCGGGATGAGGCCTTAATCATTTTCTTGACATTATGAGCTTAATTTCAATGTTCTCTTCTTAAAAAAAATAGTACATTACCGTTTTCAATACAAAAACAATCACAGAACTAAAAGCTAGGAATAATACATGAATGTATTTCAAAAGTTAAAAGCCACACAATTTGATTAATAAGAACATAGTTTAATTATTAAAGTCTTGATAGGTGTAGAAGCATAATTATATCTTTGTAGTCTTGAATTTGAAAGATATTCATCAGATAGTAAATTTACGTGAATATATATATTACGAAAATCCTTGTTTATTTTGATTTATTTAACATAGTTGCTTTTTTTCGCTTAGAACCCGAGAACACTAAAAATATGTCACAATTTTGACAGATTAATTAATTATATGATTAAGTTAATTTTTTCTCATTTTTGTTTTTGTAGTTTTCATGCATTTGTCATCATTAAACTACTGTACTTCTTTCATCACGTTTTGAAATTGTAAATAAATTTATTTAGTATTCGCTTTTCTGTATGAAAATACCATTATCCCTTTAGACAATGATCACATATAATTCAATTTTATCATATGTCTCTGGTGATATCATTTAAAAAAAACACGTATTTTTATTCCTGAATTTTATTCCTGAATTTTTATTTGAATAAACATTTTCTCTAAAGAAATATTCCAATGTAATTTTAACACATTATTTAGTATATTTTTTAAAATTACAAATATTTACTTATATATACATATGTATACGTCTTAACAGACTTTACCCATGTTTATACAGGACCAACACCACAATTTATATATAATTCGTCTGAAAGTTAGCCAAACAATGTAAGACCTTCAAATTTGTTAACGCAATATTTTGTCTTCCCTCTGCGGGATTTGAACACCTGCTTCTGTGACATCGTGGAAACACCGCCTACACTATGTCCAGTGCCATAGACCCCTCTACCCCTCGACAAAAGAGGGACGAAAGATACCAGAGGGACTGTCAAACTCACAGATGGAAAACAAACTGACAACGCCATGGCCAAAAATAAAAAGACAAACAGACAAATAATAGTACAGATGACAAAACATAGAAAACTAAAGACTAAGCAACACGAACCCCACCAAAAACTGGGGGTGATCTCAGGTGCTCCGGAAGGGTAAGCAGATCCTGCACCTACGCTACAAAACAAAGATTCCGTTAGTCGAGTAAGGCTTTTCCTCGTCGGTTTAATCAGGACATGATGTATGTGGCGACTTGCAGACCACTTCTATGTAAATTAAATGTAGAAGTCGCATATCTTCGTAGATGACGCCACTCATATATGAGAGGACGACATCTAATACATAGTCTAAACATGTGACACCTCCAAGACACACTTTATACACCGGATAAAAAATTACATTTTTTTATGATTGATTGGTTACTTATTGCTTAACCTCCAGTGGAATACATTGATGAGAACAAAAGCTAAAAATAAAGAAAATTTAATAATTTAACTCCGGATGAGTTGGATTGAAATTTTGTGTATTTTCCTTTACAGGACATGAAAAGTCCAGATTTGTGCGTATGGTACGTGCAAATCTCAATAGATTACCTTCATCCAGTGACAGGAGTCCGGAAATATCCGGATGGATTGAATCAACATTTCGCTAGGTTCCCTCTGACCGTACATGAAAGTCCGGACATATCCGGATTATGGATAGAAATCCGAATGAATTCCCTCAGACCGGTGAAAGAAGTCCGGAATTATCCGGAGTGGTATAATAACAATTTCGTCCGTTTCCCTTTGACCGGGGACGAAAGTCCGGACGTATACAGATTATGGGTGGAAATCTGAAAAAGTTCCATCAGACCGGCGAAAGAAGTCCGGAGAATTTGATAACAATTTCGTTGGTTTCCTTTGACTTCCGATGAATGTCCGGACATAACCGGATTATGAATAGAAATCTCAATAAGTTCCCTCAGACCGGTGAAAGAAGTCCGGAATTATCCGGAGTGGTATAATAACAATTGCGTCGGTTTCCCTTTGACCGGGGACGAAAGTCCGGACGTATACGGATTAAGGGTGGAAATCTCAATAAGTTCCATCAGACCGGCGAAAGAAGTCCGGAGTGGTATGCTAACAATTTCGCTAGGTTCCCTTTAACATCCGATGAATGTCCGTACATAACCGGATTATGGGTGGAAATCTCAATTCATTCCCTCAGACTGATAAAAGGAGTCCGGAAATATCCGGAGTGGTAAACTACTATTCAAATTTCGTTGGTTTAATCAGGACATGATGTAAGTGGCGACTTGCAGACCACTTCTATGTAAATTAAATGTAGAAGTCGCATATCTTCGTAGATGACGCCACTCATATATGAGAGGACGACATCTAATACATAGTCTAAACATGTGACACCTCCAAGACACACTTTATACACCGGATAAAAAATTACATTTTTTTATGATTGATTGGTTACTTATTGCTCAACCTCCAGTGGAATACATTGATGAGAACAAAAGCTAAAAATAAAGAAAATTTAATAATTTAACTCCGGATGAGTTGGATTGAAATTTTGTGTATTTTCCTTTACAGGACATGAAAAGTCCAGATTTGTGCGTATGGTACGTGCAAATCTCAATAGATTACCTTCATCCAGTGACAGGAGTCCGGAAATATCCGGATGGATTGAATCAACATTTCGCTAGGTTCCTCTGACCGTACATGAAAGTCCGGACATATCCGGATTATGGATAGAAATCCGAATGAATTCCCTCAGACCGGTGAAAGAAGTCCGGAATTATCCGGAGTGGTATAATAACAATTTCGTCCGTTTCCCTTTGACCGGGGACGAAAGTCCGGACGTATACAGATTATGGGTGGAAATCTGAAAAAGTTCCATCAGACCGGCGAAAGAAGTCCGGAGAATTTGATAACAATTTCGTTGGTTTCCTTTGACTTCCGATGAATGTCCGGACATAACCGGATTATGAATAGAAATCTCAATAAGTTCCCTCAGACCGGTGAAAGAAGTCCGGAATTATCCGGAGTGGTATAATAACAATTGCGTCGGTTTCCCTTTGACCGGGGACGAAAGTCCGGACGTATACGGATTAAGGGTGGAAATCTCAATAAGTTCCATCAGACCGGCGAAAGAAGTCCGGAGTGGTATGCTAACAATTTCGCTAGGTTCCCTTTAACATCCGATGAATGTCCGTACATAACCGGATTATGGGTGGAAATCTCAATTCATTCCCTCAGACTGATAAAAGGAGTCCGGAAATATCCGGAGTGGTAAACTACTATTCAAATTTCGTTGGTTTAATCAGGACATGATGTAAGTGGCGACTTGCAGACCACTTCTATGTAAATTAAATGTAGAAGTCGCATATCTTCGTAGATGACGCCACTCATATATGAGAGGACGACATCTAATACATAGTCTAAACATGTGACACCTCCAAGACACACTTTATACACCGGATAAAAAATTACATTTTTTTATGATTGATTGGTTACTTATTGCTCAACCTCCAGTGGAATACATTGATGAGAACAAAAGCTAAAAATAAAGAAAATTTAATAATTTAACTCCGGATGAGTTGGATTGAAATTTTGTGTATTTTCCTTTACAGGACATGAAAAGTCCAGATTTGTGCGTATGGTACGTGCAAATCTCAATAGATTACCTTCATCCAGTGACAGGAGTCCGGAAATATCCGGATGGATTGAATCAACATTTCGCTAGGTTCCCTCTGACCGTACATGAAAGTCCGGACATATCCGGATTATGGATGGAAATCCGAATGAATTCCCTCAGGCCGGTGAAAGAAGTCCGGAATTATCCGGAGTGGTATAATAACAATTTCGTCCGTTTCCCTTTGACCGGGGACGAAAGTCCGGACGTATACGGATTATGGGTGGAAATCTGAAAAAGTTCCATCAGACCGGCGAAAGAAGTCCGGAGAATTTGATAACAATTTCGTTGGTACCCTTTGACTTCCGATGAATGTCCGGACATAACCGGATTATGAATAGAAATCTCAATAAGTTCCCTCAGACCGGTGAAAGAAGTTCGGAATTATCCGGAGTGGTATAATAACAATTTCGTCGGTTTCCCTTTGACCGGGGACGAAAGTCCGGACGTATACGGATTAAGGGTGGAAATCTCAATAAGTTCCATCAGACCGGCGAAAGAAGTTCGGAGGTTCCCTTTAACATCCGATGAATGTCCGTACATAACCGGATTATGGGTGGAAATCTCAATTGATTCTCTCAGACTGATAAAAGGAGTCCGGAAATATCCGGAGTGGTAAACTACTATTCAAATTTCGTTGGTTTCCCTTTGACCGAGGACGAAAGAAGTCCGGAAATATCCGGAGTGGTATAAAAGCAATTTCGCTGGTTTCCATTTAACCAGAGATAAATGTCCGAACATATGCGGATTAAAGGAGGAAATCTCAATAAGTTCCCTCAAACCGTAGAAAGGAGTTCTGAAATATTGGGAGTGGTATGATAACAATTTCGATAGGTTCCCTTTGACTTCCAATGAATGTCCGGACATAACCGGATTATGGGTGGAAATCTCAATAAGTTCCCTCAGACCGGCGAAAGAAGTCGGATATATCCGGAGTGGTATAATAACGATTTCGTTGGTTTCCCTTAGACCGGGATTGCAAGTCCGGACATTTCCGGATTATGGATGGAAATCTCAATAAGTTCCCTCAGACCGATGAATGAAGTCCGGAAATATCCGGAGTGGTAAAACAACGATTTCGTTGGTTTCCCTTTGACCTTGGTTGAAAGTCCAGACATTTCCGGATTATGGGTGGAAATCTCAATAAGTTCCCTCAGACCGGTGAAAGAAGTCCGGAAATATCCGGAGTGGTATAATAACAATTTCGTTGGTTTCCCTTTGACCGTAGATGAAAGTGTGGACAAATCCGGATTATGCACTATTGTCTATAGGTTAATTTTCTGGCCACAAGATACCCCTATGGCATGCATGGGCGGTGATGAGGAAGATTTTTCATCTTTTGAGGTATTGCCTATAGGTTGATTTTTGGCCTTTTGGGTTGATTTATCGTCTTTTCTGCCTTTTCTGTCGATTTATCGTGTTTTCTGCCTTTTCTGTCTACTTAATTAAGAAAAGGCGTCAAATAGTTAGCCAAGGCCTTAGCAATAGACCTATAACTTGCGCAACTCGGTTTATAGGGTAAAATGATCCGCGGTTGGTATGGCGACTGGCTATCCAAATTGTGAGGGGGAAGGGTTCGACCAAAATCGTTTTTAGCTTACGGTCGCATCATTAAGAATAAGTAAGGATTTAGGCGTGTAGCATGGACCCTTAGCGTTCGTTTGAGTCATAATACACTCCTATGGCATGCCTTGGCGGTGCTGAGGGAAGAATTCCACTCTTATTGGTAATTGCCTTTATGTTGGTTTTCTGACTTTTAGGTTGGTTTATCGTGTTTTCTGCTTTAGGACGCACCTACTTAATTAATAAAAAAAAACGCGTGTAATAGTTAGCCAAGGCCTTTGCAATGAAAATGCATCTTGAATAGACCTATAACATGCTCAGCCCGGTTCATAGGTTAAAACGATCCGGGGTTGGTATGGTCAATATTGGCGTTTGGCTATCCGAATGGGGGTAGGGGTCGATTAAAATTGTTTTTGATTTACGTTCGAATAATTTAGAATAAATAAGGGTTCAGACTTATAGCAGGGACCCTTAGCGTTCGTTTGAGCTATATTATACCCAAATGGCATGCATTGGCGGTGCTGGGGGAAGATTTTCACTCTTATGGGTAATTGCCTTTATGTTGGTTTTCTGGGCTTTTAGGTTGGTTGATCGTGTTTTCTGCTTTTTGACGCACCTACTTATTTAGGAAAAGGCATCTTATAGTTAGCCAGGATCTTTGCAATGAAAATGACACATTGTATAGACCTATAATATGCTCAGTTTGGTCCCAAAGGCAAAAAAATTCGGGGTTGGTATGGTCAATATTGGCTGGCTATCCAAATTAGGGGCAGGGGTCGATTAAAATTGTTTTTGGCTTACATTTGCATAATTTAGAATAAGTAGGGACTCAGACATGTATCAGGGACCCTCAGCGTTCGTTTGAGCCATAATATATCCCGATGGCATGCCTTGGCGGTGCTGGGGGAATATTTTCACCCTGATGGTTAATTGCCTTTATGTTGGTTTTCTGGGCTTTTAGGTTGGTTTGTCGTGTTTTCTGCTTAATAAAGCATCTACTTATGTAGGAAAACGGGTCTAATAGTTAGCCAAGGCCTTTGCAATGAAAATGACGCCTTGTATAGACCTATTATATGCTCAGTTTGGCGCAAACGGGAAAAAGATCCGGGGTTGGTATGGTCAATATTGGCATCAGGCTATCCAATTTGGGGGTAGGGGTCGATTAAAATTGTTTTTGGCTTACATTTGCATAATTTAGAATAAGTAAGGATTCAGGCATGTATCAGGGACACTCAGCGTACGTTTGAGCCATAATATACCCCGATTGCATGCCTTGGCGGTGCAGGAAGAAATATTTTCACCCTTATGGTTAATTGCTTTTATGTTGGTTTTCTGGTCTTTTAGGTTCGTTTATCGTGTTTTCTGCTTAATGAAGCATCTACTTATTTAGGAAAACGCGTCTAATAGTTAGCCAAGGCTTTTGCAATGAAAATGACACCTTGTATAACCTATTATAATAATATGTTTAGTTTGGTCCCATCGGTAAAAAGATCCGGGGTTGGTACGGTCAATATTGGCGTCTGGCTATCCAAATTGTGGGTAGGGGTCGATTAAAATTGTTTTTGGCTTACATTTGCATAATTTAGAATAAGTAAGGATTCAGGCATGTATCAGGGACCCTTAAGCGTTCGTTTGAGCCATAATATACCCCGATGGCATGCCTTGGCGGTGCTGGGGGAATATTTTCACCCTTATGGTTAATTGCCTTTATGTTTGTTTTCTGATCTTTTAGGTTGGTTTATCGTATTTTCTGCTTAATGAAGCATCTATTTATGTAAGAAAACGCGTCTAATAGTTAGCCAAGGCCTTTGCAATGAAAATGACACCTTGTATAGACTAATAATATGCTCAGTTTGGTCCCAACGGTAAAAAGATCCGGAGTTGGTATGGTCAATATTGGCGTCTGGCTATCCAAATTGTGGGTAGGGGTCGATTAAAATTGTTTTTGGCTTACATTTGCATATTTTAGAATAAGTAAGGATTCAGGCATGTATCAGGGACCCTTAGCGTTCGTTTGAGCCATAATATACCCCAATGCCATGCCTTGGCGGTGCTGGGGGGATATTTTCACCCTGATGGTTATTTGCCTTTATGTTTGTTTTCTAGTCTTTTAGGTTGGTTTATCGTTTTTTCTGCTTAATGAAGCATCTACTTATGTAGGAAAACGCGTCTCTTAGTTAGCCAAGGCCTTTGCAATGAAAATGACACCTTGTATAGACCTATAATATGCTCAGTTTGGTCCCACCGGAAAAAAGATCCGGGTTTGGTAAGGTCAATATTGGCGTCTGGCTATCTAAATTTGGGGTAGGGGTCGATTAAAATTGTTTTTGGCTTACATTTGCATAATTAAGAATAAGTAAGGGTTCAGGCATGTATCAGGGACCCTTAGCGTTCTGTGAGCTATAATATACCCCGATGGCATGCCTTGACGGTGCAGAAAGAAATATTTTCACTCTTATGGTTAATTGCTTTTATGTTGGTTTTCTGGTGTTTTAGGTTGGTTTATCGTGTTTTCTGCTTAATGAAACATCTACTTATTTAGGAAAACGCGTCTAATAGTTAGCCAAGGCTATTGCAATGAAAATGACACCTTGTATAGACCTAAAATATGCTCAGTTTGGTCCCAACGGTAAAAAAATCCGGGGTTGGTATGGTCAATATTGGCGTCTGGCTATCCAAATTGTGGGTAGCGGTCGATTAAAATTGTTTTTGGCTTACATTTGCAAAATTTAGAATAAGTAAGGATTCAGGCATGTATCAGGGACCCTTAGCGTTCGTTTGTTCGTTTGAGCTATAATATACCCCGATGGCATGCCTTGGCGGTGCTGGGGGAATATTTTCACCCTGATGGTTAATTGCCTTCATGTTGGTTTTCTGGTGTTTTAGGTTGGTTTATCGTGTTTTCTGCTTAATGAAGCATCTACTTATGTAAGAAAACGCGTCTAATAGTTAGCCAAGGCCTTTGCAATGAAAATGACACCTTGTATAGACCTATAATATGCTCAGTTTGGTCCCAACGGTAAGAAGATCCGGGGTTGGTATCGTCAATATTGGCGTCTGGCTATCCAAATTGGGGGTAAGGGTGGATTAAAATTGTTTTTGGCTTACATTTGCATAATTTGGAATAAATAAGGATTCAGGCATGTATCAGGGACCCTTAGCGTTCGTTTGAGCCATAATATACCCCAATGGCATGCCTTGGCGGTGCTGGGGGGATATTTTCACCCTGATGGTTATTTGCCTTTATGTTTTTTTTCTAGTCTTTTAGGTTGGTTTATCGTTTTTTCTGCTTAATGAAGCATCTACTTATGTAGGAAAACGTGTCTAATAGTTAGCCAAGGCCTTTGCAATGAAAATGACACCTTGTATAGACCTATAATATGCTCAGTTTGGTCCCAACGGAAAAAAGATCCGTGGTTGGTATGGTCAATATTGGCGTCTGGCTATCCAAATTGGGGGTAGGGTCGATTAAAATTGTTTTTGGCTTACATTTGCATAATTTAGAATAAGTAAGGATTCAGGCATGTACCAGGGACCATTAGCGATCGTTTGAGCCATAATATACCCCGATGGCATGCCTTGGCGGTGCTGGGGGAATATTTTCACCCTGATGGTTAATTGCCTTTATGTTGGTTTTCTGGTGTTTTAGGTTGGTTTATCGTGTTTTCTGCTTAATGAAGCATCTACTTATGTAAGAAAACGCGTCTAATAGTTAGCCAAGGCCTTTGCAATGAAAATGACACCTTGTATAGACCTATAATATGCTCAGTTTGGTCCCAACGGTAAGAAGATCCGGGGTTGGTATCGTCAATATTGGCGTCTGGCTATCCAAATTGGGGGTAAGGGTGGATTAAAATTGTTTTTGGCTTACATTTGCATAATTTGGAATAAATAAGGATTCAGGCATGTATCAGGGACCCTTAGCGTTCGTTTGAGCCATAATATACCCCAATGGCATGCCTTGGCGGTGCTGGGGGGATATTTTCACCCTTATGGTTATTTGCCTTTATGTTTTTTCTAGTCTTTTAGGTTGGTTTATCGTATTTTCTGCTTAATGAAGCATCTACTTATGTAAGAAAACGCGTCTAATAGTTAGCCAAGGCCTTTGCAATGAAAATGACACCTTGTATAGACATATAATATGCTCAGTTTGGTCCCAACGGTAAAAAGATCCGGGGTTGGTATGGTCAATATTGGCGTCTGGCTATCCAAATTGGGGGTAGGGGTCGATTAAAATTGTTTTTGGCTTACATTTTCATAATTTAGAATAAGTAAGGATTCAGGCATGTATCAGGGACCCTAAGCGTTCGTTTGAGCTATAATATACCCCAATGGCATGCCTTGGCGGTGCTGGGGGGATATTTTCACCCTTATGGTTATTTGCCTTTATGTTTTTTTTCTAGTCTTTTAGGTTGGTTTATCGTTTTTTCTGCTTAATGAAGCATCTACTTATTTAGGAAAACGCGTCTAATAGTTAGCCAAGGCTTTTGCAATGAAAATGACACCTTGTATAGACCTATAATATGCTCAGTTTGGTCCTAACGGTAAAAGATCCGTGGTTGGTATGGTCAATATTGGTGTCTGGCTATCCAAATTGTGGGTAGGGGTCGATTAAAATTGTTTTGGCTTACATTTGCATAATTTAGAATAAGTAAGGATTCAGGTATGTATCAGGGACCCTTAGCGTTCGTTTGAGCCATAATATACCCCAATGGCATGCCTTGGCGGTGCTGGGGGGATATTTTCACCCTTATGGTTATTTGCCTTTATGTTTTTTTCTAGTCTTTTAGGTTGGTTTATCGTTTTTTCTGCTTAATGAAGCATCTACTTATGTAGGAAAACGTGTCTAATAGTTAGCCAAGGCCTTTGCAATGAAAATTACACCTTGTATAGACCTATAATATGCTCAGTTTGGTCCCAACGGAAAAAAGATCCGGGGTTGGTATGGTCAATATTGGCGTCTGGCTATCCAAATTGGGGGTAGGGGTCGATTAAAATTGTTTTGGCTTACATTTGCATAATTTAGAATAAGTAAGGATTCAGGCATGTATCAGGGACCCTTAGCGTTCGTTTGAGCCATAATATACCCCGATGGCATGCCTTGGCGGTGCTGGGGAATATTTTCACCCTGATGGTTAATTGCCTTTATGTTGGTTTTCTGGTCTTTTAGGTTGGTTTATCGTGTTTTCTGCTTAATGAAGCATCTACTTATGTAAGAAAACGCGTCTAATAGTTAGCCAAGGCCTTTGCAATGAAAATGACACCTTGTATAGACCTATAATATGCTCAGTTTGGTCCCAACGGTAAAAAGATCCGGGGTTGGTATGGTCAATATTGGCGTCTGGCTATCCAAATTGGGGGTAGGAGTCGATTAAAATTGTTTTTGGCTTACATTTGCATAATTTAGAATAAGTAAGGATTCAGGCATGTATCAGGGACCCTTAGCGTTCGTTTGAGCCATAATATACCCCAATGGCATGCCTTGGCGGTGCTGGGGATATTTTCACCCTAATGGATGTTTGCCTTTATGTTTTTTTTCTAGTCTTTTAGGTTGGTTTATCGTATTTTCTGCTTAATGAAGCATCTACTTATTTAGGAAAACGCGTCTAATAGTTAGCCAAGGCATTTGCAATGAAAATAACACCTTGTATAAACCTATAATATGCTCAGTTTGGTCCCAACGGTAAGAAGATCCGGGGTTGGTATCGTCAATATTGGCGTCTGGCTATCCAAATTGGGGGTAAGGGTGGATTAAAATTGTTTTTGGCTTACATTTGCATAATTTGGAATAAATAAGGATTCAGGCATGTATCAGGGACCCTTAGCGTTCGTTTGAGCCATAATATACCCCAATGGCATGCCTTGGCGGTGCTGGGGGGATATTTTCACCCTGATGGTTATTTGCCTTTATGTTTTTTTCTAGTCTTTTAGGTTGGTTTATCGTTTTTTCTGCTTAATGAAGCATCTACTTATGTAGGAAAACGTGTCTAATAGTTAGCCAAGGCCTTTGCAATGAAAATTACACCTTGTATAGACCTATAATATGCTCAGTTTGGTCCCAACCGAAAAAAGATCCGGGGTTGGTATGGTCAATATTGGCGTCTGGCTATCCAAATTGGGGGTAGGGGTCGATTAAAATTGTTTTTGGCTTACATTTGCATAATTTAGAATAAGTAAGGATTCAGGCA
Organism: Mytilus coruscus; assembly: GCA_017311375.1. Taxonomy (NCBI): domain Eukaryota; kingdom Metazoa; phylum Mollusca; class Bivalvia; order Mytilida; family Mytilidae; genus Mytilus; species Mytilus coruscus. The sequence continues at coordinate 22,606,867 of CM029599.1, read as the reverse complement.
TGTATCAGGGACCCTTAGCGATCGTTTGAGCCATAATATACCCCGATGGCATGCCTTGGCGGTGCTGGGGGAATATTTTCACCCTGATGGTTAATTGCCTTTATGTTGGTTTTCTGGTGTTTTAGGTTGGTTTATCGTGTTTTCTGCTTAATGAAGCATCTACTTATGTAAGAAAACGCGTCTAATAGTTAGCCAAGGCCTTTGCAATGAAAATGACACCTTGTATAGACCTATAATATGCTCAGTTTGGTCCCAACGGTAAAAAGATCCGGGGTTGGTATGGTCAATATTGGCGTCTGGCTATCCAAATTGGGGGTAGGAGTCGATTAAAATTGTTTTTGGCTTACATTTTCATAATTTAGAATAAGTAAGGATTCAGGCATGTATCAGGGACCCTTAGCGTTCGTTTGAGCCATAATATACCCCAATGGTATGCCTTGGCGGTGCTGGGGATATTTTCACCCTAATGGATGTTTGCCTTTATGTTTTTTCTAGTCTTTTAGGTTGGTTTATCGTATTTTCTGCTTAATGAAGCATCTACTTATTTAGGAAAACGCGTCTAATAGTTAGCCAAGGCTTTTGCAATGAAAATAACACCTTGTATAAACCTATAATATGCTCAGTTTGGTCCTAACGGTAAAAAGATCCGTGGTTGGTATGGTCAATATTGGCGTCTGGCTATCCAAATTGTGGGTAGGGGTCGATTAAAATTGTTTTTGGCTTACATTTGCATAATTTAGAATAAGTAAGGATTCAGGCATGTATCAGGGACCCTTAGCGTTCGTTTGAGCCATAATATACCCCAATGGCATGCCTTGGCGGTGCTGGGGATATTTTCACCCTTATGGTTATTTGCCTTTATGTTTTTTTCTAGTCTTTTAGGTTGGTTTATCGTTTTTCTGCTTAATGAAGCATCTACTTATGTAGGAAAACGTGTCTTATAGTTAGCCAAGGCCTTAGCAATGAAAATGACACCTTGTATAGACCTATAATATGCTCAGTTTGGTCCCAACGGTAAAAAGATCCGGGGTTGGTATGGTCAATATTGGCGTCTGGCTATCCAAATTGGGGGTAGGGGTCGATTAAAATTGTTTTGGCTTACATTTGCATAATTTAGAATAAGTAAGGATTCAGGCATGTATCAGGGACCCTTAGCGTTCGTTTGAGCCATAATATACCCCGATGGCATGCCTTGGCGGTGCTGGGGGAATATTTTCACCCTGATGGTTAATTGCCTTTATGTTGGTTTTCTGGTCTTTTAGGTTGGTTTATCGTGTTTTCTGCTTAATGAAGCATCTACTTATGTAGGAAAACGCGTCTAATAGTTAGCCAAGGCCTTTGCAATGAAAATGACACCTTGTATAGACCTATAATATGCTCAGTTTGGTCCCAACGGTAAAAAGATCCGGGGTTGGTATTGTCAATATTGGCGTCTGGCTATCCAAATTGGGGGTAGGGGTCGATTAAAATTGTTTTTGGCTTACATTTGCATAATTTAGAATAAGTAAGGATTCAGGCATGTATCAGGGACCCTTAGCGATCGTTTGAGCCATAATATACCCCGATGGCATGCCTTGGCGGTGCTGGGGGAATATTTTCACCCTGATGGTTAATTGCCTTTATGTTGGTTTTCTGGTGTTTTAGGTTGGTTTATCGTGTTTTCTGCTTAATGAAGCATCTACTTATGTAAGAAAACGCGTCTAATAGTTAGCCAAGGCCTTTGCAATGAAAATGACACCTTGTATAGACCTATAATATGCTCAGTTTGGTCCCAACGGTAAAAAGATCCGGGGTTGGTATGGTCAATATTGGCGTCTGGCTATCCAAATTGGGGGTAGGAGTCGATTAAAATTGTTTTTGGCTTACATTTTCATAATTTAGAATAAGTAAGGATTCAGGCATGTATCAGGTACCCTTAGCGTTCGTTTGAGCCATAATATACCCCAATGGCATGCCTTGGCGGTGCTGGGGGGATATTTTCACCCTTATGGTTATTTGCCTTTATGTTTTTTTTCTAGTCTTTTAGGTTGGTTTATCGTATTTTCTGCTTAATGAAGCATCTACTTATTTAGGAAAACGCGTCTAATAGTTAGCCAAGGCTTTTGCAATGAAAATGACACCTTGTATAAACCTATAATATGCTCAGTTTGGTCCTAACGGTAAAAGATCCGTGGTTGGTATGGTCAATATTGGCGTCTGGCTATCCAAATTGTGGGTAGGGGTCGATTAAAATTGTTTTTGGCTTACATTTGCATAATTTAGAATAAGTAAGGATTCAGGCATGTATCAGGGACCCTTAGCGTTCGTTTGAGCCATAATATACCCCAATGGCATGCCTTGGCGGTGCTGGGGGGATATTTTCACCCTTATGGTTATTTGCCTTTATGTTTTTTTTCTAGTCTTTTAGGTTGGTTTATCGTTTTTTCTGCTTAATGAAGCATCTACTTATGTAGGAAAACGTGTCTAATAGTTAGCCAAGGCCTTTGCAATGAAAATTACACCTTGTATAGACCTATAATATGCTCAGTTTGGTCCCAACCGAAAAAAGATCCGGGGTTGGTATGGTCAATATTGGCGTCTGGCTATCCAAATTGGGGGTAGGGGTCGATTAAAATTGTTTTGGCTTACATTTGCATAATCTAGAATAAGTAAGGATTCAGGCATGTATCAGGGACCCTTAGCAATCGTTTGAGCCATAATATACCCCGATGGCATGCCTTGGCGGTGCTGGGGAATATTTTCACCCTGATGGTTAATTGCCTTTATGTTGGTTTTCTGGTCTTTTAGGTTGGTTTATCGTGTTTTCTGCTTAATGAAGCATCTACTTATGTAGGAAAACGCATCTAATAGTTAGCCAAGGCCTTTGCAATGAAAATGACACCTTGTATAGACCTATAATATGCTCAGTTTGGTCCCAACGGTAAAAAGATCCGGGGTTGGTATGGTCAATATTGGCGTCTGGCTATCCAAATTGGGGGTAGGAGTCGATTAAAATTGTTTTTGGCTTACATTTTCATAATTTAGAATAAGTAAGGATTCAGGCATGTATCAGGTACCCTTAGCGTTCGTTTGAGCCATAATATACCCCAATGGCATGCCTTGGCGGTGCTGGGGGGATATTTTCACCCTTATGGTTATTTGCCTTTATGTTTTTTTTCTAGTCTTTTAGGTTGGTTTATCGTATTTTCTGCTTAATGAAGCATCTACTTATTTAGGAAAACGCGTCTAATAGTTAGCCAAGGCTTTTGCAATGAAAATGACACCTTGTATAAACCTATAATATGCTCAGTTTGGTCCTAACGGTGAAAAGATCCGTGGTTGGTATGGTCAATATTGGCGTCTGGCTATCCAAATTGTGGGTAGGGGTCGATTAAAATTGTTTTTGGCTTACATTTGCATAATTTAGAATAAGTAAGGATTCAGGCATGTATCAGGGACCCTTAGCGATCGTTTGAGCCATAATATACCCCGATGGCATGCCTTGGCGGTGCTGGGGGAATATTTTAACCCTGATGGTTAATTGCCTTTATGTTGGTTTTCTGGTGTTTTAGGTTGGTTTATCGTGTTTTCTGCTTAATGAAGCATCTACTTATGTAAGAAAACGCGTCTAATAGTTAGCCAAGGCCTTTGCAATGAAAATGACACCTTGTATAGACCTATAATATGCTCAGTTTGGTCCCAACGGTAAGAAGATCCGGGGTTGGTATCGTCAATATTGGCGTCTGGCTATCGAAATTGGGGGTAGGGGTCGATTAAAATTGTGTTTGGCTTACATTTGCATAATTTAGAATAAGTAAGGATTCAGGCATGTATCAAGGACCCTTAGCGTTCGTTTGAGCCGTAATTAAACCCGATGGCATGCCTTGGCGGTGCTGGGGGAATATTTTAACCCTGATGGTTAATTGCCTTTATGTTTGTTTTCTAGGCTTTTAGGTTGGTTTATCGTATTTTCTGCTTAATGAAGCATCTACTTATGTAAGAAAACGCGTCTAATAGTTAGCCAAGGCCTTTGCAATGAAAATGACACCTTGTATAGACATATAATATGCTCAGTTTGGTCCCAACGGTAAAAAAATCCGGGTTGGTATGGTCAATATTGGCGTCTGGCTATCCAAATTGTGGGTAGGGGTCGATTAAAATTGTTTTTGGCTTACATTTGCATAATTTAGAATAAGTAAGGATTCAGGCATGTATCAGGGACCCTTAGCGTTCGTTTGAGCCATAATATACCCCAATGGCATGCCTTGGCGGTGCTGGGGGGATATTTTCACCCTTATGGTTATTTGCCTTTATGTTTTTTTTCTAGTCTTTTAGGTTGGTTTATCGTTTTTTCTGCTTAATGAAGCATCTACTTATGTAGGAAAACGTGTCTAATAGTTAGCCAAGGCCTTTGCAATGAAAATGACACCTTGTATAGACCTATAATATGCTCAGTTTGGTCCCAACGGAAAAAAGATCCGGGGTTGGTATGGTCAATATTGGCGTCTGGCTATCCAAATTGGGGGTAGGGGTCGATTAAAATTGTTTTTGGCTTACATTTGCATAATTTAGAATAAGTAAGGATTCAGGCATGTATCAGGGACCCTTAGCGATCGTTTGAGCCATAATATACCCCGATGGCATGCCTTGGCGGTGCTGGGGGAATATTTTCACCCTGATGGTTAATTGACTTTATGTTGGTTTTCTGGTGTTTTAGGTTGGTTTATCGTGTTTTCTGCTTAATGAAGCATCTACTTATGTAAGAAAACGCGTTAATAGTTAGCCAAGGCCTTTGCAATGAAAATGACACCTTGTATAGACCTATAATATGCTCAGTTTGGTCCCAACGGTAAAAAGATCCGGGGTTGGTATGGTCAATATTGGCGTTTGGCTGTCCAAATTGGGGATAGGGGTCGATTAAAATTGTTTTTGGCTTACATTTGCATAATTTAGAATAAATAAGGATTCAGGCATGTATCAGGGACCCTTAGCGTTCGTTTGAGCCATAATATACCCCGATGGCATGCCTTGGTTGTGCTGGGGGAATATTTTCACCCTTATGGTTAATTGCCTTTATGTTGGTTAAACACCAATCAATCAATCAATCAATCAGAGATAAAATAACCAATTAAAATCTTCTTCAAGACACACCCAACGAAAAAATCAGTGAAAATATCGATTTTCCAAAATTCTCTGCAGCTTTCAAGCTGAAGATGAAGTGCCGTATGTCATCATTTACCAGAAGGAGAGAAAAGTGATGAATTCGCTGCATTCCAAACAAATCTAATATGTTTGTCAATACACGTTTTTTTATCACTTGATCAAATATAAAATACAAAGTTACCATTACAATTTATCAATTTATATCACCAGAAGTGTAAAGGAGGTAAGATAAGACAATATACATCAATGGAACCTCATATTTCAATATGCTTGAAATACCATCAAGTGCCATAAATAGACGGAAGCAACATAGTAGCATATGGTATCCCGGATGTATTCTATGTAATAAAGGGATATCATTCTTGACAAATCATCAACGACTGGAGATAGCTGAAAACAATAATATTGACAGATTTTGGACAATTTTTGGAAGTTCCCCAAAAATGTATGAGAATGATATCTTTAACGAAGACCAAACTTTTGTTGGAAGTAAAGCTATATCATTATTAGTTATTTTTTAAAACGATGTACTTCGATGTAAACTTTTACGAAAACTAACAATAAATTTGTAAGTTTGTCAAAATGCTTTCAACAGCAATATGTATGGCACGCCTGAAACACTTTTATAGATAATCCTAGATTATCTTTAATAAACTAGGATTTTCTCAGATAAACTAGGATTATCTCACTAGTTTGCATTAAGCTCAGATAAACTAGGATTATCTCGGAAATTTTCAGATAATCCCGGTTTTTCTCAAAATTTTCAGATAAAGCGGGATTTTCTCTGCTTAATGCATATTTGAGATAATTCAGTATATTTCTCAAAATATTAGATAAATTATTAACTGGAGAAAATCCTGAATTATCTGAAAATTCTGAGAAAATCGATTAACTGAAAAAAAAAGGAGACTCCGAAACATTGGTTCGACCAATAGAAAATCACGACACATTGGAGGACAATTTCATGGTCATAAGTATGGTGGCCGGTTTCGTGTTTTCGCATTTTCGCCCTTCATATTCTATAGGGCGAAAACGCGAAAACGCGAAGTCGAAAACGCGAAGTCGAAAACGCGAATTCGAAAACGCGAAAACGCGAAATCGGAAAGAAAAAATAATTTCGCGTTTTCGCGTTTTCGACTTCGCGATTTCGCATTTTTGCGTTTTCGCCCTATAGAATATGAAGGGCGAAAACGCGAAAACGCGAAATGGCCTTAACCGGCCACCATACATAAGGGATTAGATGTAGAGACAATTATAGTGCATCTCAAAATAAACGTATCTCCAGTACTTCTCTATGGATAAGAGCTAATACTACCAACAACAAGCTTACTAGAATTAATCGAAAGCTGCCAGAAAAAGCTACTTACGCTAATACTCTCGTTACCAACTTATGTAGCAGATGTAACTATCAACATCCTAAACGGAATACTACCAATAGAAGCCTAACTACATATCCGATAACTTCGGCTATTGAACAACATCTGTAATCAGCCCGAAGAAAGCATAGAAAAATTTGCTAGCTGACGACAACTTACACTGAAAAGCAGCCAAAGTTCTAGTTGGTTTGTCGCTATAAAACATATGCTCAAGAAGTACGATCTACAAAATGGTACCTGGACAACACCGTCAAAAAATCCTTATGGACATCCAACATCAAGAAAACAATACAGAACTACTGGAGAAAATTCAATAAATAGCAACACTGTATACTAAGCTTTAAAGGGCTCCAAAACGACGAGTTTAAAAAAAAAAGCAAATATGCAAAATTTACAACAAAAACAAAATGAAATACAGCAACAAAGACAACCACTCAATGACACTATAAGTCCTGACGGGGGAAAGGCACAGGCATTATTGGAAGGGGTAAAAAAGATCTAGTGCCAAACCCTACCTTAAACTCAAACTGTACACATGGGGTAAGAACGAAGTCAGAACTTAAAGTAAAAATTAGTTGAAAAAGGCTCAGATCAACACAATACAGACAAAAAACTACCAATGAATAGGACACAAAAGAACGATATGATAGTACTAGCAGTTTTTAACCTAGTTCAATATATTCAAAGCCACAAACAGCTGTTAGACTGAATTATTATGTATCTAAGACTTAATTAATATCAATCAGTACACACCAATATGATGTCCGAATTGTAAAGATGTCATAAACAGTCCAAGAAAAACATAACTATTTGCAATGCCAAAATAAAATATTGACAGGTTATATGATCATTAGATTATATAGCTATGTAGATTACATATTTAGTTATGTTTTATTTTTGCATTATCTCAATTTGAAAATGGAAGTGGCTGCATATTTGTACACCCAAAATGCACATAAAAGGAAAATTAACATTCAGTTATATTGTATATTATACGGATACTGGTCTGCACTGATTTTCGAACTATAAACCTATGATATAAGTATTATAAAAATCCGACAAGAATTGTCCACGTGAGAGCGCTAACAAGACCGGACGGCCGAACACCCGTTGTTTCTATGTCCCCCGCAACGCGTTTCTCGGGGGACAATTATTAATGGCTGAATTATGCAGACATATATTCATACAAGAAAATATGTCTTCTTACCAGTAAACTTTATAAATTTATTAAGTTTCTAATAGTTGTTTTAAAAAATATTCAAATTATTAATTAAATTGCACACTTGATTAAATATCTGACTTTTTTCATTGGACATTAGCCAAATAAATTGTGATTGATAATCTAAATTGTGAATTTTTTTGTAACTTTTAGCTATATTTGAAATGATGGAAACTCTCTCACTTAAAGATGAACACTTAGTAGAAAGTGGAGTTCGTCTTCCACTTTCTTTTTTCAAAGAACACAAATTCTATCTATTGCCTTAAGTCCCCTGTATCTACCTCTCTTTATTTCAAGATTATGGTTACTTATTCTGAATTGTGTCATTTGAATTCTCTGATTCTTATTGCCTATGAAGAACAGCAATAAAAGCGCTGTTCCTTACTTTGTGTGAGTGTGTTTTTTTTTTTTTTTGCTTTTTTTGTGCATTAACTGATTTTGTGTCATGGATGGATACTTTATATCCTTGCTTTTTCTATTATATAGTCAGATAGGGTTCAAAACTTATATTTTTCCTAAAAAGTCTATATTATGTTAATTCTTAGTTTATTTCCAAATGACATATTTTTTTCTGTCATCGTTTAACGATGAATACCACAACTGATTATACTTTAATTTAAGTCTGTTCAAAATAATTCTTTTCAAATTGGATATATTACAGGTTAAGGGTCATGTGGTTTGAGATTCATGATCTATGACCTTGGAATTTAAGTCTAGGTTAAAGGTCAATTTAATAATCCAGATTTGGAACTTTGATATTACTTCATACTGGAATATGATTTAGCCATTGAATCTTTTTGCAAGTTGAAAGTCATATAATCTTGATAAGACAAGAAGCCTACTAGTACAACCAGAAGTAGTCAATTATTGCACTCACGTCTTACAATATCTAGAAACCATATATTTTGGGATTCTTTTTAACGTTAGCTATCTGAAGACACAAAAATAGGATTTTCTTTGTCTCGCAATTGATCAATTATCTCCCTTGTTTACTATAAATGTACTTCGAAACCATATATTCTTGGAAAGTATAAAATCTTTTTATTGAGACTGGAAGTGAATACTTCTAAACTGGAAGTTGAAATTGCTTTTATCTCCCTAATTAAGTGATAATGATAGCGAAACCATATTATTTTTAAAATGAGACTAAATACCTCTCTATTAAGAATGGAAGTCACATTTTCTAAATTGGAAGTTGCTTTTAAACCTATTTTAAGTGAAAAGTTTTGGGGCTAATTCCAAAGATTTTATTATTAAATAACCTTTAGTGGAAATAAAAATATAATTGGTAGATCTAATATATATATATATATGAATAGAGGCAAATATATTTATGAAAAGCAATCCTCTCATTAAATTTTGACTAAAGACCAACAGAAATAGGTCCAAAGTGTATCAAATCTGAATGCAGAAATACAATTCATTTGTTACACTTTTCTTTTAAATGAAAAAAATTCATATGATTTTATTTCATAGTCATAACTTTTCAAACAAATGAAAACTTTAATCAAAAGTTTGCTTTACGAAAGGTGATGACTCTGATTTTTTGTTTCATAAAATAATGTACTGTAATTTTGTATAAATTTCAATGTAGCAAAAAAAAAAAAAAAGATTCTATTCACTACAATTTTTATTTTTTCATTTTGGTAAATTTCTATAAGACACTTCTTCTCATAAACAGAAAGGTGATAGATAAACAGAGTGGGTGATAGATATACAATGTGGTGATAGATATGAAAAATTGGTGATAGATATACAGAGTGGTGATAAATATACAATGTGGTGATAGATATACAGAGTAGTGAAAGATATAAAAAATCGTGACAAATATCGAAGTGTGGTGATAGATAGATAAAAAAGGCGATAGATATACAGACTGCAGTTATATATGAACAAAAGTGTGGTGATAGATATACAGTGTGGTGATAGATAACCAAAGTGGTGATAGACATACAGATTGGTGATAAATATATAGAGTGGTGAAATATATACAGTGTGGTAATAGACATACATAGTTCAGATAGATCTACAAAGTAGTGACAAATAAACAGAGTGGGGTAATAGATATACAAAGTGGTGATAGATATACATAGAATGGAGATTGAAATAGATATACAAAGTGGTGATAGATATACAGTGTGGTGTTAGATGTACAAAGTGGTGATAGATATTCAGAGTGGTGATAAATATACAAAGTAGTGACAAATAAACAGAGCGGGGTGATATATATATACAGTGTGGTGATAGATACACAAAGTGGTAATATATATAGAGTGGTGAAAGATGTACAAAGTGATAATATATATAGAGTGGTGATAGATATACAAAGTAGTGACAAATATATACAGAGTGGGGTGATATATATACAGTGTGGTGATAGATGTACAGAGTGGTGAAATATATACAAAGTAGTGATAAATAAACAGTGTGGTGATAGATATACATAGTGATGATAGATATTCAGAGTGGTGATAGATATACATAGTGGTGATCGATATACAGAATGGTGATAGATATACATGGAAGTGACAAATAAACAGAGTGGGATGATAAATATACATAGTGTTAAGTTGATAGATTTATACAGATTGGAGATAGATATACAAAGTGGTGATATATTTAGAGTGGTGATAGATGTACAAAGTAGTGACAAATAAACAGTGTAGTGATAGATATACATAGTGGTGATAAATATACAAAGTAGTGACAAATAAAAAGTGTGGCAATAGATATTCAGAGTGGTGATAGATTTACATAGTGGTAATAGATACTAGTATACAGAAAGGTGATAGATATACAGAAATGTGATAGATATACATGGAAGTGACAAATAAATAGAGTGGGATGATAGATATACATAGTGTTGATAGATCATACAGAATGGAGATAGATATACAAAGTGTTGATACATATACAGTGTGGTGATAGATGTACAAAGTAGTGACAAAAATCAGTGTGATGATAGATATACATATTGGTGATTGATTTCCAGAGTGGTGATATTATATGTTATTCAGGTCTCAGAGAGGGTATATACTGTGACATTCCCGGCTTAGTGTTTATATCCCCTGAGCCGAACACAGGGTATATACTGTGACATTCCCGGCTTAGAGTTTATATCCCCTGAGCCGAAGGCTGAATATCATCTGGAATTTATAGAAATACGCAAAACTGTTGAAAACTGATTAAAGTATCAGATATAGACTCTTTAACAAATTTCAGTAGGATTTGACAACTTTTATATATTTTGAACCTGCTGGTGAAATAAATACGGGGAAATTAGCCGAAACAATCAAAGATATGAAATTAACACATCTTTAGTTTTAATATTCGATAACAGTTATATTCATCAGTAAATTTAACAATAGAAACAAGGTGGATTTCACTAATAGAGCAGTAAGTGCTGACCCTTCTTGAGCAATTGGGTTCACAACCGGTTTTTAGTGTAGTTCATGTTACTCAATCTTTAGTTTCTATGTCATGTTTTGTGTTGTTGCATTTTCGTCGTTTTTCGTTATGGCCATGGTATTAGCTGTTTTTCATTGGATTTTTTAATTGTCCCCTTGGTGTCTTCTATAATTTGTTTAAAGTAATCAAATGTTATTTGGGAATCGTGTATTATATTTATAATTTTAAACTTTTAGTTTGCGACAAATAATTTAGAAGAAACATCAAACATGACAGACTAAAAACAAAGAAAGCATGATGACATGGAGCAAAACTTACGAGTCTCCTATCTTTATAGTTCTTATTACATTTATGGTACTTGCGAGGTCAGAAAGTTAACATCAAATTTAAAAGGGTTACTGTTGATCAACATAGTTCCATGTTTTTTTTTTTGGGTGTGTCTTTTTATGACTTGTTGTTTATTGGCCTTCACTAAGTTGTAGTAATTAGATAAGAAAAAAAGTCAGTTTTAAAGGTCTCGGATGTCTTCTTTTTTGTTCATATTTTCTTTCGAAAACTGGGACAATTCTAAAAAAGGACAGGACGTTTAAACTACAGCGCGCGGAAAATCCTGGACTACTAGTATGTAAAAGCTGTATTTTTAAAAGTGAAATATACGAAAATTTTGCGTAGTTTATGATAAAAACTTGTATACCATTAAAAGTATGTTCGACAATTATGAATAAAACTGATATACTTGCGAAATAAGGGTAAATCGATTTATTCGTAAGTAATTTCTTTCGAAAAAAAAACCCCATTCCACCCTCGAAAAAAGGACCGATTCAATCGAGAAAAAAAAAAAAATTATACAAACCGGACACTACACCAACTGTGAAAGTTGCATCACTAAAAGTCATGTTTGTAACATAGTATTTTAATTTACCTGGACACAATAATCACCAGAGTTTTTCATGTGTATCCTAGTATAAGCATTCGCCTGAAAGAAATGTAGTCACAATTGAGATTATGATTTTGATTTCTAAAAACAAAACAAAAACATAAACAATTAAAATGTCAATTGTTCGCGAACACTTGATAGGTCTTTCCTTTTCATATTGTAAAATATACACTCAAATTTAGGCAAAGTACGCTGAAAAGCTTTAAAAACATATAAAACCGTTAAGATGAGGTCAAAAACACAACTTTCATTAACTAGGACAAGACCTTGACCTTGTGATCTTTGTCAAGGTCATTAGTTCCCGATGTCATTGTAAAAGACCCCATGGATCTAAGACCTTAGGTTTATGAGTTATAGCTAATAATGTCTTTTCAAGACCATTGTACCCCTTACGGAAAGGTACAATCTCTTCGGTCAAAACGTAACAAAGTTGCGCCTTAATGACCCAAATGTTTTTTTCTATTCACGACTTTTGTAACTATAACAGTTTTTGAGATTATCCCATAACAAGGTATCGGTTCAAAGGTCAAGGACAACTTTATAATTTAACCTTGAGGTATGTTCAAGGTCACATGAATTGATAATAATTGGTGAAGATCCCAGGTGTTTACTATTTACGGTTTCTGAGTTTTAGTGGCCAACTGACATTGGTTAATTTTCAAAGGGCCATAACCCTACAAAGGGGTCTTTGAATCTTTTCGGTCTAAATTTAACGGAGTTCCAGGGTGAGTTCTTGAACAAATTCCAGTCTTCGGTTTCTGTCTAACTATTACAGTTACAGTGTTAATTCAATAACAAGTTTGTTTTTGATTTGTGCAGATAACTCTAGACCGACAACATTTTATGACTCACATGAGTTCTGGTTAGGTATGTGTGACACCGATACAAAGTGTTAACCTGAAAGCGAAATGTCTTACAGTTACGATGGCAAATTTTGTAAAAGTTTGGCCGAAAAAAAAAAGAAGAATAATTAGAAGAAATACAGTAAGGTCTTTTTCTTTTGGAAAAGGAAAGAAATTAATAACCCATATTATGAGAACTGTGTTCAATGAAATAAGTTATAGATCAGGCATTTTAGTCTAACACGGCGAGCTTATGACAAAAGAGACGATTTTTCGCCCTCTATTGTGAATTTTAATGTTTTTGGACAGTAATGTTTCTTTGGTCCCTTCTGTGACGTTTAATATTTAATGAGCGTATTATTTCACGTATTAGCTACCGGTACGGTTCAGACTAAAAATTGAAATACTATTTGTTTATGTTTCAAACATTTATAAAAGCGGATTATTGAAATAATGTTTTGCTATAAACAGTCTGGTTTGGTTCATTTTTTTTTTTCATAATGTGCACAAAAACATCGCTGATGCCTGCATTACTGGCTTGCAAGGCAATATTTCAACCTCATTTGAATACGTATTCATGCGACCTTTGATTTAACACGTCGGGAACATTAGACTTCCTGACGTCAGTATATATAGTAATTTCCCAAATAGAAGTTTAGCATGGCCTTGAAAGACTGACCAATCGACTCAATGAACTACAATGCATTGTGGGCTACTGCGAGTTTACTACCACTAAAAAACACGCAGAATTAGTGGGAAAACTGTCAACTTTTAGTGTCTGGGACTCTCATAGTAAATATTTCTGTTCAGCCGATGTATTAAATGTAAAATATAATAACATAATCTTCAATTTGCATGCTCAGATTAAAAAAATATTGTTTATTGGCTACACGATTCGACTTTCTTTTTCGCCTTGTAAAAGTAGTTGAACAGGTTTTGTCCATTGTTATGCATTGTACCTGTGCATAGATTGCACGTGAAACAATGAAATTTCCAATGAAGTGACCAATGTCCAGTATAAAAATCATTAGAGCTCTATGAAACCTGTCAAAACGATTTGAAGGAATGGGTTACACGCCTCTCTCTATATATGCTCTTCGATTTTTGTATCCTGTATAATGCCATTCCAAAACATTACTGCTCCGAAAAACACAAAGAACATGGCACTGAAACACTGCTTAATTTCAAGCATGTTCCCGTTGTGGCGTTACATGCTGCCCAGCAATATGGATGTAACGACAGACGCAGACTTATCTGCACTGGATGTGTAAATTTTTTCAGGACCTGATCTAAAAGTAAGTACATCATACTCAGTATTCTCAAAAAATCCAAAAAACTGAAATATGCCAAAAAATCAATTCTTATGAATGTTGTTAACATTGTCAGACAAGAATTAAGAAATGTCTTGAACATTTCGATGAATAATGATAGTTGATATAGGTTGTACCTGTCGAATTATAAATATATAAATATTACACAGAATTCTATAGTAAATATCTCTTTTCAATATAATGGAAAAAAGTAAAATAACAAAAATACCGAACTCCAAGGGAAATTCAAAACGGAAAGTCCTTTATAAAATGGCAAAATCAAAAGCTCAAACACATCTAACGAATGGAAAACAACTGTCATATTCCTGACTTGGTACAGGCATTTCCTTATGTAGAAAATGGTGGAAAAACCAATCTTTCTGTAAGGTGTTTGTGTCTGTTTCTTAGAGACAAAATAATAGATACATACCCTTCCTCGATTTAAATGACTTTTTTAATCATAAAAGTAGGTACATCACTTATGTGAAAAGCTGGGACATTTTAGTGACCCTAACAAATATTTGACACACTCTAAGGCTTCCCCTTTTTTACAAACCCACTCAAAATTCCAGGATTCTTTATTTTTTAACTATCTGAATAATAGTTCATCTTATGGGTCATTGTGTTTTTCACTGTTGTTTTGTTGCTGTCTTGTGGACGAATATCTGAAATCTTCGTTTAATCATCAATAATATTAATGGCTATATTTCGGGTAATTCAAACACTCGTTTCTTCGCATAGAAACAACTATTCGTTAATCTGAGCACGGAACGAATACTTTAGATCACGGACTATAAATGTAGATACAAAAGATGAAAAACTAAGCGAAATTGTTTATCCCGCAATGCATGAAAAAATGTGTTGTATATCAGTAAACAACACGTGTTTCGGTTGATCGTAAACACGTAGTAGTCCTTCATGCTTTGTTACTCATTTAGTGGATTGGACAAACATTCAGGTAAAACAAATTGCGTCATACGTAAATAAAAAATTATATTTGCGAGGACATTAGTATGCTAAATTATGCATATCCATATAAGGTAGTGTTCCCTACCTGTTTAACCTTTGTGAGAGATGATTGAAACGAATGTCAGCTTCAAAAAGTGAAACAAGGGAAGGCAGCAACAGGAACACCGAATTAGATGATTGATTCGATTCTAACAAAAGTCTTACACATGTTATGAGTTACTGTAAATGATTTACATTTCATTTATATGTTTCTTTCTATGAAATGAAATCAAATCGACCTTTTTCTGTTGCGCGTGCTTATCTGTAGTTTTGTATTTTATGTTTACCGGTCTGTTTGAATAACTATAACGGGGTCATATTTCAATAACATTGTGTCCAGTCAGGAATGCACACGAACTGTTGATAAATGTAGTTCTTAGTTACATTTTTGTACTTATTGAATCAAATTGACAGTTGGAACGAATTCGGTGGGCATAAATATAGCAACTAATACCCTTTTAATTCAGTGATTTCGTTACCAAAAATACTTTAAACTCTAATTTAATTCTTTCATATATACAACAATATGGCTTCTTTTTAAAATTTTGAGTGATGTTGTTTATATAGCCCGTAAACTAAGATACGATCCATGTAACTTGTTGATCCTTTGAAAAAACTTATTCTAAAAGGTTATCAATTTAACACCGTCATAAATTGTTTAAATATTGTTTATCGATATCAAAATTGATTTTGTTTTTGATAAATTAAAACATAATGTAATCCTGTAACCTGTCGATACTGTTTACTTGTCCTTCGTATAGAACTATTGAATTGAGCCATTTCCAACTTATTTTGCAGTTTCTCAGTATGTTGTGCTGTTAAACCACTGTCCAAGGTAAGGAGGTTTGACCACTCACGATCATGTTTAACTCGGCTATATGTGCTTGTCCCAAGTCTGGAGCCTGTCATGCAGTTGTTTTCATATTTGTTTTTCGTTAATTGTTTTGTTATAAATCAGGTCGTTCATTTTCTCGTTTGAATTGTTTCCCATATTGTTATGGCGGGACCTTTTATAGCTGACAATATATATTTTCGGTATGGGTTTTGCTCATTAATGAAGAACGTACGGTGACCTTTAGTTGCTTACATCATTGACAATCATACCACATCTCCTTATTGTTTATATGAAGAACACTTCTTTGACTTTGGATAATGGCACAACTATATGACCGAAAACATATGAAGTGATATACTAGTATTGCCATTGATCGTGTCCTCTGTAAAAAGTTAACACTTAACAGGTAATTAAGACATAACACTGTAAGCTTCATTTTCTTCAAATGTTGTGTTGACTTGACGAACTAAATATAACGGATATCATAGTCATACATGATTAGATATACATCCGCTCTCGAATCTATCATAGATGCAGAGTTCTCGAAAAGTGGTGGTCCTAGGGATTTGACCACCACATTTTTGGGAAGGACCAACACAATTTTGGTAATTTGCAATAGCAATGATAGTGAGGACCTGCATATTTTCTTCAAGGACCACCAAGGAAAAAAAGATTTTCGAGAACTCTGTAGATGATCAGTTGGTAACGCGACTGATGGACTTTCAGAATACGAGGATACCATTCGCTAAGTAGTCATCGCTTCGGTATTGGTAAACAGCATATTAAATTTGGAATACTGTGAGTGTACTTCCATTCCCCGCAGGCGTATCATTTTCCCAAACTATGATCAGTATGTAAGAAGTACATGATTTAAACATTGAATGAAATTCCTTGTCACCAATTTACAACAAACAACTGATTCTGGTAAAAATATTTAATCTATGTTGTTAAAAGTTGAAAAAAACTTTTAGCTTTTGATGTTTTCGGAGAAGTCTAGGTCAAAGGTCATGTTTGCCAAACGGCATGAAAACAAAGTTTATATCTCGGTGTGTGTGTGTGTGTGAATAAAAGGAGATATGGAGTATACACCAATGAGTCAATTATCCGACACGAAAACTAACAGAAAGTTAGAGGTCAATATACGGTCTTAAACAGTAGACACGTGTCTATACAATGTGTTAACTCTCCCGAGCACCGAAAAGTTGTAATTAAGTCATTCATTGACAGATTAACCAAGTCTGTTTAGGAAACCTATCGTTTCATGAATTTTCAAATCACTTTGGCATGGCCAATTGGAACAGAGCCCTCCATACTGCGTTGAATTGAATTTCGGCCAAACTTTTACAAAATTTGCCATCGTAACTGTAAGACATTTCGCTTTCAGGTTAACACTTTGTATCGGTGTCACTTTACGAGTAGGAAGTCAAACAAGATGCATGTACTTCCGATGTGTTATCTATTACCGTAATAAACAAATGCTAGAAGTTGCTATCTTTAAACTAGAGGCCCTAAAGAGCATGTGTTGCTCACCTAGGTCTATATGAATCTTAATTAATGGACACTCCTCAACATTGTAGACTAGAATAGAATTGATGACATAACATTTCTTTTTGTTGATCTTGTATTGCTGGTCACTTTTTCTGTTTTCAATTTCTCTCTATCTTTTTAGTTTTCGCAATAAACACAAAAAAGGGTAAAAAAAAAAAATCATCTAAGGGCAATCACTCCTATAAAGAGTCTACTAAAGATATCAGCAAAATTTGACTTACATGTATTTGTAGATCTTGTCATGCTGAACATTTTTTTTATTTGTTTCAAGTGTTTATCTATCTTGTATAGTTTTCTAGATAATAAGCAAAAACGCAAAAAATGGTAAATATCGAAATTAAAGAGCAAGAACTCCTTTAAGGAGTCTACTGACGACTTCAGTCATGTGATTCATTTGTATATCTTGTCTTCCTGGTCATTTTTTTTGCTATACAAATTGTCTATATATCTATTATATATTTCAAGATAATAGTTAAAACACTAAAAATCTGTAAAAGTGGTCATTAAAGAGCACTCACTCCAATTAGGACTGACGATTTTGGCCATTAAACTAATTTGTAGATCTTGTCTTACTGAACATTTTGGCTTTTTAAAGTGTCTATCTATCTACTATATTTTTTAAGATATTAGACAAGAACGCAAAAAATTGGCAAAAATCGTCATTAAAGGGCAATAACTCGAATAATGAGTCAACTGACTATTTCGGCCATGTTGATTTATTTGTAGATCTTGTCTTGCTGACCAATTTTGTTTTTAAAGTTTCTCTCTATCTATTATAGTTTTCAAGATATTGTGCAACAATGAAAAACATTTGTAAAATTCGACATTTAAGGGCAATAACTCCTATAAGTAGTCCTCTGACAGTTTTGACGTAAATAGACAGTAGGTAGTAGATCTCATCATTCTAAATATTTCTACCCTTGTCAAATTTTCTCTATCCATAGCGGTTTTCAAGATTATAGAGAACAAATGCAGTTTATCCCTATGTTCAATTTTTAGCCATGTTGGCAGGCGGGATCATCGGGCAAATGTTTTAAACTAGATACCATAATGATGATTGTGACCAAGTTTTGCAAAATTTGGCCCAGTAGTTTCAGAAGAGAAGATTTTTGTGAAAATTAACGACGACGACGACGGACGCCAACTGATGAGAAAAAAACTAAAATAGAAATGCAGCACATGAAATTGATTGGCTGTTTGGTTTGAAAGATCAGAGAATTTATATATAAAGATGCATGATGTAACCTCATTCTTTATATAAGATATAAAATACTCACATGGATTCTAAATGTAGCTGCTATTTAATGTGGGGCATAATTTTTGTTTAAGAAATAATTTCCGAACGATGAATATTGTACCATGCAAAATAGTAGGCAACCACTGGATATTCCATTTTGAGGTATTGTTTTGGAAATTAAAGTCGAAATAACAATGTGAAAACAGAACTTGTATAAAAAGCTTAATGACATATTTCTTTGCTCTTGTAGCCATATGAAAATACATTTGTAGTTCAAAACCATAACCTGTATTTGTATTTGTTTATCACAAACTAAAACCGATTTGGAAAACTAGACAAACCGCTGTGGCCTAAATGGTTTAAATGGTTAAATGGTCGAAAACAACATCCCGGAAGTCATTAATAAATACCAAACCTCAAACAATTTTCATTTCATCGACCTTAAGGTTTGAATTAATAGAAAAAGATTACCTCAACACCAAAGACTATCAATCAGTTTAGTTATTACTTTTAGAATTTTTGAAGGACTCAAGCATATTTATTAATCAACTGTTTTGATATGACATAAATTTTGAATTTAACTCATTTAAAAGGTAAAATTTTGTCGAAATTTCTAATATGGCCTTCTTCACTTCACTTTATTTTCTTTTTTTTATTTCTATTTCAACTTTGATAAGGATATTTGTTCCTATTGAAATAACAGATTTTAGAGCCTCTATTAGGTTAAGAGTAATTCCATTTGCAATTTAAATTTACATTAGAATAATTGTATTATGATAAATATTGACATAATTTTTTTCAATACGAAATTTTGAATTTTAGAAATTTCTTGTTTGTTGGCATCTTGCATTAACGAAAATTTTATATATGCCGCTTAATTGGACTTTGCTGTTTTTGCTTTTGCGAAAATGGCTTAAATCGATTAAAATGCACTTATCATTTTTGTTAAACCATCGATGTATAAGGATAAGCAAAATCTTTGGCTTGAAATATCCCCAGGCTACATATATGCGTGTCTTGTTTAATGAGTTATGAAATTTCGTCAAGATATTTGGTATATGATATCTAACAGTTATTCCGCTTTTCAAACAAATACTTTTCAATGTGTGATCACCCCGTATAATACCTTTCTTGTTATCGCTTCTCCTCAAAAGCCGTAAAAGATATTGCTAAAATCTTTTCTCTAAAATATTCGTTATTTCCTCGAGATGATCTTTTCAATTTTGATCGAAGTGATCCGGTTACAAGTTAAAAGAGTTATTTCCGTTTGTGTGTTTGATGTAATTGGTATGTCGTTGTAATTAATGAACCGTAAGTTATAGAGACCCAGAGTCTGTTGATATGAGGACTTTGGATTAATGAAATTGATGCCAAGATCAAAGGTTAAGACAAAGTTTAAAATTTTGCTTGTTATCGTAACTCCCCAGAAATTGAAAAAGTTATTGAAATAAGGTTTTTGTCAAATTATAAGTCACGACTTATAAGTCATAACATTTGGGTCGTAGTTCAACGGTGACTTTTTATGGGAGTTTTCCCCCCTTAGATATTCAAAATAGCCTTTTGGTAGGATTACTTCTGAAACATACATATGTGAGACTTTGGGTCTTTTGGTTTGAGATCCATGACCTTGGACCTAGACATTGAGATTAGGGTCAAGGATAATTTAACATTCTAGATTTTGACCTGTGCTTGTTGTTGCTTTTCGAATTAAACTGCAAGAGTTGGACTAAGAAAGAAATGCAGAAACATGTTTGAAACATTATGGCAAAGATTTGATCCATTCAGTTTAAACCAATCCGATGACATTTATGATTTACAGGTTAAAGCTTCATTCTGGTATATGATAAAGCCATTAGGTCTTTCGTATAAGGTTAAGACAATTACTTGAAAATTGGTCGACCGGAAGTGACCTGTAGTAAACCGGAAGTAGCTGTTTTGCACTTATTTTAGGCTAAAAAAACTCGAAATCTACAAAGTAATGTAAGCGTCCATATTTTACCGGAAGTGCCTTTTAAATCCGAAAGTAGCAAATTATCTCCCTTATTATAAGCAATAGTGCACAGAAACCCTTTTTTTTTTTTTTAGATTTCGTGTAAAAGAAGCTTTCATACACGTATGACACAGGAAGTGACTTTTAAAACCGAAAGTAGCAAATTATCTCCCTTTTCTTGTAAACATATATAGAAACCTTACATTTTTGGAATCTCTTATTGTCTAAATTGACTTTTTTAACCGCAAGTTACTACTTTTGCCCACTATTTTTATAAAATTTATAATTTCTTATATCTTTATTCAAGTTCATTTCAATTTAAATCAACAATGGTGAATGTCTACGTTGAAAGAATTTTAATTGTTCTCTGAACAATTGGTTTTTAATTATCTTTCAAGAACGCTTGTTGCGTTTTCATTTGATCAACTTATTATCGCGTAGATGAACTACGAATGAAGGCGTATTCCGAATATCCCTGCTGACTATATAGAATGCATAGATGTTTTCCAAAAATAGTCTCGATATATTCCAAAGGACTACAAAAGCCATCAATATATATGCGTGAACCCTGAGGGGTTAACGCAATAAGTATATCTACAGGCTGTTAGCTGTATTAATTTAAATTATATAATAAAGTATGAATGATATTAACAACAGTGTGCCACAGCCAACAGCCTGCAGATGAAAGGTATGAGGCAATCAATTTTAATCATAAACAATTTTATTTTGAACAAATAAAATGTGGAGAAGCTAAACTGTATAGAAGTGACACACTGATGTAATATCATCCATCCTTCCTCTCGTCATCCTTGTTTTTCTGAAATATGTAAAAAAAAAAATAATATAAGTATAGTGTTTAACAACATAATTGTGAATGTACATGTTCTATATCCCATATTAACATAATATAGGATAAACAAACGTCAAATTTGAAAAGAGGACTGAGGATGTATAATAATCAGAAAAAGTGCAAGTATTTATATTTTAAGGAATATGAATACTTTTCGTTGTTTTTTTCATTATAATAGTATCTAAAGTATGTAAATTCTTACTGCGTCGGTTAAAATGAATTTCTCATTCCTAATAACATGTCCTTTGTCTTTCCATTCCATAAGCTTTATGGCGTACTTTTCATTGAATATGTCCTCTAAATTTTGATCAGATCGCACTTGCCGATGTAAATGCCAGGCAAGTTCAACATCTAACGAATTGTTAACCTGTACAACCTGGACACCATCTCCATCCATTAAAATAGTACCTGTCAAATAAATAATACTGGTTTTCTTGCGAAAGCTTGACATAGAACTTATAAACAACCAATAATTATAACTGTCAGTAAGAAAATGGCACCACATTTTATGCAATAATTTACGTGTCTGAAAAAATACGGCATACTGCCGATAATTTAATGTACATGTGTGTTTTATCAATAAAAAATCAGGTTTTTTTCTTAGTACTGCAAGTCAGCAGATTCCGAAATGTGAAAATAAGAAGATGTGGTATAATTGCCAATGAAATAGCTCTCAAACGCAGACAGAATGACATAGAAGGTTAGAAATTATAGGTCACTACGGCCTTCATCGATGAGCAAAACCCATACCGCATAGCAAGCTATAAAAGGCACCGAGATGACAAATGTAAAACAATTCAAACGATAAAACCAATTTATGTACAAAATAATAAACGAAAAGCAAATATGATATACAGCAACAAACGACAGCTACTTTTTGTTTGAAGTTGTCTGAATTTTGTCTTACTGGCATTCTAAAAAGTATGAATTATGTCTGATTTTGCCTTAACACATTCCTAACATTCTTAACAAATTCTTGTGATCCTAAATTTGTCTTAACAGATTTTTAACATTCTTAATTTTCTTTAACCTTTTTTAACATACAAAATTTGTTTGAACAGATTTCTTACACAGTAAATTTGTCTTATAAGATTCTTAACATTCTGAATGTGTCTAAATATGCCAGAAAGTGTTTGATAATCTGTCTATATATATTTAGCTTACCTCCTATACACTTATATGACTATCATTGGTTAAAAGCGTTAATATTTGGTCCGGGCTTCGCTCATCTCTCGCCCCCATATGGAATTTAGTGACCCCGTATATATCGTGTTTGGTCACTAGCACACTGTGTAACTAGTAATGTACATTCAGTATAGAAAGGATAAAGGGTGAATATCAGCTCTACACGTGTTCATGTACTCATATATGTACATGCTTGGATTTTCTGTTTGAGCGTTTCAGAAAAGCGCTTCAGACGCAACAAATTCGTAAAGTTACTTTTATTACTTTTCGAGCGAAACCAGAATTGCATAGAAAGAGGTATATAACAGCCATAAATACAAACATGAGCCACCAATGTACAACAAGAGTGTTATACTCTCCCCCTAAAAAAAACACAAAAAAACAAAAAACACAAAACACAAAACAAAATAAAACAAAACAAAACAAAGCGAAGCAAAGCAAAGCAAAGAAAAAGTAGTAGAGAATTGAGAGTTCTGTCCCACTATGCAGAAATTTCGGTTTAAAATTATTTTATAAAAATGTTGATTTTATAGATATGCAGAAACGTAGGTAAAATTTTAAAAAATGAATATATTAGTTGAAAAAGGTAAAAAGCCTATAAAAATACATATATATTATAAAACCCTAACCATAACCCTAACCCTGAAAATAAAAAAAAAAACTTAAAAGAATATATATATATATATAAATAAAAAATATGTCAAATATATCTGATCTTTCAAGTCATATGGAAGAAAAGAAATGTAATATGGAAAGAGGAGAAAAAGAAAAGTTAATTTATTAATCCAGGAGACTGGACTAAAAAATTAAATAGAGTTCTTAAAACAGCCAAACTATAAACCAACACGAGTGGTTATTATATGTTTTTTATTCTTTTAAACTAAAAAAAAAATTAATGATTTCTTGGGAGAGTAAAAAGGTTATGATGTAAGCGCAGTAAGGTCTTTCCTACGTTGTCGTAGGTGTTGTTTTTCATCGTTGTAAGTAACAAAACCTGTAAATTCTATGTCACTAATGTCATTATCATCCAAAGCCTTACTGACAGCATCTTCGAACTTGGATTTGGAGGTTCTGATAGGGTGTACAGTATCTTTATGTTGTTTACGTTTTTTTTATACGTTTGGATAATACCGTTACCCCCATCATTCCCAACGAATTAATGACCGCTAGTGAACTTAAAGGAATGCAAGCAATGGCTCCAATTCCTGTTGCAGCGGTACTGAGTGCACTGCTTGTACACATTACGTTAAGAACAGAACAGGTTCCTAATGCGATAGAAAGTACCTTGTCTTATCTGTTGTAGATATTCAATAATCAAGAGTACTTTTGCATATCTATCTCTAGTAGGTGTTCAACGGATCGAATTTTATCTTCTTGATACGTTTGCTTGTTAGAGTCTACTTCATCCATTTATTTTTATAACTTAAAGCAGCATCTCCAACAAAGGAATGTTTTTGAAGGGACTGTTAGAACCTAGAATTAACCCATGACCATCATAAAACTTTTTACCATGTTTTAAGTACAGACCATTTCCATAGATAGAAGGGAGTTGACCTGGGGTGAGATGTAGACCTTTACCTCGAGCTTTCACACAACGCACATTACCTCCACGTCTGAGGTAGAGACCTGACCCAATGGCTTTGTTCATGGCAGCACTACCTAAACCACTCAATGCACCAACTCCCAAAACAGGGAGTACACTTTTTGCTAACATGGGAAGAGCTCTCATAGCCAAACTGGCCAACATGGATCAGAATCCGCCCTCTTTTTCCATGTTTTGTTTTAGCTGTTTTACTCTCAGCTCCAAGACCATACCACCTTTACCACTTATTTTTAGCGTTTTGATCTTTTGTATTTGTCGCTGAGTTAACAATATCTCATGTTTCCCCGAGAGATTAGCATGCGATAAACGAATACTGACTGAACAATTATTCTTGATCACTTGTTGTATTTTATTCATTTGACCTTGTGTCAAATTCAAACCATAACTATGATAATTCATTTATTTATACCTAACGAAGATTTCTTTTTTTAGGGAATTGATAGCCAATTCCTTAAAAAAAAAACAACAAAAACCCGTTTTTACTTATTCCCATTCCATAGGTTCCTCTTGTCGTTTCCATACAATAATCTCGGCAGGAGGTAAAACCGTATCTTCTTTTATGTTATAAACACTATAATAATCTTTTTTGAATTGTTTTTTAATTTCGGAATACTCCATAGTACCTTCAAATATCGTTAATTGACTTCTATGTGGTGCACAACAGGGTTCAGGTTCATTAATTCCATGTGCCTTTCTAAATATTTCCATTGACAATTGTTTAGATTTTACATATTTGTAATCGTGTGAATTTTCTTTGATGAAGGCTAAACAACATTCAAATGAGCAAAAGGGAGTTTGGTTACAATATATTCACACATGTCAAGTTTATATTCACGAATTTTAACACCTGACCAAAGGGTCTGATTATCGGATGGATACTTCTTATCGATGGGACACTGTATTACATGTTCTGAAACAAACTTTGAAACACACCAATAACATCTCATAACTGGACAACTATTTAATTTGTTTTGTTTCATATTACTTATAGTATTACCTTTTTCTTTAAGGTGTTATACCTCACGGAGATGAAAACGTATGGTTAAATGTTCACCTCTCAGATCGATGGGAGTTCCGTCTTGATCCGTTAGAGTAGTAGTCATGCGATTGATGGTTTTCAGTGTAACTGGTAAATAAACCAAGTTTTTAGGGTTTTGAATGATTTTCATACTTGGGGATACATTGGGGGAGAAACTGTAGATGGTGGATTGTTGTGATCCATTGACATAGCTACCACTGATGATCACTATTGACGAGAATGCTGTTGATGCTGATGATGTTGACAATGGTCTCACCCTCTGGCCTCTGTGTAACCGTTTGTGGCCCGATCGCGTGTGTAAATTTTTTGTTGGAAACCCAGCACTGTATTGATGCTATTGTCGACATTGAAATCTACTTGAAAATATTTAGCTAAAGTAAGTGTTGCCCTCAGTGTACTGTGATTAGCACCGATGTGGATTTTGATTGGGTGTTTGTTGAATTGTAGATTGCTTTGTACACGTCGTTGATGTTTTCGATAGAGTAAGAGCCAGTGTTTAGTGCAATACTAAATCAGGTGGCACTATCATTCGAATAACGAAAGATATTGTTTCCTGCATGAATATTTGGGAAAGAGTAGTAAGTCTCCAGGTTTACCAGAGCCATTTCATAACTCTTTCCATCTTTTATGTGAATGGGGGAATTGAACCGGGTATCGATTTTGCTGTTATTAGCAGATAAAATGAAAGAGAACCCATGCTTAGGATTTGTATTTTTAACAATTTGTTGTAATAATTGATTATCCATTTATTTACTTTAAAAGACAACATTCATCTTTTGTCCGTCAGACTCGAACTGCAGAATTCTATCTGAGATAACCAGTGCAAAGGCTTCGGTGTTCGCTGGAACATTACGCTAGAACTCTATCCTGACTTAAATGTCAACTACTGACTCTTTTAGCTTTTCAGATTGATGACTCACATCGATGACAAACAAGGGTACAGGTCTGAAAAGTCGGAGGGGTTGATGTTACTATTGCTAATGAGATGATCCATGTTGAAGAACTTCTTACGAAAGTCGGTGGCTTCCTTGTATATTCTAGAAAACTTGCACTGGGTGAAAGTGGTGTTGAAGTCTATGGATGGATAGCGTTGTGCATCCAGGGTGACAAGGAAATTTCGCAATTGGCAGTGATCAAACACGGCTGCGTTATGAGTTTGATCGTATCTGGGCTTCTCCCGTCCACTCTTGGCAGATAATCGCCAAGTGAATTCTCTACTTTGGGGAACGGATATGGAATCGCAGTGTCTCGTGCGGAAACCACAGTTGGGTTTAGTCTTGCTTTGGATTGTTTTGTATAGTTTCATCTTGTTTTCATCGGTGGGGACCACATGAGGAACCAGGATAGTTTACTTAATACATTTTTTTTCTGGATCGTTGACTGCCGCTGCTCTTAACACTGCGTTTGCATCAGAGTCTCGCACGACCTTGTCATTATCCTCCGCGAAACCAAAGATGTGTTTTAAAAGTATTGTGAATGAGAACGTTTCTTTGGTTGTAGGCTTTTTTCGATGATGTAACCATGTCTAGCTGCAAAACCAGTGTTTTCAGCTTCGGAGTCAGTCGTAGAATCTTTATACCACAATTGGTTGAGACCTCGCGATTTGCTAAGTCATAAGTTAAAAACCCCAAGATAGAAGTAGCTATACCTTGATCATTTAGGTATTCAATCTGCTGACCGGACAGTTTATAACCGATGCTTTTGAAGAGATACATGATACCATTGTTTACAAGGGATACTAGATCTGTATTTACATACGCAGTGTTTTTCAGAAGTCGTCCTTCCACCAAAAGATAACTTTCAGTCCGATGGACAAACAGATCTTGGGTTTCGATGTTTATTCTTATTTCAGCACAGGAACTATTCAAGGATACTCCAGTTTGGGGCTCGTATTCATGGACTTGGTAATCCTGAATATTGTCATTAAAAGATAAACCTTTTGTGATTTGAAGTATCTCAGACATTAGAAAATGAAAGGATATAATTGTATATTTATTTATAGCGATTGACGAAGTCTTGAATCGTTGCAATACCACTGCCTGAGATTATATTGTTCAAACGGGTTTTCTGCTGAGGAGTCTTTTTGCTTTTAGGTGTGATGATCTTGTTCAAACGGGATTGCTGCTGAGGATCTTTGTTTTTGGTTTCTTACTCACTTTATGAACCACATGATCAACAGCTTTGGTAGCTCCTTTTTCAACACCTTTAAGAGTTGCATTGGTGGCAGCGGTCATGGCTTTACTCCCTAGAGTCTTTGCGGTAGAAGAGGTAAACATGCGTCCAGATAAATTGGCGATAGTGTCAAAGAGACCTCTACCACCATACACATACTTTCAACAGTATCCTTTATTAATTTGTTACATTTATTTATAGGAGTTTACGATGAATCTGTTTGTACTCCTCACTGTTGATGAAACCGCTCTTTTCATTGTGTCAAGGATGGCTACGATTTCATTGCGTACACCACTGTTCCCAGCATAATTGGAGGCAGTGCACAGCTCCAATTGATCGAGGAGTTGAGTAAAATCTGAGGGTAGAAACACCACACCACTACCATATTTATCTTGCTTGTAGAGGCGTGTGACAATATTTCCCCATTTGTAACTCTTACTCGCTTTAAGGGTTCGAGAAAGGATTTGGTTGTCTCGGTACATGGCACCTGTGCTTTTTAAGATCTCGGCATACTGATCCAAATCATCAGGCTCGTAAGTGTCTGGTACCTTCATCAGGATTTCCTTTGTACCTTACTCCATCGACGAAGATATAATTTTCATCAATCGTCGCCGGGGAATTCCCGATGAAGATTCCATTATCCTCAGAACGCAATCCAAAGGTGTGGTCAGCATGATGGGTCATACTGAGTTTTAAATACTCTTGTGCTAGAGGACCCACGTTAATGATGTTTGTAGGTGGTTCGATAGGTAATGGATCTGCAAACTCGGGAGGTGGAGGAGGCAATGCAGGTAGTTTTAGGGTTGTTGGGAAATCTTCAATCGTCTTGGTGATTTTAGAAGCCGTTTTCTCTTGTGCTTCTACGATAAGTTTAAAAAACTTGTTAATATCACGACTCAATCCGTGTTTATTCAATCGTTGTTGTAAGTTGCTAGCTTGAATGCTATGCTTTACAACTTGAAACTCCTTAGCAAGAGCTTCACGTTGTTTAGGATCGGTGATGTTGATAAACGTCATTTATTTAGAGCGTTGAACGTTGAACGATGAACGTTGAACGTTGAAGCGTTGAAGCGTTGAAGCGTTTGAAAAGGCGTTGAAAGAATGAAGGTAATGCATAGGCTTGTTCTTTTTTAACATAATTTAAATGTCTAAAGCATAGGTTTTTCTGGGGTTGACACGGATAAGTGCATTGATGTCCTCTGGGTGCCATTGCACTACATGGTGGTTGTTGAGGTTTCTGTCGATGGTAGGTTTTTACTAGATTCCAATTGTCAAAATCATTATCATAGCCAAAATGATTGTACATTTGTTCAACACCACATGTTAAACATAGATTTACCCTATCGTCATAACGTACAGAGTTATGTTCAAAACATCTACTACTACTATCGCTACTAGTAATATAAATATCACCACTACTAGTATCACTACTAGTGTCACTAAATACAGTTAAAACATCCATTATAAAACTCTTTTAATTTAGATCTGTATTTCCCATTTCCCTTGGTGCTGGTGAGATCGATAGTCACAAATCCATAAGGTACAGACAAACAGTGATTACACAATGTCTTAAACTCCTCAAAGGTTAAATCTAAACAAAAATGATCGCGATGAATGTGTTGAAGATTTTTAGCGTCTTGTGGAAAAAGACATATAAAGTTACTATTTTCCCGGATCGTATGGCATGGAAGTTTAAAGTAGGTTGAACAATAAATATAAACAATCCGTGTTATTATGCCGACCTCGAACATAGTAGTCTTCACATTTATTCTGTTTGCTCAACATCAAATCATCAAACAACATTAAGTTCTTACGATGTGGATCAATCTCAAGGGTCTGGTACATCGTTTGCTTGTTCATAGAAGAAGGCACCAATAGCACTACGTTGTTGAGGTGGAGGTAAATCTTCTACGACATCGACCAAAGAGTCTGCACATTTTTCTTAAACGGATAAGAGATCACGTATGTCTTTTTTTGTGTATCCTTTTTCTAATGATTTTTGTAAAAAGTTGATAAATGGGTTGTTGAAGTGATTTCCCAAACACATATAAGCAATCGTAATCTAACCATTCATCTCTTCATTCCATTTTACCACTATCTGACTTTCCAATAATCAACCCTCTAATCGATTGCTGTGGAAGAAGAAAGTGATTTTTTTCTTTTTGTTGTTGTATTATTATAAGAGATATCTTCTACATCCATTTATTTATTCCATGATCTTTGTTATGCTCGACATAAAGATACACCGACACGTAATTCTGTGTGTGATAAAAATATGTTAAGTCAATTAGACTCCATCAACAATCCAACCTTAAGAGATAAAATGGATCGTAGTATCGTTAAACCTCATCAGTACCAAAAGGCGATTTGCTTTAGGGATTAAAAAAAAGTGATAAGGACAGATCAATTAGCAGAAGAACTTCATAAACCCGTTCGATGTCAATTCAAGAAACGTCGTGTGATTGCTGGAGGTATGGAAGACATTTGGACAGCTGATCTTGTTGTTATGAGTTCTTTTTCCTGCGATAACAAAGGATTTAAATTCATTTTGAGTATTATCGATGTGTTTTCTAAATACGGATGGCTTATACCCCTTAAAAACAAGAAAGGTGTGACGGTGAGAGATGCCTTCCAAAAGGTCTTCAAATCATCATCACGTATTCCTGAAAAGTTATGGACAGATAAAGGTACTGAATTTTACAACAAAGAGGTCATGGAGTTACTTCGGAAGCATGATATTGAATGAAGAAAAAATATGTGTCGTTGAACGTAGGAACCGTACTATGAAAGAAACAATGTTTAAATACTTTTCAGCCAATTCTGTCGTACACAAGCATCGCACAAGTTGGCACTCCGAGGCGGGTGGGGAGCAAGAAGGTGAACTGTGGTTTATTTTTATCAATAGTACCGCTTAAGTCGACGCTAGGGGCCGTCTTGACCTTGTTGTAGGGTATGAATGGTTCGTTCATTGTTGAAGACCTTACATCAACTGTCAAGATGAAGAACAGGAATAAAAGCCCTGTTCATTGATAATTTTCTATGTTTTCTATGTATTGTGTGCGATTTTGTCCCATGTACATTTACTCCATATCCTTTCATTTTCTATCTACACGTACTTACATCGATGTGTGGGATAATCTTGTTCATCAGTACAATACATCTAAACATAGATCTATTAAAATGATTCCTAATTAAATTATAAATCAATACTACCATTATTGTGTAGTTTACATCGTTTCCTTAGACTTGCATTTTGTATATATCCCACGCAGAATTATGAGAAACGTACACACTTATTAATCTTAAAGTTACGTCTACAGAAGACAAGATTTGCGCATTTAATAATTACACACTGACAATTAGGTGTGTTTGATTTTATTTATATTGTTAAAGAGATGCACTCGATTAAAATCCATTGATTCGTTTCAACAAGTTTTCTTTTGTTTTCATGTCTTTATGCTTAAATTATTTGTTAGTATGAAATATTTGACATGTTCATTAATTAATGTGTATATGTCTTATTGTTTTGGAGAAGACGTTACTAAGTTGTAAAACTTGTGTCTGATCCATTTGTCATTTTGAACAATAAAATATGATTAAACTAATGACTCCTATCGCTGCAAGTCAAAAAGAACATGAAAATAAAGTCTATTGGAACTTGTATGGTAACATTCTTCCATTAAAACAGGCTAAATTTAAAGTAGGGGATAAAGTTCGAATCACTAAAAGGAAAGGCATTTTTGAAAAGGATGGACTGAAGAAGTCTTGACGGAGTCCCAAGTGTTAAAAACTCAACCTCAAACCTATCGTCTCAAGGATTTTAATGATGAGAAAATACAGGGTTCCTTCTACGAGCCCGAACTTCAAAAGACGGATCAAGACTTGTACCGCATCGAAAAGGTTTTGCCAAAACGAACCAAAGTAGGTGTCAAAGAGGTCTTTGTTAAATGGAAAGGATACCCTAAGTCATTTAATTCTTGGATAAACCAATCAGACATGAAATATAAGCAATCTTTCTGTTTTTAGGTCATTCCCAAGAACAGAAAGGTTGTAAAAATGTGAAAAGATTAACCAACGGGTTCATGATGAAACGTATTAATCTTACATTCTAGGGCTTCTAAAGTTAATCTAGTTGATTCTACCATGTCGTCGGTTACAATTTATTGCTTAGATTTCTGCGTTGTATGTTTCAATTGAACAAACATGCTTAGATTGTCCAGACTTTGCTCCAAAATGCTACAAGAGACTTTGGTCGCCGGTTCGTCATCCTTTAGAGTCAAAATAACTTTTGGTAGTTGTATTCTTAAACCAACAAGTCAAACGTGTTTCCGGACCGATTAAGGTATCATGGTTTAAAATACCACACTCTTCATAGTGTGGTTTGGAAGGTAAGGTATCACGCATAAATAAATCTCTAAAATTAGGTATCTTAAGACTGTGGACTGCTTTCTCAAACTCTCTGTTTGATAGAGGTGTGTTTGGAAGAATTATGTTGTGTACTCGTATCATTTATTTTAAGTTTTATAGCCTCCAAACGAGCGCAATCGTCTTTCGAAAGCATCATACTTCTGTTTACATATGTTAAAACGTTTTCGTTCTAAACACGATGAATTTAAATCACATCTACCAGGTTTGTTTGAACCAGCTATTTTTATTTTTTATGTACAGCTTTCTTTAAGATCTTTTTAATTTTGTAAGGTAGTGATCCCATCAGGTGGGATATACCGTTTGTCATCATCAGCTGAGAGAGCTTTCTTGCAACACTCAAGCGTATAGATTTGATGCCTACGACTTAAACATATTTATGGTTCGGTAACTATCTTCATAGGTGTCTAAGCATGTCTTGTAGTCGGAGAATATGAGTCCAGATTTCACAATGCTCTTCTTCACCCCTTTAGCTCTTTTTGATTTGCTGTCACCAACCTTAAAGGCATACAATTTCGGTCGCAAACCCACAAACTCAGTCATGGGTGTTCCAACACATTCATCTTTGAACATCCCAAGTACTTTCTTGTTCATTCCAGTCTCAATGCCAGAAGGATGAACACTTGGATGACTGGATGTGTCAAACCACTGGAGTTTCTACATTGTAAATGATGCTATCGGTATCTGTATAACAAATGGTCGCTTTCTCTTTGTATGTAGGCTTAAGATATCCATCAACAAAGTCTGTCATTAAAGTCTTCGATAGGTCAAGAATTGAAAACCCTAGATAAATCGATTTGTCAAGTAGTATCTTTGTCTTTCGCATGTGAAAAGCTGCCAAGTGTTCGCTAAAAACTACCCGACGATCAAAGTTGGGTTTGGCAATGAGTTTTAGGGCTTGTTTTTCATTGTTAACCAACCGAACGTCCACTCTCCTTCTAATGTTCTCCATTGTCTTGCCAAACACCGAGTTGTTCATAAGTTTGAAGAAATCTCTTTCAAAATCCGTCTTGGCAGCGGATCGAAGAGCGGTGTTCAAGTCAATATATCTTTTCAACCATGGACTTTGGTTAAACTTAATCACCCGCTGAATCTTCTTCAGCTTAAGTCCAAGTTCGAGATATTGTTTAAGGTTGACATAGCGTACTACATACTTCTCTTTGTCTCTAAGGTTTGGCACCAGTTTCTTCACTTTGTTCAATTGTATAGTTTCTGGAGCGAGTGGACAGTTATTGTGATAGTCGTGAAGCTCCTTAGGATATTCCAAATCTACCTCCAACACATACCCTTGATTATCTTCAGCGGTGAGGGTCTCCAGGGCTGGCATCTCTTCGGGAGTAATCCACGTTAACCCACCGGTTGGTAAGTGTTTACTCATAGCCCATCCATACCAGTTGTTTGTGTCTACGTACATCAAGTCCTCGACGTATAGGTTGTTGGCTTTGGTGTAGCGCTGAGTTTCGACGGTGACTCCTCCCCTAATCCATTCTTCATACATCAAAAGCATATCCGGATCTGTAAGCTCTGTCAAGCTTTACACCGGTAATCTTCAATGCTGCATCATAGGCAAGGCCCGGTGCTGTTAAATACCACGCGGGGTCAAGTTGATATTTCTTCGAGCAAAGGTCTCTGAAATTCTCAAATACATCACATAGTAGGAGCACATCCATCTTCAGATACAGATCATGGTACGCTCTCATGCTGGTAATTCCCATTTCCTTCCACACTCTCTGTGCATGTTCATAGTCTGCATTGCTAACTTCCTCATTAGTGATGGTATTGTGACAGTCTTTCCTAGATGGCAACTCTGTGACTTGGAGTTTCTCGAACCCATCCATATAATCATATGGGTATACACCTTTTCGCAGAAGCAATTCAACGTTCACAGATAGCGTTGATGCGTCCAGAGGTATATCATAGCCTTCATCCATAACTTCGTTAGTAAATGTAATGTCACATCCCATAACCTCTTTCACTTTCTGCGAACACCCTTCGAGTATTTGCGGAAGTCTCTCCTGGTGACCCCTTTCTCTATAAATCATAAGACCATTAAACACAAGGGGTCCAACTTCAATCTCTTGTTCTGTAAGATAATTAAACGCAACCATCAATGCTTTGTTTTCCAAGCTACATATAACATAATTCACCGTGGTTCCATCGATATTGTAGTCTGTACCTCTGTTATCCTTTGACTTTTTAGCTAGTGCATAAAGGTCAGGTCGCAGTTTAACGATCGAGTCCATAATATGTCTCATCCCACTGTAAAATTCTTTGTATCATTCTGGGTTATCAGGTGTTAGTGTAACCCGTTAATGATGGCTAAAAAATGTGCTTTGACATCATCCCGGGTTTCGTTATTTCGTGCCATCCAATCTGCCATATACTTTTCCCTGTTCACAATGTATGCATCAATCCCAACACAGTTGATACCATTTTCATGACAATACCATGACAATAATGTAGGGTGTGCATTCTTCATATCAATATCATACATAATCTTCTGACACAAAGTTTGTATTATCTTCCGACGCATGTTTTGAATACTAGTACCAAGTTTCTCACCAGTCCAGTATCTACCAAAACCATTTCTCTGGTAATATCTCATTACATACTCTCCTCGCTTGTTAACCCGTGACAAATAATCTTTCATAAGTGTTAATTGTGTATTTTTTTTTCCAACTTAACCTCTTTGATACTTCGACTTCCCAACTCAAAATCGAGAAACAATCTACTCCATCTTACGTCTATCGATGAATTCTCGCAGTTGAATTTTCCGATGATTCTCCGATTTAGATCCAGCGGTTTGTTACCAAACACTTTTTGCATATATTCTTAAAATGTTCGACAGGAGTTGCATTCAACAATTACTCTAGACTCGTATTCATAAACTTAAAGCTGTCCAAATATTTAAAACACTGGTAGATAGGTTTTATTTTTCCATCCTTTGATGTGTATTCACTTACTTGAATTGTTTTTGTGAATGAGATGTATTTCTCCTCGTGTTGGGAATACATGTAATCGGTCCTTCTGCTAATCCCAGGTTCTTAATGAAAAAGTGACTGTCATACCCAGCCAGATTATGAATATATACGGGTTTAAACTTTGGCACTCTATTCTTTAAGTTACACTCGTTGTGTGCCGCCTCTCTGTACTTACCGGTAAAGTGACAGTGATCTCTCACTTTGTCCTCTTCTAAAGCGTTGTCACATAACTAACACTGTAGTGCAGCCTTGTAGTCACTCTTATCCTCCGTCGTCATTACCATCGGATTTTTAATGTCATTCTCGGAGTAAATGGCTTTAATTTATTTCTCAAGACTTTCAACAAAATCTGCGCCACATCTTCTCCTTCCTTTTGCATAGTGTAAAGAACTGACTTCTTAGTAAAGACACTTTCATCAAAGCATTCAATGTAATAACAAAATCCCGACGTCGTATGCTTTTGAAAAACTTTGGTGTGTGGTTTGTCTCAATAGTTTCCTCTGGTTGAATTTCTTTTTCAGTGAAGCACTCAAAGTCTGCATAAACCACAAAATGAACTCTCATCGATCTGGCGTGGTTCTCGAAGCTTTGGTAGGTTCCTTCACCAGGCGTCTCCATTTTAACTGCTTTGTGGTTAACGCAATACTCTTTATGAGTCTTAAGTACATCCTTGCTGTGAAAGTGGTTTAAGCACATGAAGCATAAATTAATCTCACCGTTGTGTTTTGATTTTTAGCTTGAAATCAGCCAGGACATATGTTTGATCCAGCAGTAGTGTTTTCGTCCGTTACCTTCTATCAGCAATAAGTTGATGGTTCTATCCCGCTCTTCAGCAACATCTGAATAGCGTAGTAGGTATATCTCATTATTATCATCGATTCCATATACATTGACTGCCAAGGTAGGGTTGATTTTCTCAAATTTGCTAATATCCTTAAGGCTCACAAGGAATTCAAATCCTTTCAGGTTTTGTTCATTATTCCACCTGCAGTACTGGGCCCACCTACTTGTATGCTTTTGGTCTACCTCCTCATGATGCACGGCTGAAAGTATTGCCCATTTAAAACACTTATCATCTTTATTTTCCACATTAATAACAGCTTTCTTGTCTTTAATCCATTTCGGTAGGATTACATACTGTGAACCAGATAATGGTTTGTGTTTGTTGATGTTAAGTTTCAATTTCACGATTTCCTTTAACGTCAGACCACAATCTTTTCCCCGATCTTTTGATCCATCTCTTCGAAAGTTTCAATTAGGTCGGTGGCTTCGGTAATAACTTGATTTCCTGGATTTAAGTCTCCCTCTTTCGGATCGCTATCTTTACCTGTGGGGTTAGTTTTTACAAAAACACAGAGTAACACCACATTAATTTCAGCCCCTTTCAATCCCAAATTTTCGATTATCGCCTTCCTTTTTCCTCGTGTTATCTCAAGAAAGGTCTGGATATTCATTTCGGCATTCGGTGTTATTTTCCAGGTAGTTAATGAATTTTTTGTGGATTTCTCTAGTTCATATACCTAAATCATAGACTCCTTATCTTTTTTTTATCTTTTCACTTAGTTTCGTCAACAGTTGATTTTTAGGTAACCTACTAATCCCTTTCAACCCATGTTGTTTTGCCTCGGTCATAATCTCCTTTCTCGTCGCTGGTTTAGGAACCCGCTCAAATTTGTGTTCTGTCTCCGGTTCAATCAACTTTACCAGCTCATCTTTTTCATTGTAGAGTACATTTTAAGACCAGCATTTTTGCCAGAGTTTTTAATTGTTTAACTGTTTTAACAACAATTGTAATCATTTTACTTATACCATGTCTTTCTTTATTAAACATTTTTTATTTTTTTTTTAGTTTAAAAGAATAAAAAAACATATAATAACAACTCCTGTTCATTTATAGTTTGACTGTTTTAACAACTGTATTCAATTTTTAGTCTAGTCTCCTGGATAAAAAAATTACCTTTTTTTTTCTTTTCTTATTTCCCCTTTACTGATAATGTGATGTCTATGGTTAATCATAGTCGTAAAATTCATACCCTCCTTTGTTCGAGTATTTCATTTCATAGCTGGCAATCTAAAATTTCCGGTGTGGAATCAATTTCTCCAACCGTTCGATCTCTTTGCTCAGGCGACAGCATGCCCAAACTTCAACTTTCTCCCTAACCTGTCCAAACACAAGAATCTACTCTCCCCATACTTTCCTTAGTACACTTTTATATCATCGATCTGATATCTCCTACCTGTTAGTAACTCTTTCCACTTTAATGCATTTTCGTTACCATCTTTTTCTCTTCTTTCCATATTACATTTCTCTTCTTCCGTAAGACTTGATAGATCAGATATATTTGACATATTTGTTATTTGTATATATATATTCTTTTAAGGTGTTTTTTTTTTAGAGTAAGGGTTATGGGTTAGGGGTAAGGGTTAGGGTTTTATAATATATATTTATTTTTAAAGGCTTTTTACCTTTTTCAACGAATATATTCATTTTTTTTTTTTTAATTTTACCTAAGTTTCTGCATATCTTTAAAATCAACATTTTTA
The DNA here is from genome assembly GCA_017311375.1 of Mytilus coruscus. Lineage (NCBI taxonomy): Eukaryota > Metazoa > Mollusca > Bivalvia > Mytilida > Mytilidae > Mytilus > Mytilus coruscus. The sequence goes on along the minus strand of CM029599.1, from coordinate 22,569,216 downwards.
TAAAATAATTTTAAACCTAAATTTCTCCAAAGTGGTGCAGAACTCTCAATTCTCTACTTCTAGAAAAGCAAAGCAAAGCAAAGCAATGCAAAGAAGGGCAAAACAAAACAATACTACTCGAATGAGGTGATCATCTAGACTGATCACATATACCCTAGCCTACAAGGTAGAACAGAAAAAGTGCAATCTGTGAAAACCGAAATTGTATATTATGGTCATGATATAGTGTTTAAATTGCAAAAGATTTCGTCAAGTAAAACACGAAGGGCATTGTGCAAATTGTTGAAAAAAATAATTTCGGTAACATTGAAAATAATCTAAACAAAACCTACACACCTAACACGCATTTACCGCCTCAGTGGTCTAATCGTAGCATGCTCACAACAAGTATTGGTGGTCGTTGGTTCGACCCCATGTCTAGTCAAGGTAAAGACTTTAAAATTGACATTTGCTGCTTCTCTGGTATTAAAGAATGCAAAATTTAGGAGTAAGAGCAAAGACTGATTGCCCATGAGTCAGAAATAGTATATCCGATTTGGGTGACATGTCTTCCATGCAGACGGTTACCTTGTGAACAGGTACATCGTGTCAGTCTAGTACAAAGAAGGATTCGTATTCATATCACACTAACATGCTGTCGTCTTGAATATGTATTTATTTGCCATTGGACGTAATCGCACCTCGGATAAATTATGCCGTTATGACTGGTTTAATGCCGTCACGTGGTGACCCCTTATGGATCCGTATGGGGTCAGTCAATTTCATATGGGGTTCATGACCGTCACGTTTACTATTAATGGTGATGTCATCGATTAATGTTAGTGTATTTCATTGCTTATTTTTATACATAACTTAGCAGGAAAAGTCCCGTGTGCGATAAATTCGTTATACGCTTCACAACTGACCTCCTACGGATCCATAGAGGGTGAAACAAAACATTTTAATAATGATTTCATGTCTTTAGATGATAAACAGAAATTACTGTCACAGATATTAATGATTCGTAGCTGTGCCAAAGCCTGTTATCTTATTCTTAATAGACGTAGAAATGTTTTATACTGTAAATAATGTACCTATAAATATGTTTTATAATAGACGAATTTCAATTATGTTTTAATGTAATAGTCTCTTATAATTCTGTACAGAATGGCTCTCTATTTTATATTTATATTTAACACTTATTATAATGTTGTATTATATATTATTGAGGGACTTGACTTGAGTTCCATCATTACGGGACTGCTTCTTTTATAATAAAATTGACCCTAAAAAAGTAAAACTAAAGTAAACGATGGTCTATACCCATTTTTTTCCTTAAAAATTTCGTTAATTTCCATGCACGCAAAAGAGTACATACTATATAAGAACATCAACAAATCGATCATTTTCCGTATGCAAAATTGAAAAAGAAACGCTTGAATCGTTCAACGTAATCTGAAAAAACTGCACACAGCACCAAAGCGGTCGATAAATATAGAACACGTTTTTTAACATATTCATTCATTTATATTTCATTGTAAATCTCTGACAAATTTAATTAATCATTTTATACAAGTTTCAATTACGATTTTCTTTTGAACAACAACATATCACAGAATGCGAGGATCTCGGTTTACTTGACCTAATCATTTTTTTATCAAAGGAAGCTTACGCAATAGGCTATTGCAAAACTATTTTAGGAGCTTTTGCAATTAATAATATTGAACTTTATTGTTCTGAGAAAAAATATTCTGTCATTCATAAAATAAAAACAATATATATATTTGTGTTCACTCGATATATCATTTAAATGTTGAAGTTTTGTAAAAAAAAAAAGGTGACTGTTTAAGCTTTAATTTATCCCAGAAACTGATTATAATTATTTGAATAATTTTGACTATCATTTTTATTTTTCAATATTTGATCTTATTATTCACGAAAATAGATTGAATACTGACCCTGCATGTGTCTTTTCGATAGCATTTGATGCAATATCCGATACAAGATCTTTCACGATCAGATCGCAATACTTGACAACCGTTAATTATTCGAAATACCGAATGTATACCATTTTGATTCAATTGCAGAACTTTTTACTGAAAGTTTACCTGATGGATTTTGAATTGAAAGGACAATTCTGTCTAAAAAAAAAATCGGAAAAGAATGAACTAATTATAAATTAGTCATTAAGTCAAAAGTTAGACATGTCCACTGCAGTGCTCAGACACTTCGATTGTGGTCGATTAAGACATTTCTTTCTTATTTCAGATACTTCAGAGACCTCAACATTCTGATTTTGTTTGCCCTTGTCAAATTTATAAAAATAAGAAGATGTGGTATGATTGCCAATGAGACAACTCTCAATCAATAACATAATGACATAAAAATTTACAACTTGTCTATCTATAGCATTTTAAAAAAAAAGATACTTGACAAAGCTTGAATTTTACCACCGATGTTATATTAATAGCCATGTCGGCCATGTTGGCAGGCGGGGTCATCGGACACATTTTTTAAACTAGATACTCCAATAATGATTGTGGCCAAGTTTGATTAAATTTGGCCCAGTAGTTATAGAGAAGATTTTTGTAAAAGTTAACGGACGACGACGGAGGCCAAGTGATATTAAAAGTTCACTTGGCCCTTTGGGCAAGGTGAGCTAAAAAAGAAATTTTAATATATGTCTACTACCGTGAATAGTGTGTCCATTTCTTGACGACTGTATTCTGTATATCTCAAAAAGTCCATACTCCGACTCTTTTAGCATTTGATTTGGTGCAACAGGTATTATCTAAAATCCAAATAGAAATTACCGTCCGTAATACTACTATTTTTTAACGAAATTAAATATACATTGATGAAATGTTGTTTTATACATTGAATAGACCTCAAAAATCAAAAAATTAAATGTCCCAGCTAAGTACAAACTCGTGTTACAGTTATATGGCTTTCAATAAAATAGATCTAGATCAGGGCCTTATATATGACAAAAAACATGGACACTTTATAAAAACAAGATACACTCAACATGATTTCTTGTATTTAAGACACAATTCACAAGTAAGTATGTCATATTTGAAGCAACTTCAGTCTGTTTAAAACGTGTAGTTCAGAAACACTGCAATATTAAAAAACCGTAAAAATGTCTTTTCTTACAATACAACTCCGGTAAAAAAATATATACCTGAAAACCATATTCATACCGAGTTGAAATCAAATCAGCATACGTAACGGCTACTGTAAATTCTTTGGAAGTCTGCAAAATGTGTAAAATACCAATTAAAGCTGGTAATTTCATATTAACATGATTCAAATGATACATATTTCAAGTTCATGGAATTGTGAAATTGTACTAAAGCATGACGTGAAACAACTTTTTCTAATATATTTCCCACTTATTTTTTTTATATAAATCCATTTGCTTATAATTATTTCAAAACATCAGTTTCTGTCAAAGTTTCAATCAAGAAGATACCGTATTATATTTGATTGTAAGCTGAAGTTGCAAGTGAGGTATTCGAGAAACGTGTTTTAGGGCTCACATGACCAAAAGAAAAACAAAGTCGTAAAGGGTTCAGCGGAATATTCAAGTATAAAGTGCGACAGAGTGGCGTCGTTGGATTCCAAGTCTTGTGTAGAAAAGTACTATGGCATCTCAAAATGTACTATGGCATCTCAAAAAGTACTATGGCATCTCAAAAAGTACTATGGCATCTCAATTTGGCGTAGTGAACTAATCTATAGTTCTCGCTGTCTTTCGTTTGTTTTTCGTGAGAAAATAAGAAACAGGATAAAAATAACACGATCAGTTTTCTGTCGTTTGCATCCAAGCCTTTTGATGAAGTCATTCCGAGTACCTGCCATCTAGAAACCTTGACATCTCTTTTTACGTAAGTGCAAAACAGTCCACATGTTCGGAGGCGTCGGCATGGTCGATTTGTGTTGGAAATTGAGAGAATCAGTAATGTAGATCGCTGACGATGAGTGTATTTCAAAAATGTCGTTGGTACATTTCTAGTAATTGTCCTAGGTAGTTGAGAAATGCGGGCGGACCGATTCGGGAAAATGAAGGACAACCCAATTACTTCCCTTTTGGTCACAGTTGTCGTGTTGACCACGAACGTTTTAGGTCTGTCACTGGTATAGGAAGGGATGTTACACTTAAAATACCTCCAAGTGCCTCTCCGGACATGGATAGGTCGATTGATTTGTACTTCCGACAATCTCTCTATATGTGGTTCCTCATACCATGAACGTGTGCATTCCCGACAAGCTATTAGCCCTGTATCGTATATTCAACCCTCTACAACATCATTCATAATGTCACCATAATTTGTTGGACCTAACATAAACCTCAAGAACTTCACTTTAAATAGTTTAAACTCGATTCTCCAAAATGGTTTACGGTCTCACTGTATCACATTTATGACGTATTTTCTAGAGACTACAATTCACTACATCGCAAAACAGTAAATTGGCAATATTATCCAGAAGCTTTTGATCTGTAGCAACACATTTATTGAATTTCACATAAGTTTCAAAATGACCAGTATCTTTCAATTTCTTCAAGGAGTTAGTTGAATGTTTGAACGTTTCATTTGGATTTCATCATCAACATCACCACACGATCTTGTTTTAGTAGAATGATTGTTTGACAAATTATGTGAATGACATTTTTTTTTAACATCATCTTAGTTAACGACTTTAATACCTAATACCAACTTATTTACGGCTACAGAATAATATTGATGTAGACAAAATTGTAGAATTAGAATACAAACCTCCAAAAAAAAATTCCAAAATAGCCAGTGGATTTTTTTTTTTTAATATCTTGCTAACGATACAATGAAATCGTACCCTTGTGATCATTCATGTAAAGTTACTTAGTACACAGAAAACGTATGTACTTCAAAACTTTGAAGGCAAATTTAAGTAATTAAATTGGACGACAAGTTGTAAGTATGTGCCAACGTTTCATAGGCTATCCAATTTAGCACATATTTATAACTAAAGTAATCTTTTAATTGGTCTATTGATAGTTTATTTTGGCTACCGACTTGTATCACATGCGTGTGTGAAACGGAGTTCATTAACTTAGAATATAGCAAGGTGCTCTCGACCAATGAAATGGTAAAATTCGATGTTTCTTGATTGTGAACAAGCCTACAAAAAGCATTCGGAATTCGTTATCGGCAGGGTTCGGTTTGTTTAGGTTGAACTAACGTTAATTAAGAGGGAAATTTCATGGGGTTTTGGAAATTTTTCGGTTTAAAGTAAAATTCGGTTTAATCAAGGTTCGGTTTTCGCAAGTTTCACTGTATTACAATGATGGACGACACAGAGCGTATCATTATATACATATACATACATTTGATTTGGTAATGTACAACAAATTAAGAGTACAACTGACCTTAGCTGCCTTTAACTGACCTTTTTGTATCAACGAAATTTATATAACCACATGTGTAAATAAACTCATCATAGATACAATGATTAAAATTTTGTACGTCAGACGCGAGATTCGTCTACAAAAGACTCATCAGTGACGCTCGAATCAAAAAAGTTAAAAAGGCCAAATAAAGTACGAATATGAAGAATATGGAGGACCCAAAATTATATAATGTTTATGCCAAACTCATGTAAACTGGAGAAGTTCTTACATAAGAACAGAATTTTGGTAAGTTATATCATAGATATTTGGTAATATTCTTAAGAAGGAAAGACAAATTATTCAGGACTTTATTTTTACAAAGTGATATCATCCTATTCGTTTTATCGTATTAAGGATTTTCTAAAAATAATCTGGTATATATTTCTCTCTCAAAATTTTGATATATGTGTGTTGACAAATATCTAAATAGTGAAATTCATCCCCGACTGATTTGTCATTACATAATGTGCAATATCTTTTTCCCTAGGAATGTTTATCCATCTGTTAGTTTCAATCGGAAATTTGATGTTTGAACATCGTAGTTTAATAATATAAATTATATCTATATATGTTCTTTGAATAAGGAATAAAATTGACCTCTAGATAAATTGTCTATCCCGCTATTCCATTTCTGAATAAATTGATCACAAATAATTTGCCGAATGAAAAATTGTATATCTAATGTTGTCAAAGGGCACTTCCATACATAGCTTAAACCTACATTATCTAAAATTGACTTAATATACATGTAACCGATCCATTTAAAATCACACAAATGAAGACTATGCATATTATACAATATTTGATTCATCATACTACACAATTTATTTTTATTAATCAATTATTTCGACCAAAAGTTTAATAGTCTTGATTTTATCTTGATAGCTAAAGGATATCGACCTGTTTCACTATAGACCATAAAGTTCGGCGTAATTATTCTAACACATAATACTCGTTTCAAAAATTGAAGCTGTACTTTTCCATAATTTTCTTATTTTCAAATCCCAGAACTTCACACGAATAAAGTAAAAACAAATGTTCTATTAACGAATCAAACAATTTTAATTGCAAATCTACTGGTATAGAAATATTTCTTATCTTTCTATATAGAGCAAAAGGAGCTTTTCGGCTTGTAAAACTAATTTCTTCTTTGCAATAGTAAACTTGCTATTATAATTGAATAAAAGTCCAATATACGAATAAGAATCTAGAATTTCAATACTTGATCCATATATTTTAAACTGACAATTAGTGCCCGCTTGTCTTTTAGAAAAATAACTACTCTTGTTTTATTGGTATTCACAGATAATTTCCAAGGGGTACAGTAATTTTGAAAAACATTCGGAGTATTTTGTAATTCTGCTGCAAACTCAGCCAATGATATAGTATCACCAGCATATAATAATATGTAAATAAACAAATAGGTTCTAAGTTGTTCTTGAAAAAATAATGACATAGTTCCCAGACCTTTATATTATTTTTACATAAAAATTCTTCTAGGTCAGAAAGGCATATGGAAAAAAGGGAAGAAAACACATTTTCCCTTTGACGGACCCCCATTTCAAATGAGTAAAACTCATCACCCTTTTTAACACATGATTTTATACTATCATACATATTGTAAATAACATTCAGTACTTTTCCAGAAATATAATTTTTCACCAGTTTTTTTTCCACAGGCCTAATCTCCAAACAGTGTCAAATGCTTTTTGAAGTCTATAGATGTGCAGAATATTTTTTTTTTAAGATAAATACAGTTCGATCAAAATATGTAAACAAAACATATTGCCAATAGTTGAATATCCCTTTCCAAACCCGGCTTGTGAATCTGGTATCATATCAACTAAGTCAGCATATTTTGAAAGCCTACCTTACCCATACAATACATGATACAAGGGTTATACCTCTGTAAAAATAGAGATTCAAAGAATCCCCTTTATTTTTGAAAATAGGTAACATTAATTGTTCCTAGGAATTATTCCTGTATCTAAGATTTATTGGACAATTTGGTGTATAAAGGCAAATATAAATGAAATGAAGATTTAATGTATTCATTTACTATATTATCGTAACCTGGGGATTTACCTTTTTTCATTTCTCAAGATCTCATAATCTGTAAATTACCATTCAGAATTTTATTTACTAATTCATTATCACACTTTGGGATTTCAAAATCAATTATTTCATCATGTTCACTATCAGAATTAAGGTTTTAGAAATACGTCTACAGATCATCAATAGGTATATAATACCCGCGTTGTTCCCCGTTGTTCTGTCGAACTTGTTTAAAATTTTCCACAGATCTCTGTGTTCATTTTCGGATTTACTACGCAGTTCCCATTCAAGCTTATATTGATACTCCTGGAACATTATTTATCTCACATTTGTATGCGTTAGAGACAACCTTTTATGCATGTCTGTTACCCGGAAACATGGCGGACAGGATAGACAGGGCTTCTAGGCTCTCACAAAAAAAGTTATTATCTATGTGTGTTTGAAATTAATTGGACTTTTTGATAGAACATGACTAACATTTGGTTTTTGAACAACATTTTGAGTGCACATGGGATCGAAAAAAGCAAAGAGTAAAAGGAAACGAAGTTCAAGTAAGACACCACCACAATCAAAGACAACAAAAATGGACGCCAGTGTAAACAAAGTACTAAGTGTTAACCTGAATACACCCACGTCGCCAGTAGCGGATCAACTGAATACAACTCACAATATATTGTATGGTAATATGATTACTTTACTCCATTTAAACACAGACTTCAATAGGAACGCAGTATTAAACTTATCTGATGGCTCCCCCAACAACTCCTGCTGAATTTTTGGTAGCAAACCAACCTCTTCAACTTACCTCAACTTCAGTTCGCCACTATTTCCAAAAACTGAATTTTCTTTGTACGATAAATTTGAAAATTTATGATAGACTGTTCCAAAAAACTAAAAAAAATTAGACGTATTTGATCATATTGTTATGAAAACGAATTCCATGGAACAGTGATTCGAACATTCGGACAGAAACGTAACAGATATGCCGCACAATTAAACAATCACAATACATATATACAAGAATCAACAATACGTTCATCGGTGATTTAACAGAATGTTGATTTCATAAAAAGTGAAAATGAAAAACTTCAAAACGAAAATTGTGAATTGAGGGACAGAATAATTGGTAAAAGTATGCAAACTCGCTCAATGACAGACAATCTGATATTTTGTTGCATTCCTTATGTTTCTGAAATCAAACAACAAGAAAATACAGAAGAAAAACTGATTTTTTTTTTAATCAAATGAGCTTGGAATCGAAGAAGTTATTGCGTTCAACGTAGTTCATAGACTACAACCGTGCAACGACAAGGGTCCCAGGGGAAATCATTGCTTAATTTGAGAAAAGAAAGAAAAGTGTTGGCGGCTGCGAGAGAAAGATTAAAAGAAAGTGATACCTTTCGAATCCTTGAACAATTCCTTGGAAAGTTACTCAAAGAAGGCGTGAATTGGTGCCAATCACGAAGGACGCTAAACAAAAGGGTCACTTAGCACATTAACGTGATGATAAACTTGATATTGACAAGAAGTGATTTTTCCCACGACGTCCACCACAAATTTCACCTAGCCCATCTTTCCAAAACCAGCGAGACATGGAACAATGACTACCTCCCCCTTTGGTTTCCCCCCTGCAGTGATCCAACCACGAATGCCTAGCGCATAGGGATGTAGTGCAAGAGGAACAGAAAGAAATATCAGCACATGTGATTGTCGAACAAACAATACGGAACATATTTTTCTGAATTACAAATTTGTTTTCCTAACGTCTGTACTACAAAAAAATTAGTATGTCAAATATACCTGATGATTATATGTATTATTCTAGAAGTAGAACAAAAATGTAAAAGAAAATCGGGGGATTGTTGTTATGTATAGAACTAAATTAAAACATTATTTCAATTTTTCAAATACAGATTGTGAATTCGTACAATGGGTCAAGATCTCAAAACTTATTATAAACCAGAAAACAGATTGTCTACTAGGTTTTGTTATTATTCCACCTGCAAATTCGAAATATGTTTTATTATGAAAATTCATTTTGAAGCAATATTCGATTACACAGAGTTTCAAGTTGTAATTGTGCACCAAATAATTATAGACACAAACTATTAAATGTTTGTAAATAAATAACATGTATATAGCAAACTCTAGAGTGGGTAATGATAGAGGTGTTGGTAAAAAAACTTGTAATGGCACAAGTATTATTGACTATTTATTATTGTCATCAAATTTATTTCCAGTTGTTAAAGCGTTCGATATTAAATTGTATCAATTGATCTCAGATACCCATTGTCAATTACATTTAGTTATTCAAGCTCCGTTGATTTTATATAATATAGTAATACCGAACTTTCTCAATCGGGTAGAGAGTTTGGAAGGTCACGTGATTGAACCAACATGAAGTGTTTTTTCGCTCCACAAAATTTCTTCGAGTTTGGATAGTTATACTTATGATATGGAAATAACATTTCACAAAACGAAAATATACGATATTGTGTATAATTTGAGTAGATGGAGGTGTCTTATGCACATTTTATTTACACTTATTAATATTTTCTTTGTTCATTGAGACCTGGCTTGAATATACCCCGGGACAAAACGCTACACATAAAACAGTTCATAACACATTGAATGAAGTTGAACTTTATACCTTTGGTGAAATTGTAAAATCAACTAGCTGTATAGTAAATTTGACCTATGACCTCTGAAAATATGTCACTGAACGAAACCTGTAAACTAATAGAAGAGACCCGCAAAATAATTGAGACTGGACAAGATGGTCCTAATGATATTATGGATTTACTTAATATGATCCTCAAAGTGGTAACTAACATTGATTCCAGAGTTAAGGGAATGAAAACGAAAATAGACAAACGTATAGATGACCTTAACCAAACTAATATGTCAGTGTCCGCAAGAGTAAGAGCATTGGAAACTAAGACAAGTGAAATTACCGTACAGCTTAGCGAGTGCCAGTCGAGTTGTCAAAGTGTAAGTTACCGTTTTGATGATATTCAAGGACGAGTCCCAAAAAAAATACGATAAACGTTATACACCAATATGCAAGAATTTTTAGGCTAGAACAAAGTCCAAAAGAACAACTAGAGCTTCCTCTCAATGAAATAAAAAAACTGAAAGATTCGATCTTAGATCTACAATGTAGGTCCATGAAAAACAAATAGATTTTTAAAGGTTTAGCCTATGCAAAATATGAAAATTGTGAACAAAAGCTACAAAATGTCTTGTACGAAGAGCTTGAAATACAACACCCGATTGAAAATGGAAATGTCCATAGATTCAGAAAGAGAAGTCTCAATAGAGCACGACCAATAGTAGCTCTGTTTCTTTATCGTCGTGACTTGGAACAAGTTCTGAAAAATGCGTATAAGTTACGAGGTAAACTTTTCGGAATACAGGAGCAATTTCCGGCGGAAATAGAAGAAGAACGAAAAAGGCTTTATCTTGTTAAGAAACTGACAAAACAGGACGGAAAACCTGTCACAATGTTCAGAGACAAACTAAATATCGATGGGGATCTTTTCATTCCGAGACTACAGAAAACCCCACTTCGCAAAACCGAGAACAAGCATCAACAGAAACTCAGCGCGAAGGTAGCGGAGAGAAAACTGGATACAGGGATGTTCTGATGACTCCATCCAATTACAAGCAGAATGGACGATACAAACGACATCGTCCAGGGTCTAGCCCTGAGACACCTCATTAGAAATGCCAAGGAGAACATACATTTAGAACTATAAATTAATCAGAAAAAAAAACTATGATCCTTCTGTTAATAACATTAATATTAATGACTATAAAAATTATACATGCACAAATATAGAAAATAATGTTTTAAATATTATAGGTCCTATCTGTTGGCGAATTAAGAAGAGATTGAACTATGAAGAATTTGAAAAATTAATAAGAAAAAATGACATAATTTGTTTAGTAGAAACAAAAACTGATTATATTGACACAATTAAGCTACCAGGGTATGAATTCCATATGAAAAATAGAAAATCTGTAGCTAAAACTCGATCTTGGGGCATCATTCTTGGCTATAGAAAAAAAATAGCAAGTAAAAATAAAACCATTACCTACACATTCAAGATATTTTTACAGGTACAGTATATATACCCCCTGAATATAAGTCATTTTCTTCACAGGATGCATTTAGTCAACTAGAGAGCGAGTATATAAATTTCTCACAAAATTACAAATTCGTAGCCCTTATTGGAGACTTCAACGGACGAACGGCCAACGACGATGACTTTTTCCTTTCAACAGAAATTCATGGAAACAATGCGGCGAGTTTTATAGAAAACGACGTACTGACGCTTGACTCACTGAATATACCACGAAAAAGAAATAGTTTGGATCCTATAAGAAACGGGTACGGAATGAAAATTTTAGATTTTTGCAAAGGAAATAACCTATTTATTGTAAATGGGAGAATAGGTGAGGACAAAATGATAGGAAAGTTAACACGTAAAAACGCTAGCATAGTAGATTACTGTATAAGTTCTACAAGTTTATTGAAATGTTTTAGAAATTTTTCTGTACTAGATTTTAGTCATTTTTATTCAGATGTTCATTCTGCACTTGCAATTTCATTGTCGGGGTCATCCTTGGATAATGTAGAGGAAACTAGTGAAATTGTAATTGTCAAACATTTTCTGAAAAATTAAGAAATGGGACCAAGAAAAATGTCTTGAATTTAAAGACCAGATTGAACAAGGCAAAGTTGATGAATTAAAGATACTGTTAAACGAAGTTGCAGGTGGAAACATAGATATTAGTAAAACGTACTCGTCAGTCGATAAAACAAAAATTAATACCGTACTTGATCATTTATGTTAAATATTCTATAATTCTGCGAAATCCACATTTGGAACCTATAAATGTTCTAATTCTAAGCAAAAAGAAAAAAAGACACTTGGAAAATTGAAAAAAGAATGGTTTAATGATGACTGTAATTTTAAGAGACAAAATTTCAGAAAACGTAAAAGAAAATTAAAAACAAATAGAACAAATCAAAACTTTCAAAACTTGAAAGTAGCTGAAAAAAGATATAAAAAAATTATGAATCCAGCTATTCTTGATCACAAAAGAAAGTTGTCAAGGAAAATTACAAATTTAAAATCAAATAATTCACAGGAATTCTGGAAACTATTGAAAAATGGTAAAAATAGGAAGCAACCAGAGATTCCTATTGAAAAACTTTTTGAATTTATCAAAGCTTTAAACTAAGGACCATATGACAAGCAAGACTTTAACATACCATATATTGATTGACCCGATCGATATTAATCGTCTGAACGAAAGTATAAATAGGAACATTTCAAAAGACGAAATTAAAAATTGTATTCCCAGGGGAGGATCTAATTGTAAATGAGTATATTAAGTCAACAGAAAATATATTCATAGACATTTACGAGCAACTATTTAATATCATTTTCGTAACAGACGTTATCCCGGATATTTGGCTTTTTAGAAATGTTAAACCGATTTTCAAAAACAAAGGTGACAAAATGGACCCAAAAAATTATAAACCAATAACAATTCTGAATTGCCTTGGGAAACTCTTTACTGCAATTTTGAGTGAGCAATTACCTTAGTTTTTAGACGAATTTCCTATCTTGAATGAAAATCAATGTGGATTTCGTAAGGGCTATTCAACAACTGATAATTTGTTTATTTTTTTTTTTTTGATACTCTGAAAAAGAAGAAAAAAATGTTATGCGCATTTATTGATTTTGTAAAAGCTTTCGACAAAGTTTGGCGGGATGGACTATGATATAAGTTGCTAGTAAATAATATGAATGGTAACATGTATAATATAATTGTAAATATGTTTAATGGTACAAAGTTCTGTATTTCTTATAATGATTGTAAGTCAGAATTGTTCCCTTGTAATAACGGTGTACGTCAAGGGAAAACTTTGTCCCCTTTTTCTTTTTGCCTTATTTATGAACGACCTTGAGTCATATTTATCAAACTTTAAGTTAAATGGACTGAAAACGATTTCTAACGATATTGAACTCAAACTTAATCCATATCTAGAATTATTTGTAATTTTATATGCTGATGATACTGTGCTAATGCCAGAATCACCTGCAGATCTCCAAAGCCAACTTGACTCATTTCAAGATTATTATTCTATATGGAAACTGAAAGTTAATGCTGATAAAAGTCAAATCTTGTTTTTTTTCTAGAGAAACACTTCCAAGAAACCTTAGTTTTAACTTGAACGGAATAAAACTAGAAATAGTGAATAGTTTTAATAATTTACGGATAGAATTTGCCAGGAGTGGGAACTTTAAGAGACTAAAACAGTCCATAGCCAATAAAGCTACTTAGACTTTCTATGAGGTTCTAAAATTAGGAAGAAATCACGGCCTTGCAATCAAAACACAGCTCGAATAATTTGATAATGTACTACTTTCTTGTATGTTCTTTCTGACCGGGCCCGAATTAGTCGTCCTATACTTATAACAGCACCAAACTTATTATATTGACTTCTGCTTTACTTAATTTCCTTCAATGATCTATTTCTAGCATAGAAAAACACATAAAGCTTTTGTCGAAACACTATATCACTGAATTAAAGCTCAAATTGAACTGGTAGTAACATATGAGTTATACAAAGAAAACACCATATGGATAATAAAAGTGACCAATAAGAGACTTTTACGATTATTACATAACAATGTTGTTACCTATGTGTCTTATCTTTAACAGAAATTGTTCATAGAATATAAATATAGTAGTCCAACCATAAAATATAATTGATAATTTTGTCCCCCCTTTTTTCTGCATGTTGGAGGAATTGTTGGTAGCAATTAGAGGACTGTAATTTGACACCAGCATAATTGTTACATAAAAAAAATAATGATACAAGGTTACTAACAACAAATGTGACCAATTTTCATTGTAATGGGTATGAATTCTAAAATTTGAATTTCACATGCCTTTCAGTAATAGGAATAAACCGCCAAATGATAGCCCCATTACTTTCTATGTTAAATTCTGCAATTTCAAGCATCAATGGCTACTTTGTCTTAAGTTCAAATAAAATGGCAGTTATTTCATTTCAAAACTTTCAACAAGGGTTCTACAGTGATCGCAAGTCCTTAAGCTTTCTTTGATACCAAAATTACCCAAATATTTTACATATTGGCAAAGTAACAGCTGTAAGTAGGAACTATTTTGTTTAAAATATGTAATATTTTCTTGTATGTTCTTTCTGACCGGGCCCGAATTAGTGGTTCTATACCTATATAAATTTGGTTTAAAGTCGGGATATCATCATTGTGATAATTGTCCCGAACAGCACATTTTTTAGGGTTTTCCTGGAAACAACAGTATTTCTGTTTCATTGGCTTATCTTTTGGTTTATCAACAGCTACTTTTATTTTTTCAAAATGTTTACGTGAGATGGTTAAATACTGGAGAAGAAAATCTATAAAAATAGTTTGATATCTGAACGACGGTTTTGGCAAGGCTCCGACTTTTGAAGAATGCAATAAAGATGCCATATTCGTTAGGGAAAGCCTTTTGTAAGCCGGTTTTCTAATAAACGAGAAAAAATCTATTTTCACTCGTTCAGGAGCTAGAATTGCTCGGAATCTTTGGAATTCACTTGAATTTTGTATTACTATACCTGACAGACGTATTAATGATTTGCTATGTTTCTTTTCGGACGTTTTGTTTAGGTTAGATACAGTGTCAGCCAGACGATTAGCCCAGGTAGTCGGTAAAATTATATCTATGTCTTCTGTAATTGGCAATATTTCTAGACTTAAAACTAGATAAAGTTACATTTGTATTGAAAATAGTGTATCTTTGGATACAGTATTAAATATGCTATCACCAACCAGTCCAAGTTAAGGAGGAGTTACTGTTTTGGCATGATAAAATTAAGAGAGTTAATGTAAAAAAGCTTGATTTTTATAGCAAGTCTACTGTAATGGTGTATTCTGATGCAAGTAATTTTGCTTGCTGTGATTATACTGCCGAAGTTAATAGTAAGACTGTTCATCAAATGTGGCATCGTTCATAAATGCAACTGATTTCTACTTGGAGAGAACGGAAAGTAATCAAGCAGTCGTTGATTTCTTTAAAAAATATTTTTCAAACGGAAAACATTGAAATGGTTTACAGATAACCAAAATTGGGTAAGAATTGTTAGATCCGGAAGCATGAAATTAGAGTTACAAAATTTAGCAAATTCTATATTTTTTGTTTGTTCTTAACAAGGCATATCAATTCATGTGCAATGAATTCCACGCTCCGAAAACACTTTGGTTGATTATGTTAGCAAAATGGTTGATCATGAAGATTGGGGTGTCACCTTTGAATGTTTCAATTTGATTGATTAAATCTGGGGTCCACATACGATCGATCGCTTTGCCAGTCATCTAAATTCTAAGCTACCTCGTTACTATTCCTTGTTTTGGAATGCTACTGCCGAAGCTAACAACGCTTTTACACAAGACTGGTCTGAAGAGAACAATTGGCTTGTTCCTCCGATTTATTTGGTTTTACGAGTTATCAAAAATAGTATAGCTTGCAAGGCAAGCGGTACCTTGATTGTCCCTAAATGGAGACATGGAGTGTTTTGGCCGTACATTTAAAAAAAAGATAAGATATACTAAGAATGTGTCGTTGACGTTTTAGAATTTCATAAAAACAGATGGCATTTTTAGGCGAAGTTCAAATGAAAATTATATTTTCGGTTCGGAACGTTTTAATTCGAATGAAAGCTTGATGTTGTTATACTGTATGTATACTTCACGGAGTTTTTCGCGGTGTTCATCATTTTCTTTCTTTATGCTATGACTCTCCTTGTCTATAAAATCCAAACACTGTCTGATATGAGAAGTGCAACAATGGAAATCATGTGACTACCATATTTGGGCATATTTTTAGTCATTTTTTGTTCAACTGAAACGAGTCTGTTTCCTTCAAAAAGTGCTATCAAATGAACCAAAGGAAATTGAACGTGATAAATGACAACTGTGTATACTTTCTAGAAGCTCTAACATACAAATTGTTTTGATTAAACGTACTGAATTAGAGTATGAAGCTTTCAAACCCGAGTTCGTCACCCGTCGCATTTTTTTTTTCAACAACTTAACTTCTGGGGAACATGTGCTGAATTTAAAATATGTGGTGATGCTTTTCATGAACTAACTCTGTCAAATGTGTGCCACTTAATATGCTGTAATACGCAAATGTACTACTCTGATCTGTCAAAATTTGTGACGAAGCGGTTCCGATAGTAAATTACGAGTTACGTCCCTTTGTTGACACTTTTCAAGAACAAACTTATTTGTTCTATTATATATATTTAGCCCCATATACTGTTATTTACAAGTGAACATAATTTAAATAACTAATATCCTTTTTACTAAATACAATTGATTATATTTTTGTACTACAGATATATGTAAAACATTTAGGTAAACATATTTTATCATTTTCAAAACAGTTCCAGGACTACAATAGGGTTTCGCAGTTACTCTGGGGCAAAATCTACTATTCCAGGAGATACTTTAATATTTTTTGTATATATTTTTACTGCTGTAACCGGATAATACCAACACAAAAATAAATTTCTGTTCCATAAAGGCCAGGGCCAGCCAAACTATTCATAAATACTGGATCTAGACAGGGTTAAAATGTCAAATCTAATGTTGAATTCCCTTCCAATAATTATTTTAAATATTTAAAAGAAATAATAATCAAAGCTATTTCAAGGTAAATTCTTCATAATTTAGTATAAAAGGAAATTGGTTAGCAATCTGAGTGCATGTTTATTAATTAAACTAAATATTAAACTATACATTTTGTCTCATTCTTATATACAGGTTCTACTGAAGGACCCAAATTGTGAAAATGACGACTAAAATAATAGATAATAATGTAAATGGTAAATAATAAACTTGTAAATAAATAAATAAATAGAAAGAATCGATTTCATAACTCTTTCTTTTATTTAAAAAAAAACAAATTCACTTGGCCTATTTCAGTGCAGTTATTGAGCGCTAAGTCGATAATAATTTTTTTGTTTGGAACTCAAATAAGTCACACTTCATGTAGTTATGCAAATACACGTCTGATTGCATTCAATAAGAGTGATTAAAATGCAAGCATGATAGAGATTGCTTTAAGTTCAAAAAAGTGAAATATCAAAAATACCGAACTCCAAGGAAATTCAAAATGGAAAGTCCCTTATCAAATGGCAAAATCTAAAGCTCAAACACATCAAACGAATGGAAAACAACTGTCATATTCCTGACTTGGAACAGGCATTTCCTTATGTAGAAAATGACAATACTTTTATGTGTCCATTTTTCATGTAATATTTGTATTAACTTTTACAGGAGTCCTTCCTCACAAGAATAATAAAATATTAACAATGAATGATACTTTCCAGTCATCTTGATTTCAGCTTGTGCACAGACAGTATAAAACTACCTTACCGTTTTGTTTCAGTTAACTTCAAACTTTTAACTAAAAGAGAAAATTAATCCAGTCAAATTCACAGTTGAATTCGCCATAGCTTTTTTAAACAAATTCACTAAATGTGTGTACATTCGGTCACATGCATGTTGACATCGATGTGTGAGACCAAAAATAAACAAACTACAATGTCAAAAAATGTCTTTCCTTCGGAATTTAGTTCAAGCGGGGTTTGATAAGTGGTGAAATATATTTTTAATTTTGAGGTACGTTTTAATTTGTGTACTTCTTCACGTGTTTACTTTTTTTACTGTAGAATGAATATAATCTCAGTTTATCTGTGAAAACAGAAGAAAAAACTAACAGACAATTTCGCATTATTTTCAACGTATTTGTTTTAGGACGGCCACTTTGGGTTATATTTTGTTTTATTATGAGACACATGCTTATGAGATAGAAAGACATCAATTTCTGACTTCAACAACAAGTAAGAAACCGAAAACAGAAAATTTTACAAATTGCCGCCAATTTAATTTGTCCCCAAAAATAACGCAACCTCAGAATTGCGGGCTTTGATATCAGACCCATTTTTGTCTTTAGAAAGTAGCAACAACGGTCGTTTCTATGGGCTTGCTTTTCGACTGTAGTAACTTTATTTTCTATTTGTTTCATGTCTGTCTTTTGATAATCCACTTCTACTCCAAGATTTGAGAATCTGCTTTCAATGCAGTCGGAAAGCAATCCCTTAGAAACTTCTTAAGATTTTAATAAAAAAGATAATACAAATTGTCAGTCCAAAACCAATTACTTTGAATATAATACAGTTTAATACGAAATTGTCTTTCATTTTTTCCTTCTATTTTTACAGATAAACTAAGATGAAATATATTCCACAGAAGGAAAAATAATAATGTGTATCTCAAAGTTACCAAAATATTTCAAGTCTAGATAACGATCTGTCTCCTGTTGATCACGGTCAGCCCTTAAGAAAGACAGACCTGAAACCAGGTTTGAACTTAATTCCGAAGGAAGGACATTTTATGACATTGTACTTCTTTGTCTCACACATCGATGTCAACATGCATGTGAACCGAATGTACACAATTTTAGTGTGTTTCCAAATGCCCGTCTGTTTAAAAAAGCAATTGCGTATTCAGCTGTAGTATTTTCTTCCCTTTTAGTAAACTAAAACTGAAGGTAAGGGGATTTTTATACTGTCTGTGTACAAGCTTAAATCAATATAAATAGAAAAAAAACATTCATAGACACTACAAGATTTCTGGGAATTAGAATAATCTGTCTATATCCTGCATGATCCTGCAAGCCCTTTAGGATCTTGTTATTTATGCCAGGTCATTTATGCTTAGATTAAACTAGAGGCTCTAAAGAGCCTGTGTCGCTCACCTAGGTCTATTAGCATCTTCAACAATGGACCTTCTCCAACATTGTGGACTGGAATAAAATTCATGACAAATATCTTTTTATTTGTTGATCTTGTATTGCTGATATTTTTTTCTGTTTACAGTTTCTCTCTATTTGTTTTAGCTTTTGCCAAAAACACAAAAAAAAACGGTAAAAATTATCAATTAAGGCAATCACACCTATAAAGAGTACACCAACAATTCCGCAAAATTTTACTTATTTGTAGATCTTGTCTTGTTGATAATTTTTGCTATTTAAAGTGTCTATCTATTTTTTTTTTTTTATAGTTTTCAACATAGTAGTCAAAAACGTAAAATATTGGTAGAAATCGTCATTAAAGAGCAAGTACTCCTACAAGGATCCGACTGACGATTTCGGCTATTTGACTTATTTGGAGATAAAGTATTGCTGATCATTTTTGCTAATGTAAGTTTCAATCTATCTATTAATAGTTTTTTCAGATATTAGGCAAAAACGCAAAAAATGGTAAAATTCTTCATCAAAGGGCAATAACTCCAATTAGAGGTCGTCAGACGGTTTCAAGATTGAAAAATCTTGTCTTACTGATCACTTTTGCTTATTTAAGTTTCTATCTATCTATAATAGTTTTTCAGATATTAGGCAAAACCGCAAAACATTGATAATAATCGTCATTAAAGGGCATTAACTCCAATAAGGAGTCGTCTGACGATTTCGACTTAATTGTAGATCTTATCTTGTTAATCATTTTTGGTATATAAAGTTTTCTCTATCTATTATAGTTTTTCAGATATTAGGCAAAAATGAAAAAAAAAAAAGTAAAATTCGTCATTTAAGGGCAATAACTCCTATTAGAAATCGTCTGACAGTTTTGACTAATAGGCAATATGTAGATCTCATCATTTTGAACAATTTTGCCCCTGACAGATTTATAGCGGTTTTCAAGATAATAGATCAAACTTGCATTTTACCCCATTGCTCTATTTTTAGCCATGTCGGACATGTTGATTGGCAAGCTGGGTCATCATCTCTTTGCAATTAATGTATGCATAAAGGAGAGTTAATTATGTAAACACTCAGTCCGAAATTTTTGAAAGATTAATAACTAGTTTATCCTCAAATTTTCAGGATTAATTTATGACAAGTATCTAAAATTGACTGATATTCTTTAATTATATGATTTTGAAAATTATACTGTTGACGCAAACATTGCATTATATTAAATACAAATATCAAATGTACAATGGACACATAAAAATCTTGTACTTTAAACTATTAGAATGGCATTTTGATATATTACACGAAGTGTGACTTATTTCTGTTCTATTGACTATACTCAAAACTGCACTGGATTGAAATAGGCCTAGTGATTTTTAAAAAATAGAAAAAAAAGTTATGAGATTGAATCTTAATCATTACTTTTTTTCACATGCTCATGAATAACCATTTAAATCATTATCCATTTGTTTTACAATTTGAGTCCATTCATTAGAACCTGTATATAATGAGATAAAATTTATAGAAATTACTGTACTTACTAAAAAATAAAGACAGATACAAACCAATGTCCCTTTATTTTAAATTATGAGCAATTCACATTGAGATAGATTTGATTATCATTTCTTTTAGATATACATATATATATATATATATATAAATTGCAAGGGATATCAGCATTATGTTTGACATTTCATTGTCTAGATCAATCCAGTAGTTATGCATATTTCGGCTAGCACTGGCCTTTATACAGTAGTCATTTGTTTTTGTTGTATTATTCGGTTACAACAGGGAAAAAAATATACCAAAGTATTGAAGTAACTTATAGAATAATAATACATTATGTCCTACTTTATACATTATGTCCTAGAGTAACTAAATAGCCCTATTTCCTAGAACTGTTTTAAAAATGATAAAATATTGTTTACCTAAATGCTTTACATATATCTGACGTATAAAAATATAATCAATTATATTTAGTAAAAAGGTAATTAATTATTTTCATTATGATATGTAAATAGCAGCATTCGGTGCTAAAATGATAATAGCACAAATGAGTTTGAAGTGTCATCAAAGGGTCGTAACTCGTAAATTAATATAAGAACCGCTTCGTCAGAAATTTGACAGATCAAAGTGGCATTTTTGCGTATTACAGCATATTAAGTGGCACAAATTTGACACAGACAAGTTCATAAAAAGCCTCATCACATAATATAAATCCAAAATATGTTTCCTTGAAGTTATGAAAGAAATTTCAACTTCTTTACTGAATAAAATCGGCGCGACGAGTGGCGAGCTCGAGTTTGAAGTCTATTTCAGGACGTTAAATCAAAATTAATTTTTACGCAAGAACTTCTAAAACGGATTATCCTTGACCTTATTTTCATGGTTCTGTGTCTGTTTGAAATTTTTTGTCAAGTGAAATACTCACTTATTATGAGTAATAGGATAACCATATTTGGTATATAGGTTCCTTCCAACGTGCACATGTTCCTCAGGTACAGTTCACATGTTTTTACCACATTTCATGGATCAGTGATCAAGGTTAAAGTTTCGTGGTCAAGTCCGTATCTCAGATACTATAAGAATTAGGTCAACTATATTTGGTTTATTGAATGATTTTAAGGTGTACACATCTGACTGATAGGTTTCATCTGACCTTGACGTCAATTTCATGGTTCATTTGACAATGTTTAGTTTTTATGGATTGGTCTATTTCTCAGCTACTATAAGCAATAGGTCAATTATTTTTGGTGTATGGAACGATTGTAAGGTGTAAATGTCTGTCTGGCAGGGTTCATATGACCTTGACTTCATTTTCCTGGTTCATTGGTCAATGTTTAGATTTTGTAGTTTTATCTGTTTCTCTGTGAGCTATAGGACCACTATATTTGGTGTATGAAATGATTGTAAGGTGTACATAAAATTGAGAATGGAAATGGGGAATGTGTCAAAGAGACAACAACCCGACCAAAGAGCAGAAAACAGCCCAAGGTCACCAATGGGTCTTCAACACAGCGAGAAAATCCCGCACCCAGAGGCGGGCTGTCTGTCTGGCTTGATTTATCTGACCGTGACCTCATTTTCATAGAAGATTTATAATGTTAACTTTATGTGATACTTGTAGTAAAACCTTCATATTACAGACTTTCAACATAAATTCAACCTATAATGGTTTACTTTTATAAATTGTTATTTGGATGGAGAGTTGTCTCATTGGCACTCACACCACATCTTCCTATATCTAATGATAAGTAAAACAGGCGAGACATTTGAGCGTGTGCATTCTTGTTTGCAACTAACAAAAATATCTTTATTTTTATTATGATAAGAACATTATGTTTCATTGTTAAAAACATTCGAATATGGATCTTTATTAGGTTTTAGATTTGTTTTCCTACGTTTACAATAACGCGGCTCGATGTTTGACGATCGATCAGAAACAATCATAAAATTAACAACAACAAAAAGACTCTTCGCTACATGATTTCTGTTGTAATAAGTTCGACGATAAAAGTAAAAATAATTATCATTGATTTCAAAAATGTCGTGTAGGTCTCCGAAGGATAATGATGATGTCGTAGCATGACTAACAAACAAAGTAATGACGGACTGGTGGACTGGTGGACTGGTGGATTGGTGGATAGGTCAAAGCATTATATTCTCCACAACCTCGTTGTATGGGGTATGATAATAATAAAGTAATAAATCTTCAATAAATGTGTCACATTCAAATTGCAATCGGAATACCAATAACATAACGGTACAGAAGAGCAAAAACTAATGACTTTTAAAAATCAATTCTTTGCATGTCCAATACGTATTTTTTTTGTAAGTTTGTAAGAAAAATGCATTGTAACGACTACAACAGATATAGCAACTGTTTAACACCGAGATTTATCGCAAGTTGGTTTTATTTATTTAGTCGTAAAATTTCTGTTTGATTAGCTTATGTGGTAATGTTGTATATAGAGTAGAGAAATCATATAACAGTCAATGGAGACAATATTAGCTTGAGAGGAACATAGCTTATTTAAGACCCCAAAGTATTCCTTGGTTCTGTTACTTTCTTGTCAGCAATAAATCTCTTTCACTTAAATTCCGATAGAAACAAAGCCTCTGGACATTCATATCAACTGAGAGATATGCGTTCATGTGTAGATGCCATTACTGACTGTTTCTACATATCATATTTAAGGCGCAGAATATGTTTCAGTGTGCGTGATGTTTTGTTTTTTTTTTTCCGGGTTTTTTATGTCTGTTTTCGGGGTATATTTGATGCTTACATTTTGATACAATTTTATATTTTACTCACTGCTGAAAGACGAGTTATATTTGGCACAGAGTCAAAATCTGGTTGTTGTAAGAAGAAATCTGGTTCTGAAGATTTATTTTTGTGAGTAATCCTTCCCCATCTAATATCATAATGGTCTAATTTTCCTGCAGTTCCTAAATCCCGTGGTGGTAACCACAACAGTCGAATGAGAGGCGGATCCTGACCCCGATCCACATTTATCTTTACATCTCTCACATTTCCTGGTGGAGAAACTGTCAATGAATGATATAATATTTTTTATGTTGTTATAACATCTAACTTGTTTATATATTTCAAAGGAAATGATAATGATGAAATAATTCAATGGTGAAGCTCACGTGCTTGTGTTTTCAAAATCGATAAAAGATAGAAAGCCTTCCCCCATCCGTTACCCCATCCGTATTTGTTTTTCATTAAATAACAGCAACAACACTTTGAACCTGACCTGACATAAGTCGCTATCCGGGTTGAATGAAGACACATTTATCTAGGTTTCGATAATCAAAATATAATAACATTTATAGCAACTTCACTGCACTGGGGGTAATAATCTATGTTTGTTATTAAATTATCACTGGCATATCTCAATGTCCTAGGCTTAAGTATCACAAGTCTGTTATTCAGTTGTTATTGTTGGTTGATGTCAGTCATATTTGTTTTTCATTTATTGTATTGTCATAAATCAAGCCTTTGGTTTTATTGTAAACATTTTTCACATTTTGTCATGTCAAAGTCTTTCATAGCTGATTATACGGTATGGGTTTTGTTCATTGCTGAAGGATATAAAGTGACCTATAGTTGCCTTAAACAACGTTTATGGACACCGTTGGAAAGTTGTCTCATTGGCATTCATACGACATCTCATTATCTGATATTACTTAACTGCTACATATTAAGAAGCATGTACATGTAGATCTTGACTGTTCATCGTACAGGTAAATTTGCACTATTGGTAGTTCAATTTTGGGGCTTTGATACATATAAATTTTAAGTAAATTGCTAAAAGGATATTATCTTAAACTGTTATTAGCGCCGATTTTTGATATGCTCATTAAGAATTGTTTTTGTACCTTTTGTCGTTAACTCTAAATTTGTTGTTCGTTGTCTGTAAAAGTGTTATCATTGTACTTCTGTAAGGTTTAAGAATAAACTCTTTCATGCCATGCACTATATAAATAAAGGCAACAGTAGTATACCGCTGCTCGAAACTCATAAATCGATAGAGATAAAAACAAATCCGGGTTACAAACTAAAACTGAGGGAAACGCATCAAATATAAGAGGAGAGCAACGACACAACAAAAACACAACATTAAAATGTAACACACACAGAAACGAACTATAATATAACAATGGCCATTTTCCTGACTTGGTACAGGACATTTTAAGAAAAAAATGGTGGGTTGAACCTGGTTTTGTGGCATGCCAAACCTCCCGCTTTTATGGCAATGTTAAATATAACATTAAAATGACAACCTTACATGACAGGACTACAATACAATAAATGGGAGAACATATAGGACAAAGAAACACACGAATAATAGCTAACAAAAGGTACTAGGTTTAAAATTTAATATGCCAGACGTGCGTCTCGTCCACATAAGACTAACCAGTGACGCTCAGATGAAAAAAGTTTGAAAGCCAAAACAAGTACAAAGCTGAAGAGCACCGAGGACCAAAACTTCCAAAAAGCTGCGCCCAACACGGCCAGGGTTTTCTGCCTGGAACAAGAACATCCTTATTATTTAGAATAATTTATAATTTTGCAAACAGTAAATTTTATAAAATGACTATATAATAGATATACATGATAAAACCGTAGTGGGGACTAACTACAGAATAAAAACGGATACATTACATAAAACAACTTAATCCAACACATAAAAATACACAGCCGAGTTAGCCAAAGCCTCAACGCACAAAGTGACGTCACATTTGAAATTCTAAAAACACACAAAGTGACGTACATTTGAATTTGTAAAAATATTTCCCAAAAATAAGATAGGATTAGGATTGATTCAAGATTAGATTTGTAATACTGACATTACATTTATTAATTATAAAATGTGGTATGATTGCTAAAGAGACCTCTTTCAAAAAGAGTCCAAAATGAAGCGGATATATGCAATTATAAGATCACTGTACGGGCTTCAACAATGAGCAAAACCCATACCATACAGTCAGCTATAAAATACACCGACATGACAAAAGACAAAAGACACAAAGTACCGATCTGACTCTAATTGCAGTTACTGAAAGCTAGTTTAAAGCCAATAACAACTTATAAATAAATCTATGGTAATTTTAACATGGGAAAGCACGATATTTGTCAATATCTTTATAGCAAGAGTTAAAATGATTTGATTTTATGTTCTAGACCAACACCAACAACAGTGTCCATTTTGATCGGCCTTGTTCAAAATTAAACTGGCGTTGCGATTTTAATTATCCAAAATAACAATTAACAGAACTGATGTTATATATTGAATAAAATTTACTAAGAAAATAATATTAAAACCATGAAAATAGATGTGTCTATATGTTTGCTTTTGAGATAAAACCATGTAAACATATGGCGGCAAGCAGGTGTTTTCTTGACTTTTCATTGACTTCTTAGCCCATTTTCTCGAAGAGTTCAATGGTTGGTATTGACATGTTTAAATTTTTTGTAATTCCTGTTATCATTTTGTATGCATATGTTTTCACTATCAAAATGTAACCTGGTTTTGAAGGGATGTAGTTTAAGATGAAATTGTAAAAGGAAACGCGTGGTTGTCGTTGGTTGCTGTCTTTCATACTGGTTTTTTTTTCTCGTCTATTATTTTGTTATTAATCAGGCCGTTGGTTTTTTTGCTTTAATTGTTTTACATTTTGTCATGTTGGGACCTTTTACAGCTGTCTATAGAGATGGGTTTTAGTCATTTTTAAAGGCCGTAAGTTGACTTATAGTTGCTTAAATCTGCGAAATTGGGACCGTCTCATATGAAATCATACCAAATCTCCTTATTTAGTAATGCCATTATGATGAAAATTTAACAGTGGCAGACATTTTAAATTCGACATGACCACCAAACATCCTCAAACGAAAACATCAATATTATACCTGTTATTTTTTTTAAACAAATGATACCCATTTACGAGCCCCCCTACTCAGCTAAATGGTGTTGGCATATTATCTTCAATCTTCTTCAATAACACAAGTGCACTAATTCTTATTCTGATGAATTGATGCAGACATAACAAGAAGCGATTTTTCTCAAGTGCAAAGAAATATAAAATTTGCAATATTCTTGTGTACAAAACGCTTATTTAATCATAGGTGAATTATATATTTATATTCATTATAAATTAATAAGCAAATAATGCCTCTACATAATTATCAATAAAACACTATATATTTTATAGTGTTTTGTTGGTTAATATGTAGAGGCATTATTTGCTTACTATTTCATTTTGAATATATTTATATCTGTTCACAACTTTAATTTACTTTATATATATATATATATACGTCTGAACCAGTGACAACTCTACAACAGATTTATCCATCGGATCACCAGCAGTGATGGTGATACATGGCTGTGTACATTCTGTATATACAATTCGTCTATCATCAGCCCAACAATGTTAGATCTGTAAATTTGCTTTCGCAAATTTTTTGTTCTTCCCTCGCCGGGATTCGAACTCATGCTACTGAGATATCGTGACACCAAATCGCCTGCACTGTATCCGACGCGCTAGACCACACGACCACCTAGGCTTCACAATAATATCGCTAGATTAAAACTGACGAGGAAAGGTAACACCCGGCCACCGAAAGCTTTATTATTGTGAAGCCTAGGTGGTCGTGTGGTCTAGCGCGTCGGATACAGTGCAGGCGATTTGGTGTCACGATATCTCAGTAGCATGAGTTCGAATCCCGGCGAGGGAAGAACAAAAAATTTGCAAAAGCAAATTTACAGATCTAAAATTGTTGGGCTGATGTTTAGACGAGTTATATATATATATAGATCCGTTCATCCTATTTCGATTCTTCAAAATTCAAGAGTCTATCCTAAATTGAGGTAAATTATATGGCCTTCCAAATACCGTTTCGATTCCTAACATCACTAAAGAGACATTAATTGTCGAAATCCGGATATGGTGTACTAATTTTTGCAACTTTCGTTTTCGGTATACCATCTTTTCCGCAAGTTTATTGTTTTCTGTTTGGTATTAAATTAATAGTTAAGACCCATTTTGTTACATCTGGTGATCCGTTTATTTGGCAATCGCCAATGGCAGTCAGCAGGGTTAAAGAACATCCGTTGTTCGACCTGCTAGTCAAATGCGTTTTGTTAAAATATACTTTTTCACTGTTTTGGTCTTTTGGAAAATGTTGTTTGTGCTGTGTTTAGACCCCTCTGCCAAGAAATTTGTTTTGCATGCACACGTATAAAAATTGCGGTTTTTATCCAACGCAATCATAGGTTTGAACGTTGTTTTCAATTTAGACTTGTATATATATATATATATATATATAAACGCCTAAAAAGTGTACAAAACAACACCAATAACAAAAAAAGGAAACTATAAATGTAATTATTTATAAATATTTCGGATAACAGATATCCTTCATCAGTATGATTATGATGTTAAATGAATCCTATCAATCTACTTTGATTAAACTATAACAATCTTGAAATTTATACAATAAAACAGTCAGACCGAACATCATAGTTTAGACGCTTGTACAATTCTAAAATTTTCAAACATGACATAGGTTATATAGCTATTTACAACAGAGACTGCAAAGATATGCTTCAAATAAAAATAGTAATGTGCGATATGAACTGGCACAATTCTAAAATTTAAAAGGTGACGACAGTTACGATGTTAAAAGAACGATGGCGTCAATAAACATTCCAAATAAACAGCACTGACCGATCTAAGTTTGTAAATATTTCAAATTTGACAACGGTAGAGTAATTTCAACAGAGGCTGCGTATTTAAACATCCCAAATAAATGGCAGTTTAAAAAATATGATAATAAATTTCGACTAAGGTTAAATAGTTGAACGTGACTGGGTACTTTTACATCCCTCCAAAATGAACAGAACCAAGCAATTTAAACTGATATAATTACAAATTTTTTTTAGAGTTGAGTAAGGTTAAGAAATAGAAGCAGAGACTGTAGTAATAAGTAATATATCCCAAATGTAAAGCGCTGCGCGAATTCGAACTACATCTTTTCATTTATCCCATTTGGTGCCAAAGTTTTTAATTTTCTTATCCAAAACTTTTTTCCCGAGCGAGTCTATCCTCCCTAGACCAAGCAGTGTTGTGGTCAATGATTGTAATGGTCAGTCGATTGAGATCTGCCTTAGTGTGGCCAGGGGATCTCAAATGTCGACTGAGGGGGAGGTCTGGCTTGCATTCAGACCTCCCCCTCAGCCGACAAAGGAGTAAGTGCGTCTTAACTATGATGTTCGGTCTGACTGTTTTATTGTATAAATTTCAAGATTGTTATAGTTTAATCAAAGTAGATTGATAGGATTCATTAAACATCATAATCATACTGATGTAGGATATCTGTTATATGTAGCAACATTGCAGCAGCGCCTGCATACGGAGTATATATCTCCCAATTGATACGATATTCCCGGGCTTGTGTTTCCTATCATGATTTCCTTGATAGAGGATTGCTGCTCACAAGGAAGCTATTAAACCAAGAGTTCCAAATGGTGAAGTTGAAATCATCCCTTCGTAAATTTTACGGACGCCATCACGAGTTGGTTGACCGTTATGGAATAACCGTTTCACAGATGATATCGGATATGTTCCTTATGTCGTAACTACAATACCCTTCCCTTTTCACGAATGTGACTTACCGAATTAGACTATTTACCGGATTTGTAATAACATAAGCAACACGACGGGTGCCACATGTGGAGCAGGATCTGCTTACCCTTCCGGAGCACCTGAGATCACCCCAAGTTTTTGGTGGGGTTCGTGTTGCTTAGTCTTTAGTTTTCTATGTTGTGTCATCTGTACTATTATATGTCTGTTTGTCTTTTTATTTTTGGCCATGGCGTTGTCGGTTTGTTTTCGATCTATGAGTTTGACTATCCCTCTGGTATCTTTCGTCCCTCTTTTATCCGAAATATTTATAAATAATTACATTTATAGTTTCCTTTTTTTGTTATTGGTGTTGTTTTGTACACTTTTTAGGCGTTTATATAATTTATTTATTGTGTACATGTATCGTTACTCGTAACAATCCAGCGCCCTCGTGGAAAAGATCGTTGACTATTATTCAGACGTTTTATATATATATATATATATATAATCTCTTCAAACTTATATCCAGATCATTCATACTGTGTGTGGATTCTAATATAATGAGGTAAGCATTTCTTTACTCTCTTTAACTTAAGATAAAGACCAAATTCGGAATTAAGATAATATTATATAACGATCCAACCTCATAAATTTTTTAGATATATAATTTGTCCCTACAAAATGTGAACATTAACCAATTGAACTGCTATAAAAGTTGCGATTGGGTTAGAGGAGGAACGACAGCCTAGGTGCCGTGTGCAAAACTTTTCAGGTCTCGTGGTACAATTTCAGCTTCCGTTTGGCAATTTTAAATATTGTGAAAGATCGATTTGTTCATATTAAATATCAAATGTTCTCTATTGAATTCATTGCAAATATAGCAAGTTTTCACAAAGAAAGGTTTATTGATGATCGAAAATCACTTTACACAAAATATTTAATGTATTTTTCACTTCTTTATGGTAAATTGTTTCATTAAAGATTTTGTCCCGTAATGGCGGGAATTTTTATTCAATCTCCGAAAAAATACAAGGCACAAATTTTGTTGAAGGGGCATTAGCTGTCAAATTTATGTTCACCAATTTGACTGAAATTCTCATATTTGATTTATAGCATACTAAAACGTATATCCAAATTACAAATAAGTCTAAAATAAACAATTCACAATGCATGAACTCGATAATAAATATCAGCATTTCGTGTGTACTTTAGTCTAGACGCCATCTAACTAACCTCCGAAGACTGCCGACGGTCATATAAACCCGATATAAACATGAATATAAATATAAATAGATAGCGACCACGTGCAATTGGATTTTTCTGGGTCTGTTTGATTTCATATTATAGGTTAAAAAAATCAGTTAATCATCGTTTTTACCATTACAAGAACGATTTTTTGTTGTTGATCGAATTAGTCAACGAAATAGTTCACCCTTGTTTCACTTTCAATGTTAACATTTTCTCTTTCTTTTAATAGTTGAACACGCCTAGTACATGCGTTACCTATCTCCAGCTAAGGGGTTAAATTAAAGTTCACATGAATACGGATTCACATGAGGTCGAACTACTCAATTGCAAGTCAATAATACATCTCCGATGTTTTCGAGCTTATTTTGACAAATTTGGGCCGAACTAAATCCTTATACCGAAATATTATTTCAAAATTCCGCTTTAATCAGTACTTGAAACAAAAAAGATTCGTATTTTAAATTTTTTGTCTAAGTCGTAGCTAATGCCCCTTTTATATTTCGTTATTTCGCAAGTAAAAATCATTGAAATTTATAACAGTTAAAGAATATTGTTTATATAATCTTATATATAAAAGGTCTCTTTAAATCTCCATTCGTTGATGCATAATAAGACTATTAAAACGACGATTTTCAAATAAAATGTCCAAATATATTTGTCAAATCCGTCAGTAATTACGTAAACCTGCGGCACAAAAACATTGTTTTGTGTATTTTAGTTATATTCAAGATAAATGAAAAATTTTCATCCGAAAAAACGTGTTTAATAGCGTTTTTATTTTTTATTTGTGTATTTCATTGTGTCGGCATGCGTTCTCTATTGTATTTTTCTCGTTTTTCGTACTGATAAATGAAGAAAGATTCCAGTATAATCATTACAACTGTAACAATCTTAAAATCTTCAATCTTTTAATAAATGACACATTCTCGCTGCGACCGATCGATAATATAAGATAAATCTGCGTGCCGTGTGCAAAATGTCGTCCCTCCTCTGCGTTGCATTAATAAAATAATAATTATAAGTAAATAAATCTTATTTAACTTTAATTACAAAAATCTTATTTTAAATCGTTTCCAAGAATAATTTAATTAAATTTCAAAAATGTTTATTTTGATGATCTTTAAATAAAATTAAATAGATTTTGCAAATTATGAAGCAACCATAGTTTTGGCAACAATCTAATCTTTTTACTAATGAAAACAAGGGAGTCTGCTGACCTAGTGATTTAGCTATGACTATATATGTATGGTTTATCGTTTGGTCGGCGTTTGGTAACTCATTGGTTTATTTGGGTTTTTTTTAACGTTTAGGTAAATTAGCTTTATTTAAGTGCATGCATTTGTCGTAATATGTATAATTAACCTGGATAAAACTGGTCACACAAAACTTATGCCAAGGAACACAACATGCTGAACAACACTACCAACTAACAGTTTTTTATGGCAATAGATCAACTCAATTAGTACATGTCTTAAAGTCAAATAGAACTAGATGTGTCAGAACGACACGAATGGCCCCGTCTCAAAAAGTTGAAAAATCTGGAATTTCAACAACACATGTGGACACAAACATGCATGGATAGTACACAGCTTTCAAGAACAATACTAGTTTGTTGAAAAATTTCCTTGATCAATGAGTAGTTAAATTTCAAACTATCAGCAAACAGGAAGGGGATGTACTGAAGATGTGTTGAAACGACATGAAAATCAGCATATCAGAATGAAACATAAACTTGATCTGTAACTCATCATGGAAGATTCACATACAGACCTTCCAAAATTCAAACTGACCACACGCACGATACACGCACGGTGAATGCACGATGAATGCACGTTGAATGCACGATACACGATACACGCACGATGAGCCTTACACGGAGGATTAACGAAAAATGAATGATGAATGATGAACGCACGATACACGCACGATGAATGATGAACACACGATACACGCACGATGAATGATGAATGATACACGCACGATACAAGCACGGTGAATAATTCATTGACGAATGAACGATAAGCGCTTAATACACGGTTCTTAAAGCCATTTTATTTGGAATTGCATTTAAAATTGATGTATGATAATGCAAATATATAAGGGTATACAAATTTTAGATATCTCGCTTTCTGTGTTGATTAGTCAATAGTTTTACTAAACATTCCATGTATTACATAAATTAATGTAGTATAGTATTTCCAATATCAGTGAGTGTTTTCAAATTACAAAACTCATCGATTTTTATAATTCTACTTAATATAGATAAGATAAAAAAAAAATATTTATTAATTGCTACATTTTAAAGAGTGACGATTCCAGACAATTTTAAAAAGAGGGTTCTCAACCCAGTATAAAAGGGGTGGTTTAACCATATGGAAGTACACCACTAATTCATGGCCCCATTGCTTTCTATGTTAAATTCCTCAATTTCAAGTAGGCACAGCTCTTTTGTTTTAAGTTCAAATAAAGTGACAATCATTGCATGTCAAAGCAACACTTTATGGTGCCTTGTACTGAAAAAATCAACATAACTTTAATGGCATATAAGAAAAAACTGGTTCCCGGAACTTCGGATGTACCAAAACAGGTACTTCAGATCTGACAAACAGGCAAAATGTACCCTCATTTTAAAATTTCATGAAATTTTTTTATTAATCAAAATTATAAGTCAAAAAGTGTTCTACAATGAGTACCAGTCATTCAGCTTTCATTTCATACCAAAATTACCTAATTATTCTTCATATTTGGAAAGTTACACCCATGCGT
Source organism: Mytilus coruscus (assembly GCA_017311375.1). Lineage (NCBI taxonomy): Eukaryota > Metazoa > Mollusca > Bivalvia > Mytilida > Mytilidae > Mytilus > Mytilus coruscus. Next base: position 22,535,738 of record CM029599.1, on the reverse strand, counting down.
AAGAACTATTTTGTGTTAGATATGTACTACTTTCTGGTATGTGCTTTCTGGCCGGGCCCGAATTAGTGGTGTTACACCTCTAACAGAACCAAACTTGATATATTGACTTCAGCATTACTTTATTTCATTCTATGATCTATTTCAAGCAATAAAAAACATATAAAGCTTTAGTCCAAACACTATTTTACTGATTTTAAGCTTAAATTGGACTGGTAGTAACATATGGGTTATGCAAAGAAAACTGCATAAGGATATTACTAATGGCCATTATAATTTTTTTTATTCTCAATTTCATGGTTCTATTTGTTAATTTCTACTAGGAAAGCAATGTGCTTACCAATAGTCAAATTTCATCAAGGGTTGTTCATTGAATAAAATTGTTAGTCCAAACCTAAGACTTAATTGAGAATATTGTCCCCTTTTTCTTCAGATTGGAAAAGGACATTTTGGTATAAATCATACTTCTGTGGTACAACATAGATTATTAAGAGCAATTTATATATCCTCAGCTGGATAACTTGCTAAACTGGTTCAAAATTGCATGTTCAGTGAGATTTTGGAATTCTTATATGAGTATATACCAATTGCCTAGATTGTAAAAGACTACCATAAGAAAATCAATAAAGCTTGAAAAATTAGAGGATTATTTGACCAAGAGCTATTTTTTTACCATAAACAAGTCATAGTATACATGTTTTATTGATTTCAATCCCCAAAATGCAAAATAGGAACTTGAGTCGAGTCTTAACTGCATGCATGCTGTATGACCATAAAAGGCTAATATACCTTATTGTGTCAATTTAAGAGCTGAAATTTCCCATAAACAGAATTGTTCATCAAAAAAAGTTGATTAAAAATGATTACTGACATCAAATATGACCAATTTTCATTTGAATAGGTAAAACTTCTAAAAATTGAATTTCTGATGATTCTCTGTAATACAGAACCAAACTTGCTATATTGACTTCAGCATTACTTTATTTCATTCTATGATCTATTTCAAGCAATAGAAAACATAAAGTTTTAGTCCAAACACTATTTTACTGATTTTAAGCTTAAATTGGACTGGTAGTAACATATGGGTTATGCAAAGAAAACTGCATAAGGATATTACTAATGGCCATTATAATTTTTTTTATTCTCAATTTCATGGTTCTATTTGTTAATTTCTACTAGGAAAGCAATGTGCTTACCAATAGTCAAATTTCATCAAGGGTTGTTCATTGAATAAAAATTGTTAGTCCAAACCTAAGACTTAATTGAGAATATTGTCCCCCCTTTTTTCTTCAGATTGGAAAAGGGACATTTTTGGTATAAATCATACTTCTGTGGTACAACATAGATTATTAAGAGCAATTTATATATCCCTCAGCTGGATAACTTGCTAAACTGGTTCAAAATTGCATGTTCAGTGAGATTTTGGAATTCTTATATGAGTATATACCAATTGCCTAGATTGTAAAAGACTACCATAAGAAAATCAATAAAGCTTGAAAATTAGAGGATTATTTGACCAAGAGCTATTTTTTACCATAAACAAGTCATAGTATACATGTTTTATTGATTTCAATCCCAAAAATGCAAAAATAGGAACTTGAGTCGAGTCTTAACTGCATGCATGCTGTATGACCATAAAAGGCTAATATACCTTATTGTGTCAATTTAAGAGCTGAAATTTCCCATAAACAGAATTGTTCATCAAAAAAAGTTGATTAAAAATGATTACTGACATCAAATATGACCAATTTTCATTTGAATAGGTAAAACTTCTAAAAATTGAATTTCTGATGATTCTCTGTAATACAGAACCAAACTTGCTATATTGACTTCAGCATTACTTTATTTCATTCTATGATCTATTTCAAGCAATAGAAAACATATAAAGCTTTAGTCCAAACACTATTTTACTGATTTTAAGCTTAAATTGGACTGGTAGTAACATATGGGTTATGCAAAGAAAACTGCATAAGGATATTACTAATGGCCATTATAATTTTTTTTATTCTCAATTTCATGGTTCTATTTGTTAATTTCTACTAGGAAAGCAATGTGCTTACCAATAGTCAAATTTCATCAAGGGTTGTTCATTGAATAAAAATATATTAGTCCAAACCTAAGACTTAATTGAGAATATTGTCCCCCCTTTTTTCTTCAGATTGGAAAAGGGACATTTTTGGTATAAATCATACTTCTGTGGTACAACATAGATTATTAAGAGCAATTTATATATCCCTCAGCTGGATAACTTGCTAAACTGGTTCAAAATTGCATGTTCAGTGAGATTTTGGAATTCTTATATGAGTATATACCAATTGCCTAGATTGTAAAAGACTACCATAAGAAAATCAATAAAGCTTGAAAAATTAGAGGATTATTTGACCAAGAGCTATTTTTTTTACCATAAACAAGTCATAGTATACATGTTTTATTGATTTCAATCCCCAAAAATGCAAAAATAGGAACTTGGAGTCGAGTCTTAACTGCATGCATGCTGTATGACCATAAAAGGCTAATATACCTTATTGTGTCAATTTAAGAGCTGAAATTTCCCATAAACAGAATTGTTCATCAAAAAGTTGATTAAAATGATAACTGACATCAAATATGACCAATTTTCATTTGAATAGGTAAAACTTCTAAAAATTGAATTTCTGATGATTCTCTGTAATACAGAACCAAACTTGCTATATTGACTTCAGCATTACTTTATTTCATTCTATGATCTATTTCAAGCAATAGAAAACATATAAAGTTTTAGTCCAAACACTATTTTACTGATTTTAAGCTTAAATTGGACTGGTAGTAACATAAGGGTTATGCAAAGAAAACTGCATAAGGATATTACTAATGGCCATTATAATTTTTTTTATTCTCAATTTCATGGTTCTATTTGTTAATTTCTACTAGGAAAGCAATGTGCTTACCAATAGTCAAATTTCATCAAGGGTTGTTCATTGAATAAAAATTGTAAGTCCAAACCTAAGACTTAATTGAGAATATTGTCCCCTTTTTCTTCAGATTGGAAAAGGGACATTTTGGTATAAATCATACTTCTGTGGTACAACATAGATTATTAAGAGCAATTTATATATCCCTCAGCTGGATAACTTGCTAAACTGGTTCAAAATTGCATGTTCAGTGAGATTTTGGAATTCTTATATGAGTATATACCAATTGCCTAGATTGTAAAAGACTACCATAAGAAAATCAATAAAGCTTGAAAAATTAGAGGATTATTTGACCAAGAGCTATTTTTTTTACCATAAACAAGTCATAGTATACATGTTTTATTGATTTCAATCCCCAAAAATGCAAAAATAGGAACTTGGAGTCGAGTCTTAACTGCATGCATGCTGTATGACCATAAAAGGCTAATATACCTTATTGTGTCAATTTAAGAGCTGAAATTTCCCATAAACAGAATTGTTCATCAAAAAAAGTTGATTAAAAATGATTACTGACATCAAATATGACCAATTTTCATTTGAATAGGTAAAACTTCTAAAAATTGAATTTCTGATGATTCTCTGTAATACAGAACCAAACTTGCTATATTGACTTCAGCATTACTTTATTTCATTCTATGATCTATTTCAAGCAATAGAAAACATATAAAGCTTTAGTCCAAACACTATTTTACTGATTTTAAGCTTAAATTAGACTGGTAGTAACATATGGGTTATGCAAAGAAAACTGCATAAGGATATTACTAATGGCCATTATAATTTTTTTTATTCTCAATTTCATGGTTCTATTTGTTAATTTCTACTAGGAAAGCAATGTGCTTACCAATAGTCAAATTTCATCAAGGGTTGTTCATTGAATAAAATATATTAGTCCAAACCTAAGACTTAATTGAGAATATTGTCCCCTTTTTCTTCAGATTGGAAAAGGGACATTTTGGTATAAATCATACTTCTGTGGTACAACATAGATCATTAAGAGCAATTTATATATCCTCAGCTGGATAACTTGCTAAACTGGTCCAAAATTGCATGTTCAGTGAGATTTTGGAATTCTTATATGAGTATATACCAATTGCCTAGATTGTAAAAGACTACCATAAGAAAATCAATAAAGCTTGAAAAATTAGAGGATTATTTGACCAAGAGCTATTTTCTTTACCATAAACAAGTCATAGTATACATGTTTTATTGATTTCAATCCCCAAAATGCAAAAATAGGAACTTGAGTCGAGTCTTAACTGCATGCATGCTGTATGACCATAAAGGCTAATATACCTTATTGTGTCAATTTAAGAGCTGAAATTTCCCATAAACAGAATTGTTCATCAAAAATGTTGATTAAAATGATTACTGACATCAAATATGACCAATTTTCATTTGAGTAGGTAAAACTTCTAAAATTGAATTTCTGATGATTCTCTGTAATACAGAACCAAACTTGCTATATTGACTTCAGCATTACTTTATTTCATTCTATGATCTATTTCAAGCAATAGAAAAGATATAAAGCTTTAGTCCAAACACTATTTTACTGATTTTAAGCTTAAACTGGACTGGTAGTAACATATGGGCAAAGAAAACTGCATAAGGATATTACTAATGGCCATTACAATTTTTTTATTCTGAATTTCATGGTTCTATTTGTTAATTTCTACTAGGAAAGCAATGTGCTTACCAATAGTCAAATTTCATCAAGGGTTGTTCATTGAATAAAAATATATTAGTCCAAACCTAAGACTTAATTGAGAATATTGTCCCCTTTTTCTTCAGATTGGAAAAGGACATTTTGGTATAAATCATACTTCTGTGGTACAACATAGATTATTAAGAGCAATTTATATATCCCTCAGCTAGATAACTTGCTAAACTGGTTCAAAATTGCATGTTCAGTGAGATTTTGGAATTCTTATATGAGTATATACCAATTGCCTAGATTGTAAAAGACTACCATAAGAAAATCAATAAAGCTTGAAAAATTGGAGGATTATTTGACCAAGAGCTATTTTTTACCATAAACAAGTCATAGTATACATGTTTTATTGATTTCAATCCCCAAAATGCAAAAATAGGAACTTGAGTCGAGTCTTAACTGCATGCATGCTGTATGACCATAAAAGGCTAATATACCTTATTGTGTCAATTTAAGAGCTGAAATTTCCATAAACAGAATTGTTCATCAAAAAGTTGATTAAAATGATTACTGACATCAAATATGACCAATTTTCATTTGAATAGGTAAAACTTCTAAAATTGAATTTCTGATGATTCTCTGTAATACAGAACCAAACTTGCTATACTGACTTCAGCATTACTTTATTTCATTCTATGATCTATTTCAAGCAAGAGAAAACATATAAAGCTTTAGTCCAAACACTATTTTACTGATTTTAAGCTTAAATTAGACTGGTAGTAACAAATGGGTTATGCAAAGAAAACTGCATAAGGATATTACTAATGGCCATTATAATTTTTTATTCTCAATTTCATGGTTCTATTTGTTAATTTCTACTAGGAAAGCAATGTGCTTACCAATAGTCAAATTTCATCAAGGGTTGTTCATTGAATAAAAATATATTAGTCCAAACCTAAGACTTAATTGAGAATATTGTCCCCCCTTTTTTCTTCAGATTGGAAAAGGGACATTTTGGTATAAATCATACTTCTGTGGTACAACATAGATCATTAAGAGCAATTTATATATCCTCAGCTGGATAACTTGCTAAACTGGTCCAAAATTGCATGTTCAGTGAGATTTTGGAATTCTTATATGAGTATATACCAATTGCCTAGATTGTAAAAGACTACCATAAGAAAATCAATAAAGCTTGAAAAATTAGAGGATTATTTGACCAAGAGCTATTTTTTTTACCATAAACAAGTCATAGTATACATGTTTTATTGATTTCAATCCCCAAAAATGCAAAAATAGGAACTTGGAGTCGAGTCTTAACTGCATGCATGCTGTATGACCATAAAAGGCTAATATACCTTATTGTGTCAATTTAAGAGCTGAAATTTCCCATAAACAGAATTGTTCATCAAAAAAAGTTGATTAAAATGATTACTGACATCAAATATGACCAATTTTCATTTGAGTAGGTAAAACTTCTAAAATTGAATTTCTGATGATTCTCTGTAATACAGAACCAAACTTGCTATATTGACTTCAGCATTACTTTATTTCATTCTATGATCTATTTCAAGCAATAGAAAAGATATAAAGCTTTAGTCCAAACACTATTTTACTGATTTTAAGCTTAAATTGGACTGGTAGTAACATATGGGCAAAGAAAACTGCATAAGGATATTACTAATGGCCATTATAATTTTTTTATTCTGAATTTCATGGTTCTATTTGTTAATTTCTACTAGGAAAGCAATGTGCTTACCAATAGTCAAATTTCATCAAGGGTTGTTCATTGAATAAAAATATATTAGTCCAAACCTAAGACTTAATTGAGAATATTGTCCCCCCTTTTTTCTTCAGATTGGAAAAGGGACATTTTGGTATAAATCATACTTCTGTGGTACAACATAGATTATTAAGAGCAATTTATATATCCCTCAGCTAGATAACTTGCTAAACTGGTTCAAAATTGCATGTTCAGTGAGATTTTGGAATTCTTATATGAGTATATACCAATTGCCTAGATTGTAAAAGACTACCATAAGAAAATCAATAAAGCTTGAAAAATTGGAGGATTATTTGACCAAGAGCTATTTTTTTACCATAAACAAGTCATAGTATACATGTTTTATTGATTTCAATCCCAAAATGCAAAAATAGGAACTTGGAGTCGAGTCTTAACTGCATGCATGCTGTATGACCATAAAGGCTAATATACCTTATTGTGTCAATTTAAGAGCTGAAATTTCCATAAACAGAATTGTTCATCAAAAAGTTGATTAAAAATGATTACTGACATCAAATATGACCAATTTTCATTTGAATAGGTATTTTAAGCTTAAATTGGACTGGTAGTAACATATGGGTTATGCAAAGAAAACTGCATAAGGATATTACTAATGGCCATTATAATTTTTTATTCTCAATTTCATGGTTCTATTTGTTAATTTCTACTAGGAAAGCAATGTGCTTACCAATAGTCAAATTTCATCAAGGGTTGTTCATTGAATAAAAATTGTTAGTCCAAACCTAAGACTTAATTGAGAATATTGTCCCCTTTTTCTTCAGATTGGAAAAGGGACATTTTGGTATAAATCATACTTCTGTGGTACAACATAGATTATTAAGAGCAATTTATATATCCTCAGCTGGATAACTTGCTAAACTGGTTCAAAATTGCATGTTCAGTGAGATTTTGGAATTCTTATATGAGTATATACCAATTGCCTAGATTGTAAAAGACTACCATAAGAAAATCAATAAAGCTTGAAAAATTAGAGGATTATTTGACCAAGAGCTATTTTTTTACCATAAACAAGTCATAGTATACATGTTTTATTGATTTCAATCCCAAAAATGCAAAAATAGGAACTTGAGTCGAGTCTTAACTGCATGCATGCTGTATGACCATATAAGGCTAATATACCTTATTGTGTCAATTTAAGAGCTGAAATTACCCATAAACAGAATTGTTCATCAAAAAGTTGATTAAAATGATTACTGACATCAAATATGACCAATTTTCATTTGAATAGGTAAAACTTCTAAAAATTGAATTTCTGATGATTCTCTGTAATACAGAACCAAACTTGCTATATTGACTTCAGCATTACTTTATTTCATTCTATGATCTATTTCAAGCAATAGAAAACATAAAGTTTTAGTCCAAACACTATTTTACTGATTTTAAGCTTAAATTGGACTGGTAGTAACATAAGGGTTATGCAAAGAAAACTGCATAAGGATATTACTAATGGCCATTATAATTTTTTTTATTCTCAATTTCATGGTTCTATTTGTTAATTTCTACTAGGAAAGCAATGTGCTTACCAATAGTCAAATTTCATCAAGGGTTGTTCATTGAATAAAAATTGTTAGTCCAAACCTAAGACTTAATTGAGAATATTGTCCCCCTTTTTTCTTCAGATTGGAAAAGGGACATTTTTGGTATAAATCATACTTCTGTGGTACAACATAGATTATTAAGAGCAATTTATATATCCTCAGCTGGATAACTTGCTAAACTGGTTCAAAATTGCATGTTCAGTGAGATTTTGGAATTCTTATATGAGTATATACCAATTGCCTAGATTGTAAAAGACTACCATAAGAAAATCAATAAAGCTTGAAAAATTAGAGGATTATTTGACCAAGAGCTATTTTTTACCATAAACAAGTCATAGTATACATGTTTTATTGATTTCAATCCCCAAAATGCAAAAATAGGAACTTGGAGTCGAGTCTTAACTGCATGCATGCTGTATGACCATATAAGGCTAATATACCTTATTGTGTCAATTTAAGAGCTGAAATTACCCATAAACAGAATTGTTCATCAAAAAGTTGATTAAAATGATTACTGACATCAAATATGACCAATTTTCATTTGAATAGGTAAAACTTCTAAAATTGAATTTCTGATGATTCTCTGTAATACAGAACCAAACTTGCTATATTGACTTCAGCATTACTTTATTTCATTCTATGATCTATTTCAAGCAATAGAAAACATATAAAGTTTTAGTCCAAACACTATTTTACTGATTTTAAGCTTAAATTGGACTGGTAGTAACATATGGGTTATGCAAAGAAAACTGCATAAGGATATTACTAATGGCCATTATAATTTTTTATTCTCAATTTCATGGTTCTATTTGTTAATTTCTACTAGGAAAGCAATGTGCTTACCAATAGTCAAATTTCATCAAGGGTTGTTCATTGAATAAAAATTATTAGTCCAAACCTAAGACTTAATTGAGAATATTGTCCCCTTTTTCTTCAGATTGGAAAAGGGACATTTTGGTATAAATCATACTTCTGTGGTACAACATAGATTATTAAGAGCAATTTATATATCCCTCAGCTGGATAACTTGCTAAACTGGTTCAAAATTGCATGTTCAGTGAGATTTTGGAATTCTTATATGAGTATATACCAATTGCCTAGATTGTAAAAGACTACCATAAGAAATTCAATAAAGCTTGAAAAATTAGAGGATTATTTGACCAAGAGCTATTTTTTTACCATAAACAAGTCATAGTATACATGTTTTATTGATTTCAATCCCCAAAATGCAAAAATAGGAACTTGGAGTCGAGTCTTAACTGCATGCATGCTGTATGACCATAAAGGCTAATATACCTTATTGTGTCAATTTAAGAGCTGAAATTTCCATAAACAGAATTGTTCATCAAAAAGTTGATTAAAATGATTACTGACATCAAATATGACCAATTTTCATTTGAATAGGTAAAACTTCTAAAATTGAATTTCTGATGATTCTCTGTAATACAGAACCAAACTTGCTATATTGACTTCAGCATTACTTTATTTCATTCTATGATCTATTTCAAGCAATAGAAAAGATATAAAGCTTTAGTCCAAACACTATTTTACTGATTTTAAGCTTAAATTGGACTGGTAGTAACATATGGGCAAAGAAAACTGCATAAGGATATTACTAATGGCCATTATAATTTTTTATTCTCAATTTCATGGTTCTATTTGTTAATTTCTACTAGGAAAGCAATGTGCTTACCAATAGTCAAATTTCATCAAGGGTTGTTCATTGAATAAAAATATATTAGTCCAAACCTAAGACTTAATTGAGAATATTGTCCCCCCTTTTTTCTTCAGATTGGAAAAGGGACATTTTGGTATAAATCATACTTCTGTGGTACAACATAGATTATTAAGAGCAATTTATATATCCCTCAGCTAGATAACTTGCTAAACTGGTTCAAAATTGCATGTTCAGTGAGATTTTGGAATTCTTATATGAGTATATACCAATTGCCTAGATTGTAAAGACTACCATAAGAAAATCAATAAAGCTTGAAAAATTGGAGGATTATTTGACCAAGAGCTATTTTTTTACCATAAACAAGTCATAGTATACATGCTTTATTGATTTCAATCCCAAAAATGCAAAAATAGGAACTTGAGTCGAGTCTTAACTGCATGCATGCTGTATGACCATAAAAGGCTAATATACCTTATTGTGTCAATTTAAGAGCTGAAATTTCCATAAACAGAATTGTTCATCAAAAAGTTGATTAAAATGATTACTGACATCAAATATGACCAATTTTCATTTGAATACCCTCATGAAAAAAAATTCTGATTAATTTCTGAATTTGTCTGAAAATGTCTGAATTTTTGCTGAAATTGTCTTACATGATAAATGATGTCTGAATTTTTCTGAATCCCGATATTTCTATTCTGAATTGATGCTGACAATTCTGAATTTTTGCTGAATATTTCTGAATCAATAAGAATTTTATTCAGACAAATTAAGAACTTCTGAAAAAGTGTCTGAATTATTCTGAAAGTGTCAGAATTATGTTCAAGATTGTTAGACGAATTGAGAATCTGTCTGTATCAGTAAGAATATGATTCAGACAAATTCAGAACTTCTGAAAATATGTCTTAATTTTTCTAAATGTGTCAGAACTATGTTTAATAAATTGTTGACACAGAGATGACTAATCTTTTTGTTATGTTGACACCGTAAAATGCAAATGTTGAAATCAAAATAGTAATAGTTTAATATGTAAGTAATACAAAATATTCAAAGTCAATGAACCATGACTGAAGGTATAGGGCCAAACAATCTCCATGGAAATGAAATGTGCCAATGCTAATAAATAATTTGCATACCAATTATCAATAGATTATGACAGATGGAGCAGGGTCAGATTATCTCCATGGAAATGAGATGTACCAATGCCAGTTAAACTGCATACCAAATATCATTGACATATCACAATACGTTCCCCATGCATTAATTGACCTTATCACAAACTAATACAGTTGTAAACTAAGCAAAAGTTTCAAAATCTACAGACCATGACTGAGGGGTAGGGTCAAATAATCACAATGGAAATGAGGATGTATGTACTATGCTAGTTCAACTAGTGGTTCCCCATAAACTGACCTAATCACAAACTAATACATGAAGACTTAGCAAAAGTTTCAAAGTCAATAGACCATGACAGAGGGTGCAGGGTCAAATAATTTCCATGGAAATGAGATGCACCAATGCTAGTTTAACTGCATACCAAATATCATTGACCTACCACTAGTGGTTCCCCATAAACTGACCTTATCAAACTAATACATGTAAACTAAGCAAAAGTTTCACAGTCACAAATTAACTTGTAATACGTTGTTCAAAGCCACTGCCGCCGCCGATGCCGGAAACAGCACACCTATATATATGTCTCGATTTTTTGTTTCTTCAAGGAGAGACGAAATTGTAAGAATTATCGTTTCTGTATTCCTGTGTATTACGAAATTTTCAATGTGCAAAAATATCAAGGATAACTGAATAAAAGGAATGCCATTTTTGTATATAAAACAAAGAGAAATGTCGTTCTTAGCAATTATATCTGTTTCATTGCATTTAACAAACATGTTGATCCGTGAAATAGGACCCCATTGATATATTCGAAATTCCTAAGAAGTGACCCAATTTAGGAACAGAGGTGCTGCTGGTATTACAAACCCCATTCATCGTCATTCATTTATTTCTTAGTTATCACCAGGAACATAGTTCCCAGATTATCACATATTTACAATTTGGATCTGATCTAATTGAAAGATACTCATTGAAAGCGGCACAGTATATATGGAGAGCCAAAGACACCCCCTCCACCCCATTATGTTGATACTCTTTCGAGGTCAAAACAGATACCGTCAAACGAAAGAATAGTGAATGATGTAAAATGTTTTCAGACAATTACAGACAAGAGGAAAAAAGAAAATATGGAATATTCGTTGACGAGTGTTAATAAAAACTAAATACTGATGTCTGGAATGTTTTTTATATTAAAAAAATGTAAATGGTTGAAACCATGTGTCTCGCACTTTTGCTGCTATCAGAGTAAAAGTGCATTGTTGTTTGTCAAAAACATACGTCCACTTCGGGAGTTACCATTTGATTTTTAGGGGTGGGGTGGGGCTAGGATGAAAAATGTTGTCCTGCATTTTATTTAGTTGTAATCTCCGTCCTGAATACTTATTTTCGCTCTAATCAGTCCTGCCATTTTCTTATCCTGACTTTTTGTATAAATTTTCGTCCTGCCTTTTTTTGCCAAGTTGCTAATCGTGTCTTTTTTTTAACTCAAAACTCTTTTTTTCAAATTCCATCCTAAGCCTCCCCCTAAACATCAAATAATAGCTCCTTTATTAGTAAAATTACGGGGAATTTTTTTCTACTGTTATTTCTAAATCATGAGATAAAAAGTGTAAGCCAAGTTTCACTGATAACATTCCAATATCGTATTTCTTTTTTTGAAGAAAAATTTCGGCACTGCTTTCATCAGCAATGTTTTGTTTTCAATAAATTCAACAAATATAAAAGTTTAGGTGAATAATAAACAGTTTTCATCAGATTCAGATCGCCCTTATTCATTGGGTTTTTCACCGACAAGTTTGAAAATCCAAAAAGATCAAATCATTGATCTACTAAGTATAAGTCAATTCCGTTTTAAAAGGTAATATTTTTGCAGAAATTATGCTATCAACTAACTTGACATCGCTTACAAAAATTTCGTTTTGATACGATTTGTGTATTGCATAAATTATACAAACAACTGCTTGAATATTGCTTTCAAAATAGAAATGTTAAACATAACTGACATCGAAATACAAAAGCGTGTAGACTGCACGAGGTAAGATTGGTGGGAAATTAAGATACCGGGTTAAATGTTAACTTGATTGGCAGGAGTCAATTATCGTTGAGGCTCCAGTAGGGAAAATATGATGACGTTTTTAAAAGTTGCCTTTTATTATAAAGTGGATTATATACGATCAGTTCGCACAGGGACAGTCTATACAAACGATTTGGTACCCAACCAGATTTGATGTTCGGACTCCAGGCCGTTTTTCTCACAGAAACTCGGTTAGCAGGTTAATTGTTTTTATGATAAATGCCTAAAAAAATCCCGTTTTTCCTGTCCATTTGTATAACTTCCTACGTAAAATACGTCTGTGGTAAATACCTGGGACTATTACAATAACATTTGAAGGACCCACAACAACTTATTAAACTACCAAGCCACTGTACATAATGTATATATGTTATTGTTAACTATTTTTTCCTTATTATATTAATTTTAATTAAGTCCATATGTACATAGCACACAGGTTCCGGGAAGTTTTACACTCCCACCTAAGACTCTACTCCCGTATTCGGAAAAAGAAGAACAGTTAGTATAATAGTCCCAGTAAATACATTATAAACGTATATAACGTCGGTTAATTAACTATCCATATCTGTATACTGGAAATTTCAGTAGACGGATATTATAGTAAATTGCTTGAAAACCTCCACAAATTAATCATACAAGTAAGCTAAGACTACTATAACACGTGTATTATATTAGATTCAGAAATTAGGAAAGATTTTCCTTGTACGATTTATTTATTCCCGACGATTTAATAGTAATCGGTGAGCGGAGAAGTCTATAATCCGGAAAATGATTCGGAGTCGGTTTTCATGTTAAAACACTGCTGAGATCTAGATCTTGTGACGCAGACGACGAAAGAACGCTGCAGAACAGATAAACAAGAACCTTTGTATATAACAGCTTCATAATCATAGGAAAAGATGTGGTCTGGCTTTCAGAAGATGGTTTTCAACTTGCCCAGAAAGTTGACTACAACTTGTGAACTGTCAGTGTCAATCCAACCGCACATACAACTATCCACCACAGCCTGCACAGGCTAAGAACAATGTCAATAATGATGTCCCAAACGAAACGCCAACGGGTATCATGGTATGAGTCCATTTCAATGACAATTTTTTTATTTGGAAATGGCCATTTAATATTGTGGGTGGGAGCAGTGGATTTGGAAAATAAATAATCTTGCCTTGCCCTTAAAGATATCAGAATGAAAAATTATTTTACCCATTAAAATAAAAGATATTTAAGACTTTAATATGTGTGAAAATATTTTTTGACAACAAAAAATAAAACAATCAGGAATCACAAAATAAATATTCCAAAATTCATCGTGCCTCCTCCTGTAACAGAATATTGAATGGTCGTTCCTTATACAGTCAGATTATACAATATTTATTCAATCCAAAATTCAAAACAACATGTAAATTGTAATATAATATGGGTAAACATAGTCCAAATCATTATGAGGTCTTGTAGTTTTAAGGCTATGTTTATAGTCTTGCTGAGCGGAAGCAAGGTGTCACAGAAAAGCTATGAAATTACTTACCATTCAATGAGGGAGTAAAAGGGGTGGGTATCTGCACGGAAGAACGCAAAATAAAATCGGCATTTCACGATGAACGAACAATTAAAAATTTCTTGCACGTTGATCTTTTACCGATTTCACGTAATACGGTGAACAACAAACCTTTTCACAGCTGCACGTGAAATAAAATGGCAAAACATGGTTCACAAAATAACCCTTTACCACCCTCTACAACTACAATAATTAATATACAATAATGTCAATATAAAAATAAGAAGATCTGGTTTGATTGCCAATGAGACAATTCTTCACTGCTACTGGAGACCAAATGACATCAAAATAAGGAACACTAGGTGAATGACAATGTACTGATTTTTAATAAAGATTTCACAAAAGTATTACTATTTATTCAGAAATTAATGGATGTTTTATTATTGCGAAATATGCGACAGGGTTGTAATCGCAATAATTTAAACTCACATTAATGATTTTGAAATTTTGTGTATGAAGTAAACAGGATTTGTCTAATATCACAAAATTTAAAATCGCACTTTAGTTAAAATGACAATATCTCAATAATAAATGCACGCAATAATTTCTGAATTTACAGTATTTTAATTACAATACACCTTATCATTATTTGTCCGCCATTACAGGACTTCACACAGGTTCCCCGTAAAATTTTGACGTCATAATACAAAATATATGACGCCACAATGGAAAAGTGATTGTTGTATGACGTCAATAGTTCAAGCAGGACAGATTCTCAGGTCAGCCGGGAATAGGGATAAGGTGTATATAAAAAAGATGTGGTATGATTGCCAATGAGACAACTCTCCACAAGAGACCAAATGACACAGAAATTAACAACTATAGGTCACCGTACAGCCTTCAACAATGAGCAATGCCCATACCACATAGTCGGCTATAAAAGGCCCCGAAATGACAAATGTAAAACAATTCAAATGAGAAAACAAACGGCCTAAGGCCTTGAAAAAGGCGCTTAACTCATCAGATGGATACAAAAAAATACATCTAACAAAAACACAGAGTGGACGTGGCCGGGTCTAAGTACTGATCTGAAAGTACTTGAAGTATAAACTGACAGCAATTTAAAGCCACTAACAACTAATAAAAATAATCATGCATCTAACATGTCTAAGACTAAATACAAGTATGTCATTATGCACTTCCTATTTTCTTATTTTTGTGACTTGTGTGTGGACCATACAACTTATAGCTATTTATCCACCATTACTGGACATTACAAAGGTTCCTGTAAAATTTGTTTGTCACTTTTAACTATGAGGCAAACCTATACCATGTATGGACGGCTTTAATCAGTCTGACAAGAAAAATATGAAACAATTCAATTGAGAAAATTAAAAGTCCAATTTATTACAAAACAATTAACGAAAACAAGAGATATTGCATGACAGTACAGGAAACAACAACAACCACTGAACTACAGGCTCCTGACTTTGGACAGGCACATATAGAATGTGGAGTTAAACTAAATTTGATTGCACCAACCGGGACAGTGGTGTTGTGACACAATATTCGAACAAACTATGCAAAACATTAAAAGAAAAACAAATATGACAAACAGCAAAACACAACAACCACTCAATTACATGCTCCTGACTTGGTACAGGCACAACGAATATGGTAGGCTATTAAATCCCTACCTACCTACCCTAACTTTTTTTAGATGTAACTGGAACCACACATACTATTTTATAGAGAACATACGTATGATTGAAGAGATTGTTGTAACTTAAGTTAAATGTGCATGTGTTTAAAAATAATATTTAGTATGGTTTTAATTGATTGATAACAAAATCAATTTTATACCAATAAAAAAACAATATTCACTTCTTTTAAAGAACTGGGCAATTTGAAGTTAGATGAAAGATGATCTGCATCATTGCGTTTATAATAATGTGGAAAAATACCATTTGTTTTGAGGTAAGAATGACACAAAAGAGACACAAAATAAATCACAGCAACCTTACAATTTATAAGACTATACAAATATTTATTTTTTCACCTTGGCATAGTCAATGAGTATATTAGTGCCAAAATCATATAGCGTAAGCTCTATGAAAATAGTATTGATAAAACAATGAAAACTTTGTGAAAATTAATTCTCCTCACTATATATTTACACTAAAAATGGTTAATTTTGGAAAGAATATTAAATTGATGATTTTTGGCTTTACATCCAGTCGCAAATACTTCACTTTGATGTCAACTTACCTTCGATTATATATATTAGTTGCACATGTTACTTGTGCGTTATTCTATTTAAAATCACAGTATGGGCTGTTCGGTTCCAAGCGAAGGGGGTCGTAAGACACTTTTTGTTTTCAATCAGCACTGATAAAACTTTAACTGATTATTTCCAATATCTTTCTAAAAAAAAAACACAACCCATCAAATTTTAATGAAGTGTTTTCTGATGGCTCTTTTTGATTTTCACTTTGACAACTGGTGAATATTTTATGAGAATTCATAAATTTAGGTGTCGGTATTGATACTTATATTTAATTTTTAGAATTGGCTCCTCAGACGTCAGTGAACGAGTCTTATGACTTTATGTTTATGATTTTCAACAGAACTATCAAAAAGAAAAATGGTGCAGATCAACAGTATCTGGTATGTACATGCTTTAGTTTTAATAATATAAAAATAAGCTGGAAGTGTGGTATGTTTTCTAATGAGACAACTATCTACATGTACTATATAAATGCTTTACAAATGTAGATGAGAGCAATAATAGCTACAGGTCACCATACAGCCTTTAAATTTAACAACAAGCAAAGCCAATACCTTAAATTTAGCTATAACGCTGACACATTCATTTCACATGACAATATAAAGCACTAGAATTCCAAATATATTTGAAATAATGAATTCCTACATTTTTAGGTCACCGGGGCCCAAAGGGCCCCATGTGAGCTTATGCCATTACTTGGCGTCCGTCTTCTGTCGTCGTAAACTATTTCAAAAATCTTCTCCTCTGAAACTACTGTGCCAATTACCTTCAAACTTTAACTAAATGTTCCTTAGAGTATCTAGTTTATAAATTGTATCTGAAGTTTTGATCCATCGACAAACATGGCCGCCATGGCTAAAAATAGAACATAGGGTCAAATGCAGTTTTTGGCTTATATCTCAAAACTAAATCTTTTAGAGCAAATGTGACGGGGTAAAATTGTTTAATTGGTCAAGACCTATCGGCCCTGAAATTTTCAGACGAATTGAACAAATCATTGTTGGGTTGCTGCCACCGAATCGGTAGATTTAACAAAATTTTGCAGTTTTTGTTATTATTTTGAATATTATTATAGATATATATAAACTGTAAGCAGCAATAATGTTCAGCAAAGTAAGATCTACAAAAAGTTAATATGACCATAGTTGTCAATTGATCCCTTAAGGAGTTATTGCCCTTTAAAGACAATTTTACACAATTTGTTCATCAAGTTTGCTAACATTTAAAAATCTTCTCCTCTGAAACTACTGGGCCAATTACCTTCAAACTATAACTAAATGTTCCTTAGGGTATCTTGTTTATAAATTGTATCCAAAGTTTGTATCCATCCACAAACATGGCCGCCATGGCTAAAAATAGAACATAAGGGTCAAATGCAGCTTTTGGCTTATATCTCAAAACTAAATCTTTTAGAGCAAATGTGACATGGGGTAAAATTGTTTAATTGGTCAAGATCTATCGGCCCTGAAATTATCAGACGAATCGAACAACGCATTGTTGGGTTGCTGCCACCGAATTGGTAGTTTTAACAAAATTTTGCAGTTTTTTGTTATTATTTTGAATATTATTATAGATATATATCAACTGTAAGCAGCAATAATGTTCAGCAAAGTAAGATCTACAACAAAGTTAATATGACCAAAATTGTCAGTTGACCCTTAACCCTTTCACCGATAGCTGCCCAGACAGAAGCTACTCTGAGACGATGGCTTCCCTGGCTACTATTACTCAAGTGGGAGATCTTCATAATAAATGTCAATAAGAACTTGTCTGTAGTTATTTGTGTCTTTATTTCATTCACTAACACCATGTTCACAGTTTTGTTCATGTTTTGATAATTTTTCTTCATAAAATATTCAAATTTTCGGCATTATCTAGGTGAAATTCTCAAAATTCTGCTCTTTGACCCAAAATTGTAATTTTTTAACCCAAAACGGCAAAATTTTGAAAAATTTAATGAGGCTGTACAAATTCCTTACACTGAACGATGTCCATTCCAAGTGTTTTGTACATAAAACGACATTTTATGTCAAAAAAGTATACTAGTTTGGCTTCAATTCTTCCATATTCTTTCA
Source organism: Mytilus coruscus (assembly GCA_017311375.1). Taxonomy (NCBI): domain Eukaryota; kingdom Metazoa; phylum Mollusca; class Bivalvia; order Mytilida; family Mytilidae; genus Mytilus; species Mytilus coruscus. The sequence continues at coordinate 22,517,078 of CM029599.1, read as the reverse complement.
AAAAAATGTTCCCTCATTTCAAATTCTCGTAAATTTCCTCTGATTTTGACACGGTTTTCAACAAACGGAAGCGCCATGTTTACACTTTCATCCGGGTATTCAACAAAGAAAGATAACTCGTGTTTGCACTGTTTTGAGCGGGAAATATAAAAGAGGTATTCCGATCCCGGTAAAACGGGACTCATCGTCAGCTGTCTGAAGCGTGAATCCCGGTAAACCGGGACTCATCGGCGAAAGGGTTAAGGAGTTATTGCCCTTTAAAGACAATTTTACACAATTTGTTCATCAAGTTTGCTAACATTTAAAAATCTTCTCCTCTGAAATACAGGTGAGCGATTCAGGCTCTTGAGAGCCTCTTGTTTGCATATACATTGAAAACTAATACATTGTACTATAAATTTGTATAAGCAATACATGTGTATATGGGACAAGTCGAAATATCAGAGGTTATGAATTATTTTAACAGGAGTTAAGTCTCTTAGAAATGTTAATTTAAAGTAGAAAAATTTCATTTTAATAGCACTCATATGTACAATTCATGCCAGATTTTTATGAAATGTATATCAATGGCTTACATCATCAATGTCAAGAGTTGGATTTAGGGAAATAGAAAGAAATATTATAGAGAATTACTAAACAGTTCAAACAAGAATTTGTGGAATTTTAGTTATTGTCCCTGGGCAGACAAGATATATGCAACACAGGGACATTGGAATTCTGTTCTTTTATTAGCTTGTTTTACCTCACCTGGCCCGAAGTCCGTCGTCATCGTTAACTTTTACATTTTGAACTTCTTCTAGAGAACCACTGAATGGAATGGAACCAAACATGGCATGAATGTTCCTTATGAGGTGCTGACCAAGTGTTGTTACTTTGTAGCCGATCAATCATCCAAGATGGCCGCCAGCGGGACTTAGTTTAACATAGAACCCTATGGGAAATACATACACTTGTCTTCTTTTAAAGAACCACTGAATGGAATGAAACCAAACATAGCATGAATGTTCCTTATGAGGTGCTGACCAAGTGTTGTTACTTTGTAACCGATCCATCATCCAAGATGGCTGCCAGCGGGGGAGTTAGTTTAACATAGGACCCCATGGGAAATACATACAAATGTCTTCTTTTAGAGAACCACTGAATGGAATGATACTAAACATAGCATAAACAAAGCCATAAATGTTTCTTATGAGATGCTAACCAAGTGTTGTTACTTTGTAGCCGATCCATCATCCAAGATGGCCGCCAGCGGGGGACCTAGTTTAACATAGGACCCTATGGAAATGCATACAAATGTCTTCTTATAGAAAACCACTGAATGGAATGAAACCAAACATAGCATGAATGTTTCTTATGAGCTGCTGACCAAGTGTTGTTACTTTGTAGACGATTCATCAACCAAGATGGCTGCCAGCGGGGACTTAGTTTAACATAGGACCCTATGGAAAATACATACAAATGTCTTCTTTTAAAGAACTACTGAATGAAATGAAACCAAACATAGCACAAATGTTCCTTATGAGGTGCTGACCAAGTGTTGTTACTTTGTAGCCGATCCATCATCCAAGATGGCTGCCAGCGGGGACTTAGTTTAACATAAGACCCTATGAAAATAAATACAAATGTCTTCTTTTAGAGAACCACAAAATGGAATGCAATATTAAACCAAATTTGGCCTCTATCATTATTTAAGTATCTATTATGATTTTTATCTTTTTATATGATTTCAAAACCTAATTAGAGTCAGGTGAGCGACACAGGCTCTTGAGAGCCTCTAGTTTATTTACTCATGTCACAAGATACCTGCACCTACTTGATATAATTTTTATGTGAAATGATCCCGTTCTATTTTGAAGGAATTTACTCATAAAGAAAAGAGAGCTGGAGACTCAGAGAGGCAGGAAAAGAACAGACCAGGGAATCACAGATCCATATCAGATAATAAAATTAATCGAAAATTTAAAGTTTGAATTTTATGTTATTGAAACTATTAATTTACAAACTTCCTGAAAACTTGGATTTTTTATTATTGTTTAGAGGCTATGGGTATTTGACCATCATCAATGTGTAAGCACATTGATTTTCATTCAACTTCAAGAACTTCTACTTAGATTTTTAGGGAATTTCTGTTGTATAAGTTTCAAAGTTTTGTATAGCTATCCACATTTTGAATCATTCTGAATGTTTTCTGAATATATCTGAATCCTTTTAAATCTGTATGAATCCATCTGAATGTTGTCTGAATATTTCTGAATGTTGTCTGGATATTTCTGAATGTTGTCTGATTATTTCTTAATCTTTCTGATTAGGTTCAGAAGTTTTCTGAATTCATTCTGAATAATGTCTTAATTTATTCTTATATTATTCTGATTTTTGTCTGAATGTTCATATGAAAGTTCTGAATTTTTCCTTAAAAGTCCGAAATCCAGTAAAATTCAGACATTTGCGTAAATGTACATTATTACAGCCATTCAGACATTATTCAGAAAAAATAAGAAAAATTAAGAATACTTGTCAGACAGAATTCAGACACCATTTTTCATGAGGGTAGGTAAAACTTCTAAAATTGAATTTCTGATGATTCTCTGTAATACAGAACCAAACTTGCTATATTGACTTCAGCATTACTTTATTTCATTCTATGATCTATTTCAAGCAATAGAAAACATATAAAGCTTAAGTCCAAACAATATTTTACTGATTTTAAGCTTAAATTGGACTGGTAGTAACATATGGGTTATGCAAAGAAAACTGCATAAGGATATTACTAATGGCCATTATAATTTTTTATTTTCAATTTCATGGTTCTATTTGTTAATTTCTACTAGGAAAGCAATGTGCTTACCAATAGTCAAATTTCATCAAGGGTTGTTCATTGAATAAAAATATATTAGTCCAAACCTAAGACTTAAGTGAGAATATTGTCCCCTTTTTCTTCAGATTGGAAAAGGGACATTTTGGTATAAATCATACTTCTGTGGTACAACATAGATTATTAAGAGCAATTTATATATCCCTCAGCTGGATAACTTGCTAAACTGGTTCAAAATTGCATGTTCAGTGACATTTTGGAATTCTTATATGAGTATATACCAATTGCCTAGATTGTAAAAGACTACCATAAGAAAATCAATAAAGCTTGAAAAATTAGAGGATTATTTGACCAAGAGCTATTTTTTTTACCATAAACAAGTCATAGTATACATGTTTTATTGATTTCAATCCCCAAAAATGCAAAAATAGGAACTTGGAGTCGAGTCTTAACTGCATGCATGCTGTATGACCATAAAGGCTAATATACCTTATTGTGTCAATTTAAGAGCTGAAATTCCTCATAAACAGATTTGTTCATCAAAAAGTTGATTAAAAATGATTACTGACATCAAATATGACCAATTTTCATTTGAATAGGTAAAACTTCTAAAAATTGAATTTCTGATGATTCTCTGTAATACAGAACCAAACTTGCTATATTGACTTCAGCATTACTTTATTTCATTCTATGATCTATTTCAAGCAATAGAAAACATATAAAGCTTTAGTCCAAACACTATTTTACTGATTTTAAGCTTAAATTGGACTGGTAGTAACATATGGGTTATGCAAAGAAAACTGCATAAGGATATTACTAATGGTCATTATAATTTTTTTAATTCTCAATTTCATGGTTCTATTTGTTAATTTCTACTAGGAAAGCAATGTGCTTACCAATAGTCAAATGTCATCAAGGGTTGTTCATTGAATAAAAATATATTAGTCCAAACCTAAGACTTAATTGAGAATATTGTCCCCCCTTTTTTCTTCAGATTGGAAAAGGGACATTTTTGGTATAAATCATACTTCTGTGGTACAACATAGATTATTAAGAGCAATTTATATATCCCTCAGCTGGATAACTTGCTAAACTGGTTCAAAATTGCATGTTCAGTGACATTTTGGAATTCTTATATGAGTATATACCAATTGCCTAGATTGTAAAAGACTACCATAAGAAAATCAATAAAGCTTGAAAAATTAGAGGATTATTTGACCAAGAGCTATTTTTTTTACCATAAACAAGTCATAGTATACATGTTTTATTGATTTCAATCGCCAAAAATGCAAAAATAGGAACTTGGAGTCGAGTCTTAACTGCATGCATGCTGTATGACCATATAAGGCTAATATACCTTATTGTGTCAATTTAAGAGCTGAAATTACCCATAAACAGAATTGTTCATAAAAAAAAGTTGATTAAAAATGATTACTGACATCAAATATGACCAATTTTCATTTGAATAGGTAAAACTTCTAAAAATTGAATTTCTGATGATTCTCTGTAATACAGAACCAAACTTGCTATATTGACTTCAGCATTACTTTATTTCATTCTATGATCTATTTCAAGCAATAGAAAACATATAAAGCTTTAGTCCAAACACTATTTTACTGATTTTAAGCTTAAATTGGACTGGTAGTAATATATGGGTTAAGCAAAGAAAACTGCATAAGGATATTACTAATGGCCATTATAATTTTTTATTCTCAATTTCATGGTTCTTTTTGTTAATTTCTACTAGGAAAGCAATGTGCTTACCAATAGTCAAATTTCATCAAGGGTTGTTCATTGAATAAAAATATAATTGTCCAAACCTGAGACTTAATTGAGAATATTGTCCCCCTTTTTCTTCAGACTGGAAAAGGAAATTTTGGTATAAATCATACTTCTGTGGTACAACATATATAGATATAAGAAGATGTGGTATGAGTGCCAATGAGACAACTCTCCATCCAAGTCAAAATTTATAAATGTAAACCATTATAGGTCAAAGTACGGTCTTAATTATTAAGAGCAATTTATATATCCCTCAGCTGGATAACTTGCTAAACTGGTTCAAAATTGCATGTTCAGTGACATTTTGGAATTCTTATATGAGTATATACCAATTGCCTAGATTGTAAAGACTACATTAAGAAAATCAATAAAGCTTGAAAAATTAGAGGATTATTTGACCAAGAGCTATTTTTTACCATAAACAAGTCATAGTATACATGTTTTATTGATTTCAATCCCAAAAATGCAAAAATAGGAACTTGGAGTCGAGTCTTAACTGCATGCATGCTGTATGACCATAAAAGGCTAATATACCTTATTGTGTCAATTTAAGAGCTGAAATTCCTCATAAACAGAATTGTTCATCAAAAAGTTGATTAAAATGATTACTGACATCAAATATGACCAATTTTCATTTGAATAGGTAAAACTTCTAAAATTGAATTTCTGATGATTCTCTGTAATACAGAACCAAACTTGCTATATTGACTTCAGCATTACTTTATTTCATTCTATGATCTATTTCAAGCAATAGAAAACATATAAAGCTTTAGTCCAAACACTATTTTACTGATTTTAAGCTTAAATTGGACTGGTAGTAATATATGGGTTAAGCAAAGAAAACTGCATAAGGATATTACTAATGGCCATTATAATTTTTTATTCTCAATTTCATGGTTCTATTTGTTAATTTCTACTAGGAAAGCAATGTGCTTACCAATAGTCAAATTTCATCAAGGGTTGTTCATTGAATAAAAATATAATTGTCCAAACCTGAGACTTAATTGAGAATATTGTCCCCTTTTTCTTCAGACTGGAAAAGGAAATTTTGGTATAAATCATACTTCTGGGTACAACATATATAGATATAAGAAGATGTGGTATGAGTGCCAATGAGACAACTCTCCATCCAAGTCAAAATTTATAAATGTAAACCATTATAGGTCAAAGTACGGTCTTAATTATTAAGAGCAATTTATATATCCCTCAGCTGGATAACTTGCTAAACTGGTTCAAAATTGCATGTTCAGTGACATTTTGGAATTCTTATATGAGTATATACCAATTGCCTAGATTGTAAAAGACTACCATAAGAAAATCAATAAAGCTTGAAAAATTAGAGGATTATTTGACCAAGAGCTATTTTTTACCATAAACAAGTCATAGTATACATGTTTTATTGATTTCAATCCCCAAAATGCAAAAATAGGAACTTGAGTCGAGTCTTAACTGCATGCATGCTGTATGACCATAAAAGGCTAATATACCTTATTGTGTCAATTTAAGAGCTGAAATTCCTCATAAACAGAATTGTTCATCAAAAAGTTGATTAAAATGATTACTGACATCAAATATGACCAATTTTCATTTGAATAGGTAAAACTTCTAAAATTGAATTTCTGATGATTCTCTGTAATACAGAACCAAACTTGCTATATTGACTTCAGCATTACTTTATTTCATTCTATGATCTATTTCAAGCAATAGAAAACATATAAAGCTTTAGTCCAAACACTATTTTACTGATTTTAAGCTTAAATTGGACTGGTAGTAATATATGGGTTAAGCAAAGAAAACTGCATAAGGATATTACTAATGGTCATTATAATTTTTTATTCTCAATTTCATGGTTCTATTTGTTAATTTCTACTAGGAAAGCAATGTGCTTACCAATAGTCAAATGTCATCAAGGGTTGTTCATTGAATAAAAATATAATAGTCCAAACCTAAGACTTAATTGAGAATATTGTCCCCTTTTTCTTCAGATTGGAAAAGGGACATTTTGGTATAAATCATACTTCTGTGGTACAACATAGATTATTATGAGTGCCAATGAGACAACTCTCCATCCAAGTCAAAATTTATAAATGTAAACCATTATAGGTCAAAGTACGGTCTTAATTATTAAGAGCAATTTATATATCCTCAGCTGGATAACTTGCTAAACTGGTTCAAAATTGCATGTTCAGTGACATTTTGGAATTCTTATATGAGTATATACCAATTGCCTAGATTGTAAAAGACTACATTAAGAAAATCAATAAAGCTTGAAAAATTAGAGGATTATTTGACCAAGAGCTATTTTTTACCATAAACAAGTCATAGTATACATGTTTTATTGATTTCAATCCCCAAAATGCAAAAATAGGAACTTGAGTCGAGTCTTAACTGCATGCATGCTGTATGACCATAAAAGGCTAATATACCTTATTGTGTCAATTTAAGAGCTGAAATTCCTCATAAACAGAATTGTTCATCAAAAAGTTGATTAAAATGATTACTGACATCAAATATGACCAATTTTCATTTGAATAGGTAAAACTTCTAAAATTGAATTTCTGATGATTCTCTGTAATACAGAACCAAACTTGCTATATTGACTTCAGCATTACTTTATTTCATTCTATGATCTATTTCAAGCAATAGAAAACATATAAAGCTTTAGTCCAAACACTATTTTACTGATTTTAAGCTTAAATTGGACTGGTAGTAATATATGGGTTAAGCAAAGAAAACTGCATAAGGATATTACTAATGGCCATTATAATTTTTTATTCTCAATTTCATGGTTCTATTTGTTAATTTCTACTAGGAAAGCAATGTGCTTACCAATAGTCAAATTTCATCAAGGGTTGTTCATTGAATAAAATATAATTGTCCAAACCTGAGACTTAATTGAGAATATTGTCCCCTTTTTTCTTCAGACTGGAAAAGGAAATTTTGGTATAAATCATACTTCTGTGGTACAACATATATAGATATAAGAAGATGTGGTATGAGTGCCAATGAGACAACTCTCCATCCAAGTCAAAATTTATAAATGTAAACCATTATAGGTCAAAGTACGGTCTTAATTATTAAGAGCAATTTATATATCCCTCAGCTGGATAACTTGCTAAACTGGTTCAAAATTGCATGTTCAGTGACATTTTGGAATTCTTATATGAGTATATACCAATTGCCTAGATTGTAAAAGACTACATTAAGAAAATCAATAAAGCTTGAAAATTAGAGGATTATTTGACCAAGAGCTATTTTTTACCATAAACAAGTCATAGTATACATGTTTTATTGATTTCAATCCCCAAAATGCAAAAATAGGAACTTGGAGTCGAGTCTTAACTGCATGCATGCTGTATGACCATAAAAGGCTAATATACCTTATTGTGTCAATTTAAGAGCTGAAATTCCTCATAAACAGAATTGTTCATCAAAAAGTTGATTAAAATGATTACTGACATCAAATATGACCAATTTTCATTTGAATAGGTAAAACTTCTAAAAATTGAATTTCTGATGATTCTCTGTAATACAGAACCAAACTTGCTATATTGACTTCAGCATTACTTTATTTCATTCTATGATCTATTTCAAGCAATAGAAAACATATAAAGCTTTAGTCCAAACACTATTTTACTGATTTTAAGCTTAAATTGGACTGGTAGTAATATATGGGTTAAGCAAAGAAAACTGCATAAGGATATTACTAATGGCCATTATAATTTTTTTTATTCTCAATTTCATGGTTCTATTTGTTAATTTCTACTAGGAAAGCAATGTGCTTACCAATAGTCAAATTTCATCAAGGGTTGTTCATTGAATAAAAATATAATTGTCCAAACCTGAGACTTAATTGAGAATATTGTCCCCCCTTTTTTCTTCAGACTGGAAAAGGGAAATTTTTGGTATAAATCATACTTCTGTGGTACAACATATATAGATATAAGAAGATGTGGTATGAGTGCCCATGAGACAACTCTCCATCCAAGTCAAAATTTATAAATGTAAACCATTATAGGTCAAAGTACGGTCTTAATTATTAAGAGCAATTTATATATCCCTCAGCTGGATAACTTGCTAAACTGGTTCAAAATTGCATGTTCAGTGACATTTTGGAATTCTTATATGAGTATATACCAATTGCCTAGATTGTAAAAGACTACCATAAGAAAATCAATAAAGCTTGAAAAATTAGAGGATTATTTGACCAAGAGCTATTTTTTTTTACCATAAACAAGTCATAGTATACATGTTTTATTGATTTCAATCCCCAAAAATGCAAAAATAGGAACTTGGAGTCGAGTCTTAACTGCATGCATGCTGTATGACCATAAAAGGCTAATATACCTTATTGTGTCAATTTAAGAGCTGAAATTCCTCATAAACAGAATTGTTCATCAAAAAAAGTTGATTAAAAATGATTACTGACATCAAATATGACCAATTTTCATTTGAATAGGTAAAACTTCTAAAAATTGAATTTCTGATGATTCTCTGTAATACAGAACCAAACTTGCTATATTGACTTCAGCATTACTTTATTTCATTCTATGATCTATTTCAAGCAATAGAAAACATATAAAGCTTTAGTCCAAACACTATTTTACTGATTTTAAGCTTAAATTGGACTGGTAGTAACATATGGGTTATGCAAAGAAAACTGCATAAGGATATTACTAATGGTCATTATAATTTTTTATTCTCAATTTCATGGTTCTATTTGTTCATTTCTACTAGGAAAGCAATGTGCTTACCAATAGTCAAATGTCATCAAGGGTTGTTCATTGAATAAAAATATATTAGTCCAAACCTAAGGCTTAATTGAGAATATTGTCCCCCCTTTTTTCTTCAGATTGGAAAAGGGACATTTTTGGTATAAATCATACTTCTGTGGTACAACATAGATTATTAAGAGCAATTTATATATCCCTCAGCTGGATAACTTGCTAAACTGGTTCAAAATTGCATGTTCAGTGACATTTTGGAATTCTTATATGAGTATATACCAATTGCCTAGATTGTAAAAGACTACCATAAGAAAATCAATAAAGCTTGAAAAATTAGAGGATTATTTGACCAAGAGCTATTTTTTACCATAAACAAGTCATAGTATACATGTTTTATTGATTTCAATCCCCAAAATGCAAAAATAGGAACTTGGAATCGAGTCTTAACTGCATGCATGCTGTATGACCATAAAAGGCTAATATACCTTATTGTGTCAATTTAAGAGCTGAAATTTCCCATAAACAGAATTGTTCATCAAAAAAAGTTGATTAAAAATGATTACTGACATCAAATATGACCAATTTTCATTTGAATAGGTAAAACTTCTAAAAATTGAATTTCTGATGATTCTCTGTAATAGGAAGTACACCACTTATTCATGGCCCCCTTGCTTTCTATGTTAAATTCCTCAATTTCAAGCAGGCACAGCTCTTTTGTTTTAAGTTCAAATAAAGTGACAATCATTGCATGTCAATGCAACACTTTATGGTGCCTTGTACTGAAAAAATCAGCATACCTTTAATGGCATATAAGATAGAACTGGTTCCCGGAACTTCGGATGTACCAAAACAGGTACTTCAGATCTGACAAACAGGCAAAATGTACCCTCTTCTTAAAATTTTATGAATTTTTTTTATTAATCAAAATTATAAGTCAAAAAGTGTTCTACAATGAGTACCAGTCATTCAGCTTTCATTTCATACCAAAATTACCTAAATATTCTTCATATTTGGAAAGTTACACCCATGCGTAAGAACTATTTTGTGTTAGATATGTACTACTTTCTGCTTTCTGGCCGGGCCCGAATTAGTGGTGTTACACCATATGTCCCCATTCAAATGCATTGATCGTAATAAAAAAAAAAAAGGTTCCAACCCCCATGACCCCCTCCCCCCTTTCTTTTTATCTGCCTAAATTTGTAACCTTAACTAATCAATTATCATTTGTTTACGTTCAGAAATTTAGAAAATATTTGTATGTTTCGAAGTTTAGTATGATGTCCATTATCACTGAACTAAAATTCATTTTTGTTTAGGGGCCAGCTGAAAAACGCCTTCGGTGCTGGATTTCCTCAATGTATTGAAGACCCATTGGTGGCCTTCGACTGTTTTCTGCCTGTACGTCTAAACACTGCTAAGGACTTATAATATGCCATCAAGTACTAGAAAGGAGGTGTTACTTGTACTCTGTTTTCATATTATGGTAGAGATAGATAGATTTTTAATACATAAATTCAAATTTTTATAGAAAAAGAACCAACAATAAATGAGTAGTTGAACAATATTTGGAACGTGCCGGTTTTTCCTTGATATTGCCGAAAATCAGTGATCCGACTGACACGAGCGAACTTACATAACAACTGATTAAACAATCATAATCTTTTTTTTTTACTTAAGTTACAATGTTCCTTATATTATCAGAATCGTATGTGTTAATTTAGAGCAAAAAAATATAATTTTGTCAGAAAAATCTGATCCGTACAAATTAATTAGAAATAGCTAAGAAAATGACATTTACCAAATAATGAGAGAATTTAAACATTTGTAATACCAAATACTTCATTATATACTTCTGAAACGACTTTTCGTCCTGAATATGCATGAAATTTTTGCCACTGGACGTTTAAACAACCACTGAATAATCAATCAATCAAATTTTGCTCTCAGTAAAAATGAATTAAACAATATAAGCCACAATTGTATCCATCACTTGGTGTCTGTTGTTTGCATGTTTGTCAATAAACATACTGAATTTGTTTATATTCCTTATACAATTTCAAGTATGTAAGAAAATTCATACATATTTTCAAACATCCTGTCACTTCAAATTTCTAGGAGGTGAGATTCTCGGGGTTTTACCTGAAACTCTTTGGGAAAATGCAATTTTTAATTTCAATTTGAAACCAAACGGTAAAAGATATCCCAATGTTTTTTAAAATGCATGTCTAATTTGATAAGGAGATTTGAAAAAACGATCTCAATGGTAGTTGAAATTATTCAGTGCAATCATTTTGTGTCCGTCGTTGTCTTTCATACATATCAATTGGTGTATCCACTGTTTGCTGTTCGTTATCTGTTGTTTATGGCAGTCAGGCCTCGCGATCGGTCTCCAAATTTAAGCCCCCACCTAGGTAAATTAATGATCATTTATAGGGGGAGGGGCTATTTATCTCGGGACAAACATTATTTTCCTTCCTTAAAAACAACTTAACAATTTTCTATATTTTTTTCATTTAATCATAAACCGATGATTATAAAAATGATTTTTAAGAAATTTAAAAAAAAATTTTATGGTAAATATATCTAAATGTCTGGGTTATTTTCTTATCCAAATAATTATGTTTTCATTTTTTTAAGGTAAAAGTGTTATGTAATTTGACACGTGTCTTATAGTTCAGTGATTTTCGGAAAAATAAAAAAAAAAAAACCGGCACATGCATTGTTCAATTATCATTTGTGATTTTTTATTGATTAAATTTGAATTTATGCATTAAATATCAATCTCTATCTTGATAAGAAATTTGTTTACATGGTAAAGTACCCCTTTTACTTCTTAGTAGCATATTATAAGTCATTAGTGCACTAAGGAGTCCTTAGCCGTGTTTAGACGCACCCTTTTCTGCCCTTTTGTAGGATTGTTGTCTCTTTGACATATTCTCCATTTCAATCCTCCATTTTATTCAATTAGTTGTGATTCTTTTTATCTCTCTGTTTGATGTTTTTGCAGACAAAAACAATTCGCAGAATTAATCTAAATAAGCAGACATTAAACTCTTTCTTCTAAAACTTTTCGCATTAAAACCTTATTGCATGAAATTGAATAAGTATGTTATTATCAGTCTTATCACATTTTCGGATGACCTTAATAATAGTTACCTATATAATGATTTTTGACAGAAATTTACATACTTAAAAATTAAAGAATTCGTTCTTTTTATCGACACATTTAAAATTGCTGCCGTAAAATGTTATTTTTCGCCACCTCAAACTGAAATATCGGGAAAAGATGCATTTTTTCGAGATTTAACCATTAGCTTAAAAACGAGCATATGGATCCCTCTTTTTAGAAATGACATTTGGCTTGATACTGTATGAAGATTATTCGTTCTAACTTTTATGAAGAAATTACCGACTTTTTTTAAAACTAGATAAATATACAACAAAAATACCGTTTTTTTCTTAAATAAATTTCTTTTAACAAAAATTAATTATTAACAAAGAATTGTTACACAAATGTAGAGCCCAATTTTGTAACGAAGATATTACTAATCTCTTTACCGAAATCCGCATATCTTTATCTTTTGAAACAAAAAAGTTAAGGATGTCTGTTCAAAGGACAGAAATGTCCAAGAAACCGAAATGTTACGTAAATGTCGAATAATTCAAACCCATTTGTCTTTTAAACTTAGCTTGTATGTGAACTTTTGTAAAAATCACTGTGGGTCTAAAACTGTATCGCATGCCCATAATTGTCCTCAAGCTAAATGTCATCGTCAGATAATGAGGGTCTGAATGGGGATTCATTATTTCTGTATTCTATCATTTTAGGCAATTTTTTCTATTCGTTATACCTTTTGCCGATCATTTTTTTTCCTTATATTCTAGTACCTCATCATTTTCTTTTCTATATATTTGTCTGGTTATTTTGTGTATTCTTTATTTTTTGTCAATAATTTTCTATTCTATAAACCCCCATCCACACCCTCGTGTATAATGGAAGACGATAAACATTTTAGTATACATACCACCCGTTGTCACTTTCACCTGACATACAAATCACATATTGTTATTTCTCACCTGGACACAGGACTTATATAATATATATATTACGTAATAATAACGGATATAGTAAATTCAGTAGAATATAACCTGTATCAACGCACTGGCTTGTTAAATGTATTTTGATCTGACAACTGTTTATCATATTTTTATTATTTTAAAATTGAGAATGGAAATGGGGAATATGTCAAAGAGACAACAACCCGAAAAGAGCAGATGACAGCCGAAGGCCACCAGTTATATTTGATAATGTTTTAGTTTCGAATAAGACAAAAACCATCATATTTTCAGAAAATCTCTAAACGGATAATGAGAGTTTAGCGACCTTGACTGGCTATACATCCTAATCACGGTCGGTCTCTAAGTTGCCGAATTTAAGAGCCTATATCAAGAGATAGGCTTTACCTAGCTTTAGGTATTTAAAAAATATCCATTTAAGAACCAAATTGTGGCTTCTTTATATTTATACCAAAATTGAGTTCAAGGCAGTAATTTTTCGAAGAGAACAACTACCCAAAGTGCAACATGCGAGAATAGGTTTCATTTCCCTTATTTTTTTTTTTATTGAAGTGACTAATCTTTTGAGGTTACGTCACGGAAATATATTTTAAATGAAAAGGTGCAACTGGATGCATCCTTAAGAAACAAATAAAAAAAAATCTATATATATAAAATGACGGGTATTCGTCAATCAGACAGCAATCCAACATAAACACAAGTAAGTTACCTGATATCTAGAATAAGAGGTTTAAGCATACCCCGCGCTGGTATCAACTTTCTGAGTTGTGAGTAAAATTCAATATACATGTAGGACTGTGAAACGGGAAATATACGAAAGATTTGTTGTTACGTACGATGGAGTGTCATTCCGTAAATACATACGGGTCCACAAACTATTCTTATGATTATATAACGGTAAATGAGGATCTCATTAGAGGAACAAATTAAGTAAAGATACATGTTTCAGCAAGAATAATTTCCACATGCAAAACATCAAATAGGACGATCTCTAAATTAGTATGCAACTTTAACTATTACATCCATAGACAATAACTGAACAGATGATATAAATTATACAATAATTGCAAATATTTTGGCTCAACAAATGGCCTTCCTCAGTGTTAAAAGTTTTAACAATACTGATATATAATGTACAAGGTGTAAACATAGATCAGTAATAATACAGGTAAGTTTTGGTCGATTGATTTTAATCCAAAATCCTGAATATCATAATATAAACATTAGACTGTAAATTTAATTATTTCTTTCTATTGATTCCATCTGGATGGAGGACACCCAGTGTTTTTATCCAAAACTTCTCCCGATTCTCTCTGCCTATTTTGCCATGTACAATCCTGTTCGATCACAAGGATCTTCATGTGATCAAAATCTTTCAGATTGTGATCTGGTAACCTGAAGTGTTGGCTGACAGGAATATACGTTTTTTTTGTGAGGTCACTCCTGTGGCCATTAAGGCGTTTGTGAAATGGCTGCATAGATTCACCAACATATTGGAGACCACATATAGGACACTCAAGAACGCTCCAGACAAAGACGCAAATTTCAACGGGATGGTACTTCTTTCCCATCCATTAGTACAAAAGAAAAAAAAAATAATAATAAAACCAAAAACAGACATTTCAGACGTAGACCTCAAGTCCTCAGCAACAAGATCAATACCGTTGTCAATCTCTCCAGCAAACAACTTACTGAGGACGAAATTTCATTACTATCCAGAGGCCTAAACTTTTGTCCAGTCCCAGGTCCAGTGAATGATACTAAATTGTCTGATGAACTGGATAATTTTGCCAGGAGCCTCCGCATCAAGGAACATTTTGCATCGAAAGAGGACGATAGCACCACCTCAGATAGTGACTCTGACGACTCCAACGAATATAGATTTAGAAAGAAAAGTAACTGGGTCCCTAAACCAAGCAAAATACCACCTTAGAATCATTTATAGACAATGTTAAAACGGATATACTTACAAATGTAAAATAAATAATCAGACCTATGACAATTTAACACCTGGTGAACGTGTGGCTTTAACAAATTTGAGAGATAATGACGACATTGTTATTAAACCTGCAGACAAAGGAGTGCAGTTGTCGTCATGGACAAATCTAACTATGTCCAAGAGGCCATTCGCCAATTAGATGATGACCGGTTTTACAAAAACTTAATTCGGACCCCACCCTGAAGACACTGCAAAACAACGTCTGGGGCAGCTCAAAGGACATTTGAAAAGAAGGGATATAAACACAAAAACATCAAAAATAGTTTTCGAAAAGCGGAATCCATCCCCAGAAGCAGTCTGCTAACTTACAAAGAAAAACAGAAAAGTAAAAGAATCCCATGTGTGCTCACTTACCATCCATGCCTGAGAAATAATTTCAAGACCATTCGTGATCATTGGACAGCAATCGAGAAACATTCTAAGTTATCCAAAATCTTTCCTGAGCCTCCCATGATTGCCTTCAAACAACCTAACAGCCTGAGAAATATACTTGTCCGTGCTGACCTTTCCAAACCTAACCATACTGTAGGTAAGTGCCAGCCTTGTGGGGATAAGCGCTGCAAATGTTGCAACCAATTGCAGCATACATCAACATTTCACAGTAAGACCACAGAAAAGACATACAAGATCTTCTGCAATGTCAACTGCAAAAGCTCAAACGTGATTTACGTTCTTGAGTGTCCTATATGTGGTCTCCAATATGTTGGTGAATCTATGCAGCCATTTCACAAACGCCTTAATGGCCACAGGAGTGACCTCACAAAAAAAACGTATATTCCTGTCAGCCAACACTTCAGGTTACCAGATCACAATCTGAAAGATTTTGATCACATGAAGATCCTTGTGATCGAACAGGATTGTACATGGCAAAATAGGCAGAGAGAATCGGGAGAAGTTTTGGATAAAAACACTGGGTGTCCTCCATCCAGATGGAATCAATAGAAAGAAATAATTAAATTTACAGTCTAATGTTTATATTATGATATTCAGGTTTTCGGATTAAAATCAATCGACCAAAACTTACCTGTATTATTACTGATCTATGTTTACACCTTGTACATTATATATCAGTATTGTTAAAACTTTTAACACTGAGGAAGGCCATTTGTTGAGCCAAAATATTTGCAATTATTGTATAATTTATATCATCTGTTCAGTTTTTCCATATTTGTGCGATGATATTCAACACTTTTTAGTGTTTTGTTTTCCATCTATTTATCGGTATTGTTACACAATCTTTTAGACTCATATAATTTTCCCTGTTTGTGTAGTATTGTCAATTTTGATGATCCAATACCTATTAAGTTTGCTGGTTGGTAGATTCTTATAGACTATATATATATATAAATATATATGTGTGTGTACATATATATACACTTCTTTTACTTGATTTTAATAATTGCAAACACTTTTATTCCGATTTTCTGATAATGGTTTTATTATTTTAATTCCTGTAGGTATTGCCCAAAGAAATAGGGTTTATTTAAGGGTTTACACATCTTCATAGCTTAAATATTTTGATACTTATATCACGAACAGATATCTATGACAAACATTTCTTAAATTGTCAGTATATAAATTTAGAATTTTATTTTAAGAAACGTAGGTTTCAGCTACAGTAGACTAAATTGGCCTTTGATGGATTGAAGGCTTATGTAAAAATAAGAAAATGTGGTATAATTGCTAGTGAGTCAACTATTCAAGAAAGTTCAAATCAAGAGGAATGTTAGCAGTTATATCTATACGACCTTCAATAATGAAAAAATACGGAAACTGTAAAGTCGGTTATTAAAGGCCCCGCCCCGACATGAAAAAATATGAAACAATTCAATTGAGCAAACTAACGGCCTTCTTTATTTCAAAGCTATCTTGCCACAAAAAAAAGTCCAAATACATGTATATAACAGAATTGATGTTACGAAAACCACTGAACTACGTGCTTTTGACTTTGGATAGACACATAAATACACAGAATGTTGTGAATGTGTATAGGTCCTTTATTGGTCATATAGCTCTACACTCCTATCTATTTTATACATTCTTTGGCTTTTAAATATTTAGCATTGAGCTTTCCTAGTGAAAGTAAATCCAGAAAAGCGTTACGGATGCATGAAATTTATAAAGTGTTGTTTTGTGCGGGGATCAAAACGTAGGGATCGATGGTAATGTCTGTTATATATGTGCAATAATATCGGCCTTCTAACTTTAGTGAAAATCTGCAGTTGTTTCATGTATTTGATATGCAAATTATCACAAAACTAAAAAGATAAGATGGATGAATTAATAGTTGACCGTTTAACGTCCAGAGGCATATATTATAGATTCATTATTAGGGGGAGTACAATAATTATGATATAATTATGAACAT
Organism: Mytilus coruscus; assembly: GCA_017311375.1. NCBI lineage: Eukaryota > Metazoa > Mollusca > Bivalvia > Mytilida > Mytilidae > Mytilus > Mytilus coruscus. The sequence continues at coordinate 22,499,313 of CM029599.1, read as the reverse complement.
TGGCAGTCATACCACAACTTCTTTTTTATTAGAACGTACATGTGTAGATTTTCGTCTTTTACTGTAAACGACAGTGTCCCCGGGAGTCAAAGCCGAAATCAAACTTGTGTAAATTTCTGAAACATACATTTAATTATTTAACCCAATGTAATGCAAAACAAAAAATACCGTTTTGAGCTATAAAACCAAGGCAACCCTTTATACTAGTCAAAAGTTGCTGGATCTTGATAGATGCATACGAAACTTCAATTAATTGTTTGTATTTTTCAATCTTTTATATCCGATAAAAATGAACAAAAAATCTATCGGATAAAAATTATCGATTTTTTTATGAGACAAAATTTATCGTTATTTGAGTCAAATTTGTCATATGGATTCATAAAGGACAAAAAATGTCCTCAGTAACTGAACAAAAAATGTCCTCAGTAACGGAACAAAAAATGTCCTCAGTAACGGAACAAAAAATACCCCCATGGTAAAAAAAAATCCGTCATTCTTTAATAATCCTAGAAGGTTAACAAAGTACTATTGTGGATTATTTTTTCGGATATTAATCTTTCAGACATACATTAAAAACGGTGTCCTTGATATGCAACCATGAAAACAATGAAAAGTGAATCCGTGAAAGTGTTCAATGTTTATTCCATTCAAATAAAGACTTGTTATGATAATACCATATATTTAACTATTTTATCAAAAAATTTAAATAAAAAAGAATGTATCTTAAACTCGTAAACACAATTTCAAGTTTAGAAAGTTCCTCAATTTAAAATCCTTCTTAAGGAATACGTGATATATTTGCCTGATCTTATACTTGTTTAATTAAAAAAATGCCTTCAAATACATATAATGTTTATTTTTATTCAATTTTCCACAAAACATATTTAGCTTAGTTTAAATGAAAATAAAGAACAGAGAATAAAAACACTGTTGAAGAGAAAATACATATTCGTGTTCAATTCGCCTCAGTTTAATTTGTTAATTCAAGTTTGACATCTAACATCTTAATCCGCAATCCACATTTACCCGACAATCTTGTATATTGTATTTTCTCAATAGAATAACCTTACGTGCATGTGACCATCAGAAACTAAGACAAAAATGATATTTGAAATGGTATTTATCAAAACTTAAATGTTTGAAAATATCTTAGTAGAATATGAATTTACCAAATAAGCGAAGAATTATAATCTAGCATAGTTCAACATTGGAGAAATGACTAAGTTGAACGTTAATACTGATTCAATATTTTATTATAGTCTCACCACATACAAACATAAAATGAGAATCACAGAAATAAACATAAAACATTAAAACATTTGCATTGTATGTACCAATCTTAAAAACAATAATGAGTGACTTTAAAGACACAATATATTTACTCATTTACATTTAAAATTTACAGTGTCCACATGTACTATATGAAAATAAAACATTTTTTTTTTCTTTGAGAACTTGGAAATAAAATGCCTTTTCTTTTCAATAAAATATTGTTGATGTTTTGGCAACTATAGCAGCAACATTGCGGTTATTAAATAAAAATATAAATTTTTCGCTATCTGATAATTATAGGTTAAAATGTTCATTAAAATGTTTAGCTCAATGTATCATAATTTGTCTTAAATCTACATATAATGGGCATTTTAAAATGACATGAAGTTCATCTGCAATAGTAGAGCTACAACACATGTCATCTCGTGGACTTCTTTTCTTTCATACTTTCCAGTTTCTATTTTTAGTGAAGCTACCCCACATCTAAATTTTGCAAAAGCACTTTTGTTTTTAATTGACAGAATATTTTTAACAAATAACAGTTGGGCAACAGTATATTTTTAAGCCCATTTGGCTCAGTTGAATAGAAATTCCAATTTTAACTGTTCTGTCGTAGAAATGTCATCATGTTATTGTTTGTACGTAGAACATGTATCATTATATTAAAATGTGTCAGCCCCAGCCAAGATTCACTGAATAACCACGAAATGTTTACATTTTACACAAAATGTCATGAATCTGTATGAACGTTATGTATGATGAAGTTAATTAAGTGTTCACAAGAAAGTAAGTATGAATGTAAATTTTATTCAAAGTCCGAACATATATATACACTTTAACCGTGAGAAAAAATATAAGCTTTAATGAGCTCTATAACCGACTATCATATAAAAACCGCAATGAATGAACGTTACACGATTAGAGATGAACGTTTGACAAATGCACGTTGTCTGATGTACACAGTTATACACGATTGACGAACGCACGATACACGGTTAAGAATAAATGATTTATGAACGCACGATACACGGTTAAGAATGAATGATTGATGAACGCACGATACACGGTTAAAAATGAATGAGTGATGAGCGCACGATACACGCACGATACACGATTAAGAATAAACGATGCACGCACGTTACACGGAAAATACACGGAACGACGAAAGATGAGCGCACGATTGGTACACGCACGATACACGAGGAACGCACGGAATAATGGTCAGTTTGAATTTTAGAAGGTCTGTATCAAAAATCAGCGCAAAATCTGAAGGCGTATAGAAAAAAAAGTCTGTATAACTGTCAATTTTCAACAATTTTCAAAGTCCAAAACTTGTAATTACGGCAAAAATCAGCAGAGCAGAACGAAACTTAAACTTGATCTGTAACACATCATGGTTTGTAAACTCACATACCAATAAAATGCTCCGCTGGACGCAGCTTGATACGACCGCAGATGTCGAACCCTGAACAGTTGGGGCAAGTATGGACACAACATTCAAGCTTGATACAGCTCTGAATTTGGATTGTGATTAAATATTTGACACAGCATAGGTTTCTGACACAGAATGAATGTGGTCTAAGAACTTACAAATTTTTGATTTACCTATTATGGTCCAATATCCAAAATCTAAATACATGGTTAGATTCAGCATATCAAAGAATCAAAAGAATTCAATTTTTGATGAAATCAAACAAAGTTTAATTTGGACCCTTTTGACCTCAATGTGGACCAATTTGATAACGGGGCTCAAAAATCAAAATACATGGTTAGATTCAGCATATCGAAGAACCCCATATATTCAATTTTTGTTGAAATCAAACAAAAGTTTAATTTTGGACCCCAATTTGGACCAACTTGAAAACTGGGCCCATAATCAAAAATCTAAGCTTCATTCCTTAATGTATATGCAGATTTTCTTTTCAGTTTTGGCATAGTATTTCACAGTTCACACTGAAAACAAATGAAATAAATAATCTAAAAATATTTTTAATCCTCTATAAATATTTTAATTCTCTATATGGAAAATATAAACAAATTAAAACGAATTTTCTTGTGCTTAAAAACTTTACCAAGATATCATTAATAAACCTTAAAAAATATGTCAACAACTTTATAAATGAGAGGAAAATTGATATTATTAATAATTTACAATATAATTTTTCCACACTTGTAACAAATATACTTTAAAAAATATTTATATCAACACCTTTATATATATTGTGGCAAAATATACCAATTAAAATAAACTCATAAAGAACCAGTGTATTAAAAAATTAACTTACCTTCACTTTCCCTTAAGAACTGGTTATAATCTCAATTCAAATTTCCAATGGACTTTGCAACCATAAAAGCCCATTTAAATACATCATAAAAGTATTAAAATTGAAAATGACATCATAGTCATGGCTAAAATTAAAAAACCTTAATCAGCAACATTTTATAGTAATATCTAAGAATAAAATTCCTTTGCAACCATAACAGCCCATTTAAATACATCAAAAAGGTATTAAAATAGAAAATGACATCATAGTCATGGCTAAAAATAAACAAACAACCTTAATCAGCAACAATTTACAGTCATATCTATTCCTTTGTAACCATAAAAGCCCATTTAAATACATCATAAAGGAATTAAAATAGAAAATGATATCATAGCCATGGCTAAAAATAAACAAAAAACCTTCATCAGCAACATTTCATATTGGCAAATTTCCAATGGAGTTTATTTTACTAAAGTTATTGGCAAATTTCCAATGGAATTTATTAATACTAAAGTTATTGGCAAATTTCCAATATACATAAATTAAAACCAGTGTAGCTGAGATATTCAAATGAGTTTCAATTACAACCCCAATAAATTTGCAACCATAAAAGCCCATTTAAATACATCATAAAAGTATTAAAAAATTTAAATACATCGTAAGGCTATTAAAATAGAAAATGACATCATAGTCATGGCTAAAAATAAACAAAAAACCTTCATCAGCAACATTTTATATTGGCAAATTTCCAATGAAGTTTATTATACTAAAGTTATTGGCAAATTTCCAATGGAATTTATTAACAATAAAGTTATTGGCAAATTTCCAATATACATAATTTAAAAGCAGTGTAGGTGAGATATTCAAATGATTTTGAATTACCAACCTTACACTGCTTTTAAATTATGTTTGTAATTAAGTAACTGTCTATTAACCTTGAAACCCTTGTTTTCCCCCTTTTTTGCCCCTTTTTCCTTAAAGGTTTGAGCCATAACCCCCCAAAGCCAATTCTTACTTTCCCATGGAGTTTATTATACTAAAATTATTGGCAAATTTCCAATGGAATCTATTAACAATAAAGTTATTGGCAAATTTCCAATATACATAATTTAAAAGCAGTGTAGGTGAGATATTCAAATGATTTTGAATTACCAACCTTACACTGCTTTTAAATTATGTTTGTAATTAAGTAACTGTCTATTAACCTGGAAACCCTTGTTTTCCCCCTTTTTTGCCCCTTATTCCTTAAAGGTTTGAGCCATAACCCCCCAAAGCCAATTCTTACTTTCCCATGGAGTTTATTATACTAAAATTATTGGCAAATTTCCAATGGAATTTATTAACAATAAAGTTTTTGGCAAATTTCCAATATACATAATTTAAAAGCAGTGTAGGTGAGATATTCAAATGAGTTTGAATTACCAACCTTATACTGCTTTTAAATTATATTTTGTACTTAAGTAATTGTCCATTAACCTGGAAACCCTTGTTTTCCCCCTTTTTTGCCCGTTATTCCTTAACGGTTTGAGCCATAACCCTCCAAAGCCAATTCCTACCGTCCCTTTGTGGTTTGGAAACTTGTGGTATAATTTCAGAGAGATCCATACACTATTCAACAAGTTAATGTCTGAAAACTATAAAAATGCTTATTTGGGCCCTTTTTTGGCCCCACATTCCTGTTGGGACCAAAAACTCTCAGCATATCAAAGACCCCCATAATTCAATTTTTAATGAAATCAAACAAAGTTTAATTTTGGACCCTTTGGATTTCAATGTGGACCAATTTAAAAACAGAGCCCAAAATCCAAAAACTTAATAATTGGTTAGATTCAGCATATCAAAGAACCCCATATATTCAATTTTTGTTGAAATCAAACAAAGTTTAATTTTGGACCCCGATTTAGACCAATTTGAAAACGGGACAAAAAATTAAGAATCTAAATACACGGTTAGATTCAGCATATCAATTTTTGATGAAATCAAACCATATCATTATTATTTGCTTTTATATATAAATCAGAAATAACAAACTTAAAATGGAAAATTTTAAAGAAAAAAAAAGGAAAAAAAGGAAAAAAAAAAGATAAAGATCCATACACTTACACACAAGAAACTAGAAAAATGTTTGTTTTTTTCCCCTCTTTTGGCCCCTAATTCCTAAAATTTGGAGGCAATTACCCCCAAAATCAATCCCAGCCTTCCCTTTGTAGTATGGTACCTTGCAGTTCAATTTCAGAGAGATCCATAATCTTGAACACAAGTTATTGTCTGGAACTTAGAAAAATGCTTATTTTTGGCCCCTTTTTGGCCCCAAATTCCTAAACGTTTTGGGCAATTACCCCCAAACTCAATTCTAGCTTTCCCTTTGTGATATGGAACCTTGTAGTACAATTTCAGAAAGATTCATACACTTGAACACAAGTTATTGTCTGGAAACTAGAAAAATGCTTATTTTTGGCCCCTTTTTGGCCCCTAATTCCTTAACTGTTGGTACCATAACCCCCAAAATCAATCCCACCCTTCCTTTTGTAGTATTAAACCTTATGGTAAAATTTCATAGAGATCCTTTCACTTAAACTAAAGTTATTGTGCGAAAACCAATGTGTCTTCGGACGACGACGACGATGACGCCAACGTCATACCAATATACGACCGTAAAAATTTTTTGCGGTCGTATAAAAATCAACCCAATATCTGAAGTTGTTTAGAAAACAAATTCGTATAACTGTTATTTTCAACAATTTATCGAAGTCCAAAGCCCGTAATTTCGGCAAAAATCAGCAGAGCGGAACAAAACTTAAACTTGATCTGTAACTCATCATGGTTAACTTACATACCAAAAATTAGCCCAATGTCTGAACACGTTTAGAAAAAAGTCTGTATAACTGTGATTTTCAACACTTTATCGAAGTCCAAAGCCCGTAATTTCGACAAAAATTAGCAGAGTGGAACAAAACTTAAACTTAACCTGTAACTCATCATGGTTAACTCACATACCAAAAATCAGCCCAATATCTGATGGCGTTTAGAAAAAAAAGTCCGTATAATGGTTTGTTGCGGAATGACGGAATGACGGAATGACGGAATGACAGAATGACAGAATGACAGAATGACGGAATGACGGAATGACAGAATGACGGAATGACGGACAAGGGTAAAACTATATGGCCCCAACAACTTTGTTGCGGGGCCATAAAAAAAATCACGTCTTATTACCAACTGTCCAAATAAAATAAAGCGAATAGATGTTATACTGGGAGTTTTCGACCATGATATCTTGTACGTAGAAATGAACACCAGACAATGACAAACAACATAATTTAAAGATAACAAAAATCCAACTGTATAAAAGAGCTTAATGGGACATCATAATAAAATGAATTTGCTGTACATTTAAATTAAACAAGAAAACCTGAACTAAAGACAAACATAAGAAAACTCTGGAATATGTTCAAGGAAGACAAGAAAAGCAGTATAAACCAACATATACCTTCCAAAAAATGCAAGTCAAAGGACAAACACCCATGGAATAAAAAACCCGAAAAAGTTAAGACCGAGCCTACAATAAGAAAATTTATCAAACATGCTACTGATATAAGAAATTAAAGCAACTGAAGGAAACCATTCAAATAAACTTAAGACATGCTAATTTGAAATATATGGTAATAATAACAGGCTCCTGACTTGGGAAAACACATATAGAATATAGCAGGATTAAACATGCGCCCAACCCTCCCCCTTATCTGGGACAGTGGTGTAACAGCACAACATAAGAAAAAACTATAAAAATCAGTTGAAAAGGTCACCGTGCATGTAGTGTATGCCCTTATATTTTACAGTTGGAGTTTTTTGCTTGTGATAGAGCTGTCTACATCTACTATCTTATTAATGTTCTATTTCTTAATATTTATTACCGTGTGTTACTTGCCGGTCTTACTAAGAATTCTTACATCATTCTGCTTATGCCCTGTATTTGTTATATGGCTGTTATGTTACAGATAATGCATACTTTAAGGTTTTTCTTGTCGTATAACACACCGAGGGATGTCAAGATTGTTCAAATGAAAGACCGACTGTAGAGAGGTCTTTCATTGGGCAATCTTGACACCCCAACGGTAGGTAGGTGGGTAAGATTGTATCATATGACACTGGAAGTGGCATTTTTGTTAGACAAAAATGGGTCAAGTATCTCCCTTATATAAAATGGAAACACATAGAAACCATTTATTTTGTATTTAGTGCAAAGTTAGCTATCAATTAGTACCGGAAGTGACTTTTTGAAACCGGAAGTAGCTGATGATTTCCCTTATTTCAAAGAAAAGATGTATATACTAAATGTTTTTCGAATCTGTGACAAATAGGTAATTTTTTCTGACAACTTTTTTTAACGACATATTTGGTATTAAAAACAGTTTTTGCAAGTCTGTATAAAAGTTAATTTAAATCTTAATTATCAACTTGTGAGTTGGAAAGACCTTCAATTGTTCTGTGAACAACAGGTTTTTGAAATTCTTTTAATTCTTATTTTCACCTAATTTCTCTAAGAAAAACTCGTTTTGTAACATTAAGCCCTGTACTTTCAAAGAAGGTTTTTTCTTCTTCAAATTTTAGGTTGATGACGACAACAAACACCAAGTGACATCAATAGCGCACATGGCCGGGCTTTGCACTAGGTGAGCTTAGAACGATGCCTGTTGAGGAAAATTATCATTCTAAGTACATTTCATCCTTTAATAAAACTAGTTTGATCAAATATATTTCCATCTCATATAAAACTGATGATATTGCTCCTTTAAGTAGGATGTAATTTTACGATTCTTTGAAAATGCTTATTTAGTCAAATGAATTTCAAAAAAAAATAGGAGCAAAAATACGATTGAATGATATTTTTTGCCAAATTTTATTCATTCTGTAACGTTTGATTCAACTAACATATTGCCACAAATCACCAGAATACATTTTCATGATCACATGAATTGATGATCATTGGTGAAGATCCGAGGTGTCTACGACTTACGGTAAGTGGCCAATCGACATCGGTTAACTTTCAAAGGAGCACTATCCTACAAAGGAGTCTTTGAAACTTTTAGATCCAAATGTGACAAAGTATCACTAACAAGTTCCACTCTTTGGTTTTGTGTACCTATTACGGCTACGGTAATGGTAATACGTTTTTTTCGGTTTTGGGCATATAACTTTATAACGACAAAATTTTTGGAAACACAGGGTGACTTTCGGATAGGTATTTGTGACACCGATACAAAGTGTGAACCTGAAAGAGACATGTCTTACGGTTACGGAGGCAAATTTTGGCAAAAAGAAAAAAAATAACAATTAAAAAACAAGGTCTTTCCACTATAAATGTACATATTTTGACAGGAAATTATTCACCTCCGGTTTGAAATGTCAATTCTGCTGTCAAATGATAGCTTTATGTACACTGATTCCAAAAATATATCTCTAATTTTGTTAAAAATAAGAAGATACTTCCGGTTTACAAAATTCCACTGCCGGTTTCAAATAAACCTTAATTAACAATTAATTTTAAAATATAAAGTTTTTGTAGCTTTTAAATAAGAAAAAAATTACTTCTTCCGGTTAAAAAAAGGTCACTTCCGGTTGACTTTTTCTATATCATATGTCTGCAACCCAATGTAAAAGACCCTATGGCCTAATCATGTACTAATAAGAAGTTATAGCAAAGGCCCAAATCTAGAACGTCAAATAAAACTTTCAAGGTCATGAAGCAAGGACATTAAATAAAAATACCCTAGGTCTCTACTATATATAGTTAATGAGTTATATCACCAAACAGCAAATTTTGAATATAAGAGGGGAGAAAACTCCCATTAAAGGTCAACGTACCCTTTCAACCAAAATTTATGTGTTACAACAGTGCGCCACTAACAATTTAGTAAAATTATTTTGTCGATATCTTATACAGATTCTGAGTAGAAGCGAAAATAAGCCTTAATCAAAATTTAGAAAATGACCTCGACCTTTGAACTTGACGGATCAAATAAAAAGACCCTAGGTCCATATAACTTATGGTTTACCAGTTACAGTTACATTTCACTTTACTAAATAGAGAAGGTGAAATAACTCTCATATGGATTCTCCGGAACGCTTAGGTTTAAATTAAACATAACATTTTGAGGATATAACGAGCAATTTGGAAAAATTAATTTGTCAATTTCTTTAACAGTTGCGAAGGAGTAGTGCGAACAAGTAAAACAGTGTTCGTTGAGATAACTCTTACAGAGAAAAGTGTTCGGTTAAACAGGTTCACTTTCAAAAGCGCAATAACTGTTCGATATCATATGCAAAAAAAAACGTAACAACATCTTGCGAAACCACTATACACTGCAAGAAAAAAAATATAATCAGAACAAAAGCAATAGGTCTTTCCACAGGAAAGTGGAAATACCTTATCAAAATATCAATTGTTCGTGAACAACTGAGAGGTTTTTCCTTGGCATAATGTAAATTTTTGTTGACAATGAAAACAACACGTTATAAATTTCATGCGTCCGAAGCGCTTTTCTGGATTTACCTTCATCCGGAACGCTCAAAGCCGAATAGACGTACAATAGACGTAGAATGCATTCAAAAGCTTTAAAACACACATAAAACCCTTAAAATAGGGTCAAAACACAAAATTCGCTATCTACATGTAGGACATGACCTTGACATTTGAACTTCTGAAGTTTGCCAATTTCATTGGTCACCGATGTCTTTGAAAAAAGACCCTAAGGGTCTAGGACCTTTGGTTTAAGAGTTATAACTAAAAATGTCTTTTTGCACACCGTCAATTGGGGTTATGCCCCATAGGGAAAGTTTAAATATCTTCGATCAAAATATAACAAAGTTGATCCTTAATAACAAAGTTGATCCTTAATAACAAAGTTGATCCTTAATAACCCAAACATTTTTCCACTATTCAAGACTACTGTAAGTAACATAGTTTCTGAGATTATCCCATAACTAGGTATAAGGTCAAAGGTCAATTTCAACATAAAAATCTGACCTTGAGGCATTTTCATGGTCACATAAATTGATGATCATTGATGATAATCCGAGGTGTCTACGACTAACGGTTTCTGAGTATAAGTGGCCAACCGACATCAGTTAACTTTCAAAGGGGCATAACCTTACCAAGGAGTCTTTTAATCTTTTCGACCCGAATGCAACGAAGTACCAGGGTAGGGTCCTGAACAAATTCCACTCTTCAGTTTTTGTCTACCTTTTATGGTTACGGTGTTTTTCTGATAACAAAGTTTTTCGGTTTCGGGCAGATAACTCTACCGACAAAATTTTACGACTCACAGTGAAAGTTCCGGATAGGAACTTGTGACACCAATACAAAGTGTGTACTTGAAAGCGACTTGTCTTACGTTTACAGATTGAAATTTTGTTAAAGTTTGGCGAAAAAAATAAAATAATAGTCAGAAGAAATACAGTAATGTTTCCCTTTTGGAAAAGGAAAGACCTTAATAAAATTGTCAATTCTTTGTGAACAATTGAGAGGTCTTTCCTTTTGATATCCATAAAATCCGTAAAATATACATTCAAAAATACGAAGAGTGCATTAAAAAGCTTTAAATCACGCATAAAAACCTTAAAATGCCGCTGCAGCCAGATTATTAAACAAAAATGGACGTGGATGTCCACAAATATTCCCTTGCAGTGCCAGAAAATGACAAACCTTCTCCAGCTTATCCTCTTATAGATTACTGTTAGGTCAACAGTGAACGGGAGAGCTTTTTCGCTCGCCATTTCCTGTGACATTTCTTGAAAAACTTAAAGCCTCATTTATCTGGTTACTTGAACCAAGCCAAAGTGTGGTATACAATATGTAGGACAAACGGGCCGGGAATTTTTTTAGAAGAACAGAGGAACATCTATACCGCTTCCGAACACCCAATAAATTCAAAAGCATAATTTACCAACATTCAGGAAAACACAATCACATTTATAAAATTCCAACTAGTCGAAACGATCCAGAAACAACAAGAACAATCACATAAACAATTTGAAGATTCCCGTAAATTTGCGAACTTGGATTAAACGACTGCAGACAACATATCTTGGTCTTAATGACAATATAATGAGACAAGGAAACATATCTAAAACTTCCTTTATTGATAACACGAATATTTTTGATAAAAGACATAATGTAGATCCAATGGATAAGCGTTGGTTCGTTAAAAAGATACCACGAACCCGCAGGATGATTGGTATCTTTTTAACGATCCAACGCTTATCCATTGTGTCTTTTATTTAAACTATTGATGAGACTTTTTTTTTTCAAAATTACAGTTCTTTCATTAATTAGGCCCAGCTATCAATAAGTTCATATAACCACATAACTATCTTGAGTGATTCACAAGAAACAAACAATAGTTAAAAGTATACAGGTAGTGGATTTCAATTGTGAAATAATATTTAAAAACAAAATTGCATGCACAATTAGTATACTGTACTGAAATTTCCATTGAATTATTATGAATCTGAATATTATCTGTAATTTACCAAATAATGCATATTTGAACTAATTTCTAAGTATATATAATACGTATACTACCGAATTTCTAGCATGAAACCTAATTCTATGTACATCACCATTTACTCTTGTAGTAATTTACCAATATGCAAAGTTAAAGATATGTATGAGAACAGATAAAATCACCCTATTTTAGTTTATTTCAAAATATTAGTGGACAAATCCAATGTTATAATTTTCTTTTGAAATACTCAAAATTGCCAATAATAAATAAAAACAAAAAAATAAATGGGAAAATCCGTTTTATTGCATAAACTTCACCAATAACATGCAAAATAAGAAAAACGGAAAATTAAAGACAGGGAACAACAAAGAGAACACTGGGAATCGAACCTAAACCAACATATCTCTACTACTAATTTTAACTCTACAACTCTTTCATCTAAACCTCGCTGCTTCCAACTTATGCTATGGATTGTTTATTTTTTATATGTGTGTTCATTGAACCGGTGTGTATCATATTTTAAAATTAATCTATGTTCTAGTAGTCCTTTGTTAATTTATGTTATCATTGTCATTTTGCTTAGTTTCTTCTGTTACCTATTCTAACATCGGACTCGAACTTCCTTTAAACTGAGTTTTACTGTGCGTATTGCTATGTAGAAATAGGAAGATGTGGTGTGAGTGCCAATGAGACAACTCTCCATCCAAATAACAATTTATAAAAGTAAACCATTATAGGTCAATGTACGGCCTTCAACACGGAGCCTTGGCTCACACCGAACAACAAGCTATAAAGGGCCCCAAAAGTACTAGTGTAAAACCATTCAAACGGTAAAACCAACGGTCTAGTATATATAAAAACGAGAAACGAGAAACACGTATAAATTACATAGACAAACGACAACTACTGTACATCAGATTCCTGACTTAGGACAGGTGCAAACATTTGCAGCGGGATTAAACGTTTTAATGGTACCAAACCTTCTCCCTTTTTCTGAAACAATAGTATAACATCACAACATAGAAAACACACGATAAAACATCAATTGGAAGGCTTAACTCAATCAAAACGTAAATTAACACACTATGAACGAATAAATTCGATCTGTGATACCTGAAAGTAAATACATAGTTAATAAAATATTAGGGACAAACATTCAAGGCAAAAAGCAAACAAACAAGTCCAAATGTGTTTGTTTATTCTACATTGGCTAGAGGTATAGGGAGAGGGTTGAGATCTCACAAAACATGTTAAACCCCGCCGCATTTTTGCGCCTGTCCCAAGTCAGGAACCTCTGACCTTTGTTAGTTTTGTTTGTTTTTTTAAGTTTGGTTCATCTAAATATTTCGGAGTTTAGTGTGACGTCCATTTTCTCTGAACTAGTACACATGTCAGTGTCCGCAAGAGTAAGAGCATTGGAAACTAAGACAAGTGAAATTATCGTACAGCTTACCGAGTGCCAGTCGAGTTGTCAAGGTGTAAGTTACCTTTTTGATGATATTTAAGGACGAGTCCCAAAAAAAATACGATAAACGTTATACACCAATATGCAAGAATTTTTAGGCTAGAACAAAGTCCAAAAGAACAACTAGAGCTTCCTCTCAATGAAATAAAAAAAAATTGAAAGATTCGATCTTAGATCTACAATGTAGGTCCATGAAAAACAAATAGAAAAACAGCTGAAGCCTGCCTCCGGGTGCGGGATTTTCTCGCTGTGTTGAAGAACCATTGGTGGCCTTGGGCTGTTTTCTGCTCTTTGGTCGGGTTGTTGTCTCTTTGACACATTCCCCGTTTCAATTCTCAATTTTATCATTGATATACATAAAATAGAATTCTTGATTACAACCCATCGGTAGTAGAGAGGTTTCGTCAATGTGTTTGATATCAGTCATACATAACAGACTTCAAGGAGGGGGTTCGATTTCAAGTGAAGGCAGTGAACAGAAATCAGTAGATTAGCCAATTCAAACTTAATGAAATTAAGCACAGAAAGGAAACAATTGAATATAATTTGGTGAGTCCATTTCAACGACAGATTTAGGAGGCGTTGATTCTAGAAAAAGAAACCACGGTAAATGAATAGGATGACGTCACGACAATGGTTTAAAGCGTAGTAAGTGAGTAAAAAAAATAAGCAGGATGAGCAACTTTGCCAAAAAAAAAAAGACAGGATGACAGTTTATGTAAAAAAAGTCTGGATAAACTAATAAAAAAGGCAGACCCCCCGGAAGTTCTTCAGAATGATATTACATTTCTTCTACATTCAGGTCCGTGGGCTCCACAGATAGTCAAAAATTAAACAGTCATTGCATTAATCAAATCTCAGCTTCAGGACTCTCCTGAACATTTTAGGGGCCCTACTATGTATTGGATACCCAAACTAAACAAAAATCCGTAAAATATCGTTTCATCTCGCCCTATAGTAAGTGTTTTACAACTAATCTTTCAGTGCTTTTAACTAGTTCCTTAAATAACTATCAAAGTACATGTCATTAACTTTTGTAATAGAGCATATGCAAATAGTGGTATTAACTTTTTTTGGCATGTATGTGCCTGTCCCAGGTCGGGAGCCTGTAATTCAGTGGTTGTTGTTTGTTGCTGTATATCGTGTTTGTTTTTCGTTTTTTATTTTGTTCATAAATCAGGCCGTTAGTTTTCTCGTTTAAACGGGGCCTCTTATAGCTTTCCATGCGGAGGGGTTTGCTCATTGTTGAAAGCCGTCCGGGAACCTATATTTGCTAACGTCATTTGGTCTCCGGAGGAGAGTTGTCTGATAGGCAAGCATACCACATCTTATTTTTATATATATACACACTTTCCCGATAAATACAATTAAGTAAAATATAAATAACAGGGTATACAATTTAAAACAACAGTATAAAATCCTCATGCGTCCAATTCGCACCTCTGGACCCACCCGCATCAGGAACGCCAAACGACAAAAATGATGGATGCACTAATACCAAGCCCCGTCCAGAGTCAAGCGACCAAAATAAAAACAGTAACTCCGAGTAGTCTTATGTCGGTGCTTTGTGTCTATTGTGTTTATATTAGTTGTTTTATGCCTCGTACCGATCTTTTGAGTTAAACCAAATTGCAACTGAGTTTTACAGTTTGTTCTTATGTTGTGCTGTAACACCACTGTCCCAGGTTAGGGGGAGGGTTGAGCGCTTACAAACATGTTTAACCCCGCCCAATTCTTTATGTGCCTGTCCCAAGTCAGGAGCCTCTAGTTCAGTGCTTGTCGTTGGTCCATGTCTGTCGTATTTGTTTTTCGTAAATTGTTTTGTTATCAGTTAGACAGTTAGTTTTCTCAATTGAATTGTTTCACATTTTTCATGTCGCCCAGACTACGCGGTATAGGTTTTTCTCATTGTTGCAGGCCGTACGGTTGCCTATAATTGCTTACACCCACTTCATTGGAATTTTGGTCATTGGCAATCATACCACATCTCCTTATTTTTATAATAGTTCAAAGAAATTAAAGAGAAATATGCAAAGTAATAAAATAAAATGATACAGAACGTCAACACTTATAATCTATAACTGAAGACCATCCTGTGTTATTTGTGAAGTTGACACTGAATATTTATTTGGTAGGTCTTGGTACTTTCGAATGAACTTTTTGAGAAAAAGGACAAAACCCTGGCTTATCATATTTTTTACTCAGACACCGATGACGTTTTTCAAAGTATGAGTAGCAGCTGCTAGCTCTTGAATATAGTATGATTTGAGAAATGGGCAATGGTTTGTATACATTAACTTCTAAATACATCGTGTATAACACGATAATAGCATCACACTTTTGTCATTTATCACTACACGAAACTATAGTTTTTACAGGATAAAATGCAAAGTTAGCCAAATTGTTGTTTTTATTAAAGTAAGTAAATGTGGAATGATTGCGAATGAGGCAACTATCAAAATGACGAGGATTTAACAAACTATACATGTAGGTCACCGTTCGGCCTTAATAATTAACAAAACCCATACCGTATTGTCAGCTATAAAAGGCCCCGATATGACAAAATGTCAAAAAATGAAAACGAAAAACCAACAGTCTGATTTATGACAAAACAATAAACGAAAAACAAATATGGCAGACGGCAACCAGCGACACCAACTGAATTGCATGCTCCTGACTTGGGACAGGCACATACAGAAAATGTCGGGATTAAACATATTTGTAGGCGCTTAACCTTCCTCTAACTTGGAACAGTGGTGTAACAACACAACAAAAGAACAATGTGTAAAAAATCAGTTCGAAATAGCTTGACGAACCAGATTGACACGAAGCCAAAAAAAAAAAAAACCACCAACTACCATAAAGACAAAATAAACAAAGTACCGATCTAAGAGTATTAATGAAAGAAAAGCTAGTTCAAAAGTCAATAACAACTTATTGGTATGGTACAACAATGCTTTCTTTGTAAAACACATTGTCAACATGTGCAAAAATAAAAGTATTAATAAAAATTATGAAAGGTAAGTAACAAAGACTATTTAATTTTGTTTCTGAAGACGGTTAGCCTGGTATCTCAGATAAGTTTTTTTTGTGGGTAAAATCATTCAATGTAAATTGAAATGATTCTGAGACTGTATAACACTGCATGATTCGTATAAAGTCAAAAATAGATTTTTTTTACAACAAACTTTTAAAAAATCGTTATTTTATCGTACTCACAATTAGGATCAGTCGTTGAACATGGAAAATTGTAGATGTTGTTACAATCTACAAGGAAAAACTACAACAAATTAAAAACACAGAAAGAACATCAATCAAAATGACTATCTATCATCCAAATTATAAATTCGAAAATCTTATAAAGGAATTATGGTTATAAGGCCAATATTTGACCTATACCCAAAACATGACCTTAAATTTGCCCTAACATTATTAAGGTGAAAGGTGTTGAGAATATAAAAACACACATTTGACGCAAACCTGACAACAAACTATGAGGTCATTATGAAAAGAAGGAGATGTGGTACAATCGCCAATGAGACAACTATCGACCAAAGACCACAGGACAAGGATGTAAAGACTAAAGGTCTTTAAAACAAAGCAATAAAAAATGTGTATATTTTGTAAAACTTTTGAATTTTTCTTGTTTTGTATCAACTTTTCAGTATGCGTTTTTGACTGAAAAATAAACTATCAACTTTAACTTTACACGTTCCATAGAAGGATATTGCCTCTCTGAAAATATATTGTTGTTCCTTTACTGTGCGTGATGTTTCTACAAAGGTAATATAAATGGAAAAACAGCAGTAAATCAGCATTTTCTTCATTTTTGTAAAATAGGCACATATTATGACGAAATAATGAGGCATCCCAGCATTTAAAATCATGTCCAAAAAGGGCGTGATCTACAGGATTTTAACAGAAAATTAAAGTATGATTTGTTTTGTTTAAGACATTTTGTAAAGCGAGATATTGAAATAATAGTTCTCTTTGCGCAGTTAGTTTGGTTGACTTTGGTAAAGATAACCTTTAAAACATCGCTGATATATTATTGTTTTGTTAGACAAACATCGACCTGATTTGGGCCTGCATGCATGCAACCTTTAATTTGACCCTTAGTTGCAGATTGGTTGTGCATGTGCTCACCATGATTAGTTGAAATGTCAAAATTGAAAAGGAGCCACCAGGAAAAAACCTTTCATTGACTAATTCGATGCATCATTCTTATATAGGTAAAACGATGGTTTACACATGGTTTTTGTATCTAGGACATGAAATCAAACGGAGCTAGATAAATCTGCATTATACTTTTTGTCAGCCAAATTTTTCTTTTTAACTTATGACGTGAGAAGGAAATACTCCAAGGAATCGAGTTCATTTGCAGAATATCTAACACAAGATTTGCGATAAAGGTCATTTATTCAGAAACCATAAAAACACAATACAACTGACTGTTATGAACAATTATGTAATAAACCAAAACTGAATAAATGACATTAATTTGCAAAGGTGGGGAATAAATACCGCCACCCTCAATAAACAAATTACAAAGTGTCTAAACAAACAAATATTGTACAATAAAAGATTTAAATCAGCATCATTCAAAATTCAAAATTTTTAATTTATAAAAATTATACATATACATATATATCAGTTAAAGAATCAAGGGAGTCGGTGGGTGGGAAATTAAAAATCTTCTCTTTTCTTGAGAAAGCAAAAATGGCGTCCGCTAGCATTCAGTTCAATTGCGAGAATGCTAGCTAATCTAAACACATGTGAAGAGATAACATGCACCTAATCCTCATTGGTCAATTAGATATCATTGAACAATCATACTGGAAATTAATCTTGACCCTGATCGTGAGATGACCGTACTGACCTTAATTGTCTGTAATCAAAAACTTACATAACTCACAGACAACCTCATGCTAATTTACAGTTTCATATTACTCTTGATAAGAATAATTTCCTGACAAAAATGTTTTTATGTACCATAAAATGATTTTTTGTCAGCCAAATTTTTCTTTTTAACTTATGACGTGAGAAGGAAATACTCCAAGGAATCGAGTTCATTTGCAGAATATCTAACACAAGATTTGCGATAAAGGTCATTTTATGAACAATTATGTAATAAACCAAAACTGAATAAATGACAATCATTTGCAAAGGTGGGGAATAAATACCGCCACATTCCCCAAGTCACAGAGTTGGGGAGCCGCCACCCGAGAAACCTTTGAGATAAATTTTATAAGAGATTAATTGATTTATATAAATAAAAGATTGCTTACTTTACGTCCAATTGCAATTATTTCATTCATATCATATTTAGGACAACATTAAAAAGAAAAAGAGAAAGAAAAAAAACATGTGTGTATATTATTACGCATTGCTCAATGTCTGGATCTAAAGGTTATAAGATTGTAAAAAACCAGAGCAAGCCCTGTTGACCTCTATCTTTTATGTTTTACAAGTACACATGCCAATATAAGGCAAACTCTTTTGATCCCTCCCTACATTTCCATAACATAATGTATAAAAATTACAACTTTTACAACTTCTTATTGTATTCAACCTATAAAAGACTATTACATAAATTGAGATAAACAAAAATACCTTGATGTCATGTATTTTTTTACGGTATGCAGAGTGTAAAACAAAAACATTAATTGAAGACAAAATACATATGCATACATGTTTATACATGCAGATAAAAGATAAGTAAAACAGATGTAAAGAACAAAACAATAATTTGTAACTTTCTAAAACAAATTAATTAAATGATAGAGCAAGCTCTGTTAACCTCTATCCATAGTCACATAAAAAGAGTGATTTACCGGTATTTTAAATGAGTTTGATTATGTCATAACACATAACTTAACTACTGGAATGTAGAGCAAGCATCGTTGACCTCTACTAAGAAAATTAAATACTTTTTCGGCAAAGCAATCCCGGTTGACCTCTGCCTAAGACATAATATAAAAGTGTACAATCTAATGTAATTTAGTAATGCTTTTTTGTAATGATAACACTGTTTTAGCTGTTTAATTATGCAGCACCTATTTGAAACTATGATCCTTGTAACACTCTGGGCTTACGGCTTAAAAAATAAAAGGGACTTTCACTAGGAATTAAAGGAAGAAGCCCACTGATGTACCACACGACAATTGAAAAAAGGGGGCTAACTTAAAAAATATTAATTCTACTTTCTACTTCCACAGTTAAAACCATGTACCTTGGACAAGCTCAATGACAGTTTCAACAATCTGATATGCGACTGGCGTTCATTCAAGTGGTGTCCAAAATTAACGTAGTGCTCATAAATAAAAGATTGGTTGTGAATTATCTTTTTTTTTTTTTTTTAGAAACCCCAAGTCAAAGCAAATAAATCAATCAATATGTTCTCGTACGCTGCCTTTATAATTTTTGTATATGACTTACGAGTGACTAGCTCAGGATTGTCCTTGCACATTTATTGTTGGGGGAAAATACTAATCTTCTTTAACAAGTAATGAAATTATCTATTTTTATTGTGCATTACATACCACTTCTTACTTTTACATGTGACTTAATAATTGATCAGTTAACGTTGTTGTTGTTGGTATGCTTGAAATTATTATAAAAAAACAGTTTGCAAAGGATTATCTTTTACAACTGCCCAATCAAACTTCATCATTCTGAGTACCTCAAATAATCTTTCATCATATGATTTTGCAATATTGAAACCAAATTGTTTCGCCAATGGGCTAATAATGAATGCATGTTTAAAATGTGAAAATATATTCCAGATATTTACATAATATAAAGACATAAATATCACAAGTTGTACTAAATTGATTGACATTATCTACTTCTGTTATTGTTAGACAGTTAAACCGCCTTTGATTCGAATAGTTCACAATCATCTTTATCTTCACTGAAATTTGGAGAAAGGGTAGCCAAGTGTATAAGGTTATCAGCACAAATTTCTTTTCTTGTTTTTTTTAATTCACGTTCAAGCCCAATGGCAAAGTCGTTGTTAAGAAGTACTTAACCGTCTGGGCTAATACAGAATTGTCAATACCTAAAGTTTGTTCTTCATGCATTGGTGTTGCTGTAAGCTGTAAATTGTGCTGAGACATATCGGTCTGATGTCACAGACAGTTCCGGGGAACAGTGTACTGCGTTTGCTAATGTTAAAGGCAACATTTCTGTCTCTGTTTTTTAAAAATCCAGTGTTACAGGCTGTCTGTGTTAAACTAATGTTGAAGCCACACGTGATGTACAATCTATCATCTGCTTATGATTCCAACACGCTGTCGGTTATATGAAAATAAAAACCAGCACTTTCAATTCAACTGAGCAATCATCGCCGCTGCCATTTCATCAGCTGTTGGCTGTGTTATTAATGAAGATAGTGTATTGACACATCTTACAAAAGTATCGTATGAGCTGTTGATCTTCCTAGACCATTATTATTTCGGGTCTGTTTTCGTCCTTTTCATTGAATCGTACAAGCTGCAACTCTGGAAATATTTCAAAAGAGAAACTCTGTGTCATATCTGTAATAGCAGTCATTCCTCTTACCCCAGCTCTCTGATAAAGCATCTATAAAGGAAACGAAATAATGGCACAATAAACAGTATCATATGACAAATAGAAAATAACCATACTTAAATAACTACATTGTAATACCATAAACCTCATGATTAATTTAAACAATAAACAATAAAACTGTATCATGTGTATGTATAATCATGGAAACATCTATATTACTATATAATTTATCATAAAATAAGAGATGTGGTATGATAGTAAATTCAGACGACAACTACCCACCAGTGTCCAAATGAATAGGATTTGAGCAACTTTAGACCACTGTACGGCCATCAACAATGAGAGTAAAAACTCACACCAAAAAGTCAGCACTACAAGGGCACATGTCAAACGTAAAACAATTGAAGCAAGAAAAAAAATATTAACAATCAAGAACATTCCAACAGTCTGATTTATGACAAAAAATAAATAAACGAAACACAATTATGACATACAGCAACCATATAAAACCATATGTATATGATACAAATATAACCATATAAAACCATATGTATATAATGATACATATATAACCATCTAAAACCATATGTATAAGGATACATATATAACCACAGAAAACCATATGTATAATGATACATATATAACCATACGGTGTTTATATATCTCAACTTGTACGATTCGCTCGTGTATGTAACAACGTTTCAGATTTTAACGAAAGAAATTTATGTATTACAGAAAAATTATTACACCAGGGTTTTCGATATCACAAACTAGTCAAAACATTTACTAAATTTTATCATCGGTACAAGGACATCATTCGTAAATATAGCTCAACATGCAGACTTCTTATACGTTCAGGTATTTCACAACCAATCTTTTATGGTAATATTCTTTATAAAGCACTAAAATGTCAGTATTCACCTCAGAAGCTAACAAAACCTTTAAATAGACTTATTAAGAAGGGATATAGTTACGATACTGTTGTCAGGTCATTAAAGATTGCATATTTTGGCTTTAATATTGATTCACTTATAGGGTCTTTGCATCGGAACTAAACACATTTATTTAAAACCAGTTGTTGGCATGACACGGGTTATGCTCTTCTCATATATTTTATGATGGTATGATACTAAACCCTAACGGGAGGGATTGTGCCTGATATTCATATGATGAAGACATAATCTTTCAATCAGTTTAATTGAGGTCTGGAGCTGGCATGTCAGTTAACTGCTAGTAGTCTGTTGTTATTTATGTATTATTGTCATTTTGTTTATTTTCTTTTGTTACATCTTCTGACATCGGACTCGGACTTCTCTTTAACTGACTTTTAATGTGCGTATTGTTATGCGTTTACTTTTCTACATTGGCTAGAGGTATAGGGGAGGTTGAGATCTCATAAACATGTTTAACCCGCCGCATTTTGCGCCTGTCCCAAGTCAGGAGCCTCTGGCCTTTGTTAGTCTTGTATTATTTTTACTTTTAGTTTCTTGTGTATAATTTGGAGTTTAGTATGACGTCCATTATCACTGAACTAGTATATATATTTGTTTAGGGGCCAGCTTAAGGACGCCTCCGGGTGCGGAATTTCTCGCTGCATTGAAGACCTATTGGTGACCTTCTGTTGTTGTCTGTTCTGTGGTCGGGTTGTTGTCTCTTTGACACATTCCCCATTTCCATTCTCAATTTTATATAAAACCATATGTATAATGATACATATATAACCATATAAAACCATATGTATAGTGATGTGATACATATATAACCATATAAAACCATATGTATAATGATACATATATAACCATATTAAACCATATGCATAAATGATACATTTATAACCATATGTAAAGAGATGTGATACATGATATATAACCATATAAAATCATATGTATAATGATACATATATAACCACAGAAAACCATATGCATAAATGATACCTATATAACCATATAAAACCAAATGTATAAAGATACACATTTAACCACAGACTGTAAACTTGAACAATGAATTGTATAATGACATGGAATACATTACTAATGATTGAACAGCAAACAAAAACAAAAATTTGGCAAACGTGTATTATAGATAATAGAATTTATGTAATATACATAAATTCGGTTATTCTAGTGAAAAATTTTAATCTCGTCCCTTGCTTTCTTTTGTCAATTCATATATAGTCATTAAGATGTATAGTTGTGACGTCAAAATTTGACATTTACGTTCTTTTTAACTTTGAGCTGCAATAGAGCAGACGTGAAAATTACAGAGAGAAGTATTTTGAAAATACCCACCCTCCCTCCACTATGTATAGTTAAACCATGCATTTTGTTTTGGGTACTGCTCTTTTGTTCTTTATATTTTCAGGTACATGTATTACTAGTAGTTAGAGTTCCAGTATGCAAAAATTCTTCTCCATTGATGATTTACCATTTGATGTCAATAATTGCAGAAGTCAGTTAGATGTTGGATTTATAGAAACAATTGATCGTTAAAAAAAAAAAAAAAAATGTGTTTGGCAACTTCGCTGCGTGTGATAAACTACAGTTACAGTTGTCTATATTTTAGTGATAAAGTACATTTTGTGGATCGCTGTATCCCAGGATCCAACAGCTAAGTTAGTTGATCGCTGTATATATCTATCTAGTTATCTGTAGGTTGCCAGAGGTAACCAAAAAATGATCTATACAAAAAATGAGTTATCTATGAATCTATCTAGTTGAACAATATATATCTTTGAATCTATCTAGTTGAACAATATATATCTTTGAATCTATCTAGTTGAACAATATATATCTTTGAATCTATCTAGTTGAACAATATATATCTTTGAATCTATCTAGTTGAACAATATATATCTTTGAATCTATCTAGTTGAACAATATATATCGTTGAATCTATATGTGTGTAAATATTTAAATAATAAAAAAGCTGTGGCCAATACTGCCAATAAATATTCGTTTTACAAGCCATCTCGAATTATTACATGTTAAAACATTAATAAATATCAACCTCAATCCGACGGTTTTTTTTTTTTTTTTTTTTTTTTTTTTTTTTTTTTTTTTCCCAGAAAATATATACGTATCGTGTGGATATTCACAAAACAGAAGATCTGCACTACCAACAGCTACACAAATGTTTTCAGTGTATATATTCAGATCTATTTATAGAAATGAAATTTATCAAACAGCAAAGCTTTAGTGTTATACAACAGGTCTCAATGTTTACAAAAAGTAATATTTTTGACGCGATTTCAGAGTTGAAGACCATAAAACCGACCTTTCGGAATACCTCGACATTTATTGTTCACGTACTTACATCATACATGTCCATAATATGTGCTCCGAGAATGACGCAAATATCTCGCGCCAATTTCACTGATGCATTCTCGCTTGCTAGATACCACCAAGTTGAATAAATATCGATCTGGCTTTAAAGTGTGAACAACATTAATGAAATCAGCACTGTCAGTGCATTTTGACTCGGACGCCATGTACCTTCACATAAACTTGCAAATTCAACCTGAATTTTGGTATCGTCAAAATAAAAATTTTACCTATCTTTCGCACTTTCACATATGTAAAACAAGATCATAATTCATGCACAAATGAATGAAAACTATATAAATACTCAATGAACCATAAATTATAATGTATAATCTAAAAAATAAGCACGTTGCATATAAATTTATTTCAGATGGTTTTTACCTTCTTAGCTATCTCTTATATTAATTGCGTCTGTACATTCCAACATTATCTTCTGACAAAAGCTGCTCTCTGCCTCATTTCAGCACACAACATCGTTGTTAAAACTAAAAATCTTCACTTTTCTTGAGAAAACAAAAATGGCGTCCGCTAGCACTCAGTGCAATTGCGAGAATGCTAGCTAATCTAAACACATGTGAAGAGATAACATGCACCTAATCCTCATTGGTCAATTAGATATCATTAAACAATCATACTGGTAATTAATCTTGACCCTGATCGTAAGATGACCGTACTGACCTTAACTGCCTGTAATCAAAATCTTACATAACTCACAGACAACCCCATGCAAATTTACAGTTTCATATTACTCTTGATAAGAATAATTTCCTGACAAAAATGTTTTTATGTACCATAAAATGATTATTGCATGTGCATGTGCTTGTCTGGATATTTACTTGTTTGTTTATTCTGTCGACCCCTGTTTTTTGTTTGTTACCTTGATTTGTTTCTTTTTTATTGATTTAAGGTGGTACCAAACACCTTGACTAAAATTAATTTGGCTCGTTTAATTTTCATAAAATTTTGACAAAATATTTACTTTGACCCTTTCACAAAAATATAAAAAATTCAAAAAACTTGAACCACACACTTTTTCTGAAAAATTTCATTGGATATATAGCAGTTTGACAAACACTAAGTTTGATCATTGAGAAGCTTAATATTTCCTTAACAATAGAACGTGATTAAAACGTTCAGCTGATTTTTACAGAGTTACCTCCCTGTAGTGTTATGTACCACCTTACGTGATTTTAAGATTAAACTACTGTTCCCTTTGAGTGCCGTGGCCTTTTCTTTGGTAAAATACAGTTCAGTGCCGTGTGATAGGCCCTAGATTTGAAATTTGGACGGAAAACGTCATAAAAGAAGCGTAACAATGCACAACGTCATGCAATTGTTTCTGTCTGATACCAGTTCTGTTTCGACAGCCGGCGTATGTCAATTAGATATATTTAGGTAACAGTAGTCCTTTTAACAAAAAATCGTACGTCTTAAATTGGTCGTAAGTCATACTGAAATGGTCATGACCTACGAGATTTCTTTCTCTTATAATTTTTTGTAAAATTGACAGCAGGTACGAAGATGGGCCATCTCACGAATGTTTATGAAATTTAGAGAGCAAATAGATCCATTAGAACCGCAAATAAATATTCAGAAAGAATGCAAATGAATTTGACTTTCGGAAATAAAGCAATAGAAGGAAGTACAAATAACCTCATCATAGATACCAGGATTACAATTGTGTTCGCCAAAAAAACCTTTTGTCTACAAAAGACTCATCGGTACGCTCAAATCAAAAAAGTTAAAAGGACCAAATAAAGTACGAAGTTGAAGAGCATTGAGGACCAAAAATTCCAAAAGTTTTGCCAAATACAGGTAAGGCAATCTACTCCTTGGGTAGAAAATCCTTAGTTTTTCGTAAAATTCAAACTTTTGTAAACAGTTGATTTATATTATGACCATATCAATGATAACTGAAGTGTTGATTACTGGGCTATATAGGAAATGTATAGGATTAACGTAAATACCACAAACAATATTGAATAATTTGACTTTAAATTGACTTTTCTCAAAAACCTGTCCCATGAATTTTCTTTACATTTATATTTTATTGTCAATAAAATTTCCGTTTTATTGATACAAAGTTTACAGAGGTTACCAAATTCGTTTTTGCTGTACGACTACTTCAAATGTATATGTTTTATCTAAACACCTTGAAATTAAGATTTCGATACACAATAAGTCACGACTTTACTGTTTTATATTTTTTCCTTTTCTACACTTTTTGCACGCTGTGCAGAATATCTACCTAAATATTTTAATCAAAAAACAATTCGGTGACACCCTATAGATTTTAAATCAATAAGATGTTAATTTCAAAAGCAACAACATATCATTTTTAAAATAAGTCGTATGACATAATTTTGTAGCCAATAATCAATTAGTTTCATGTAATCCATAATTGCAAAAACGAGTTTACTTTGGATAAACGCGTTACGTTTGCGCGAAACAAATTCCACGATTGCGCGAAATTTACCTCTTATAAAATTGCTACATTTGCGAGGAATAATCTAAGTTTGTATTATAAATGATTGAAAAGTCGTAGAACATATATAAATATTATCAAGGATTTATATAGAAACTATATAAATCCTTGATATTATGAATTCTAGAGAAAAAACCCAATATAGATTTTTTTTTTAAATTAACTGAATGACAATGTGAAAATAGATATTGAAGTCTCTGAGACAAACAAATGAAAAAAGTCCTTGAAATTCGATAAATATACTTTCCGTGTAGATAATAAAAAAGAAGAAAAGTGGAAACATTTCCTAGCGATGCACCGAGAAAATATACAAATGTAGAATAAGAACTGATCACAAATGTATAGTTTTGTTTACGGGAACAAATGAATACAATCGTGAAAATTTCAAGGAAAAAAACAACTTTATTTTATTCACGACTTTGCTTTTACATGGTTAAAAGGGATTGAATCATGTATTTATCAATATAATAAATCTAAACGACATTATCGTAAAGTTCAGATTATTTCAAGGATTAAACACAGATAAAAATAGGGTAAATTACAGGTATACGTAATACCTGTTGTTCGCGCAAACGTAATACCTGTTGTTCGTGCAAATGTTACACTTGTCAAAATTCAAATTGGCGCAAATGTAGGATAGACCTTAAATCACTTTCATTAAAGTTTAGTTTTCAGTCCTTTTGTCCGATTATTTTGTTTTGATTGATTGATTGTTATTTTTCAAACGCCGGACACCAAGATAAAAATTAGATTTGCCACTTCTATGTTACGATAATAATGAAGATTTGAGAGAAATCCATTGCATTCGCAGTCGTTATAATTTTTTATTAGCCTCACGGTTTTCACAATATTTTTTTCGGGTTATATTCAGTGTTTTGCAATAAGTATTCTTCATCTACAATCTTTTGCTATATCTTTCAAATGAAAACAGATCTAAAAAAAAAAAACTTTGAAGGCATTCATGGTTGGATTTTAACAAACTATGAGTTGAAAAAAAAGAATTGTTTTGAAGCATATAGTTTATTTGGTCATAATTTTGTCTACAAATGCTTTTTTGTTTCATCCTGATATTATCGTGTATACCTATTTTTTTACAATTCAATTTGGTTGAAATATATAGCAAATTTCTGGACGTTTATATCATCAGATGATGAAAACTCTTCTCATAAAAATATAACCAAATAAACAAATAAACCTATGACAATTCTGTACGCGTCGCCAGTAAAACTGCATTTGCGACCGTCAAATCGGTAAGTGACCTCACGATATTTTTTGAAAATACGTAGTTTTATGGGACATATATGGCAAAACGTTGTAGGAGACAAATATGTATTGCATAACACTGAAAACGTAATCGGAACATGATTTTGCATCGATTTATCTTGGTCCTAGTTTGTTTGTAAGTATGATTGTTTTGTTTAGCTGATGACAGTTTTTATATAAATTCATATGCATTCAGTCCAACTTGTAGAGAAAACAGAAACCCCGAAAAAAATGTATGGATTAGTTTCAAGTTAAGTCCTTGAACACACATTTTCAATAATTGATACGGATACATTGATTGTTTCTAATGATTTTTTAACCTACACAAAAACATTCCTCAACAAACAACCACATGACATAATTTTTTTTTAATTATCTGAACATGAAAAATTCATATACTAGTATACATGTACCAAGCTATCAGGTGCTCCCGCTTACCAAAAAGCGAACGTCGAAAAACTGAGATATTTCTTAAAGTATATGCTAAAGTCTTCCTTTTCAGTTTTCTTTTTTGTTGTGAATACAGATAAATTAGTTTATTTGATGATTAACATAAGTAATATTAATAAAAAAAAGTTGCAGCTATTCCTGAAACCAACATGTATATTAGTCGCACAAATTTTTCATTAACTCTAAATAGAACAGTAAATAAAAAATAAACTATTGGCGGCGACTTTCTATCTGGCATTCTAATTTTCCCCTCTGAAAGATATCAAATTGTGGTTCTTCCCCGTTTTCTGGTGACAAAACCCGAAACCACGGAGTTGGAACAGAGTTGATGCCGGCCATCTTCCAAATCACGCAAACCGGCATTATGACGCAGTGTTCATTATAACGTGACGTCAAAATTCCGTTGGCCATTGGTCCTCACCCGTGGCACTCAACGGTAGTGTTTTTTAATAGGCCGGATAGGCCGTATGGCAGTGAAAATGTTAATTCATATCAGTATCGTTGTACAAATCTTAAGACATTTTTGCTTTGATCTTTTTTTTGTGACAATTTTTCATTACAAACTACTCGACTGATGATGGTTTTTTTTCAGTCGAGTAGAGTAAGAACACAATGACGTCATGAGTCTACGTCATTGGTGTTGTTTAGAAAAACCGCAATAAACAGATTATCAATGATCTACAAAACTTGAGGTTTCTAGGCTACTACTCATTTCAGGGTTGTCGCCCTTCGATAAGATTGCAGCTGAGAAACACCCTCTCATTTGGTTTGTCGTTTTTATAGACTTGTACCAATAGACATGGTTTTCGTGTTATATACCTCCGACAAGACTTTATACATCTGTTTATTAGCAAGTTTATGAATGTTTAACGCAATTTTCTAAAATTTTCTCTTGATCTTTCTATAATTAAATTTACATCTCACGCTACTCGAGTGATTTGGTTTTTTTCAGTCGAGTAGAAAGAGAATGTATGACATGAGCCTATGTCATTGAGGTTGCCTAAGAAAACAGCGTTAAACAGTTTATCAATGGTCTTTCAAACTCAGAGATGTTTTTCTCGTTAACATCTGTCGCTCTTTGATGAGATTGTAGCCAAGAATCACCATCTCACTTGAAAAAACAGGTAGAAATAAATAAAATATAATATCAACTCCAATATCATGAATGAAGGATGATTATTCCATTGGTTTTATACGTTATAATACTAAAAATAAAATGTATTCTTAAATTCTCTTAGTGTTTTGTCCTTTCTTACATGAGCACCTCTTATATAATTTCTAATTTCTTCTTTATGACGTTTCTAAGTGCAGAACATTCAGTTTGTTTGTTTATTTTCGTTGCAGATTCAAAATGTTCATTTTCAACGAAAACGAGTGCACATATGCACATCTGTCTCCGAAACTTCTACTAAAAAAAAAGTAAAATAACAAAAATACCGAACTCCAAGGAAAATTAAAATCGGAAAGTCCCTTATCAAAACCTTAAACACATCAAACGAATGGAAAACAACTGTCATATTCCTGACTTGGTACAGACATTTCCTTATGTAGAAAATGGTGGATTAAACCTGGTTTATAGCTAGCTAAACCTCTCACTTGTATAACAGTCGCATAAAATTCCAACCACTGACATGAATTCAGTCACATTGGTTGCCTTTAATCGTGCCCTACTATTAAAAGAGGTGCATAACTGTTTACTGAAATATACTTAAATTGACCATTCGGTTTCAGAGGACATTTGGAAAAAAACAATTATGGATGACTACGACCAATGCATAATTCAGATCTATGAGATATGCTTCTGTATAGCATACATAAGACATTTTTTTCATTTTGTCTATCTTCCGGCGTCATTACGTACCTGACAAATCAATTGTAAAGTTTGTCCAGCCTCCAGTGTCATTACAAACAGACTTCGCTTTCACCTATGTAATTTAAATTAAGATATTTTCAATATACATGTATACCAACATTTATTAAATACATATTTAAGGAAAGCCAACAAACATATCACAGTAGATGCTGTTATAACAGGTAAATTGTAGTCAGTAATTTTAAGAATGATATATTTTAAAATCAAACATTCTTTTGCAGATCTTTGATAAATTCTTTTATATTTCTTCATAACTTTTATTATACTCGGGACGATTTAGTGCTTTGCGTATTATACAGACACCCGAATATTGTTAAAGTATATGTTGCTAGATGTCTTTTTGGTTAGTGTGCTCTTGATTTGCCGTCTCATTGGTGTATCTTCCATACCTCTTATTATGCACGTGTAACCCTCTTGTTGCTGGAGGGACACATGTGTCCGCAGACTGTGCCGGAGGGACACATATGTCCATATTTGTATTAATGCAAACACTTTTTCATAACTGTATCTATTTCAAATAAAACAAAATCACCAGCTAGATAAGTTTGGACTAACCAATGATATCAGCAATATGAGACCAACCTTAATATTGTTTTGACACAACCAAAGATAACATGCATCTACTGCTAGGACTATTATTTTTTTAAAGGTATAATAAATACTGTAAAGTCGGTGTAGTAAACATAAATCAAAAGACTATGTGATATTAGCTTTTAAACGGAACATAAGCTGATGGACTTCAAAAAAAAAAACAGGATAAGCGGTTACAATATCAAATCGGAAAAAAACATCGACGGTCTAAAAACAATTTCCGGTTATGAATCAAATTCAAATCTGCTACTTTTCAATTTGCAATTGCGAACGTCTGATTCATCCAATAATAAGGAATTCCGAGACAATACGAATTTTGACTACAAAAAAAAGAAGTGAAATCAAACTCATTAAAGATACCATGATTTTAACATTTTTATGTCTACAAATTTTTTTGTCAACAAAAGTCTCATCGAGATACGGGAACAGGATCGAGGAAACGGAAACAGGTCAAACGTATTTTGTATAACTTTGACGATAAAGGATGATCAGTTGGCGGCTTTGGTACCGAAAATTCAAATAGGTATCATTGAAATCTTTAAATACGAAACATGAAATGTTGGACTACTAGTACATTGTATAAGTGTTTGAATCGTAGGGATTGTTTTACGCCTGACATGAATTTGGAATGAAACCGAAATGTATATTGGGATCAAACACTAAGTGACGATTGTATGAAGACATTGATTTCTGAACCTCTCCATGAAAAGGTGTTTTAACGAAAGATAAAATGAACTTGTGTGCATAAAAACTTATTGTACACTATTGGAAGGTAGCGGTTAAATACGAAACAGTTATAAACATCGTCAAGGCTGTTTTGATAAGCAAAATTGTTCTGACACCGCCAATCTGTTCGACCATGTTCAAACAGATTGGAATACCGAAGTATAATAATACCAATCAAGATCTAGTTTACAATCTACAGAACATATTTGTCCAAAATCTCTTTCAAGTGTAAAAAGAAAACCAGAAACATTTGAACTGGTTCTCGAAAATTTCAATCTTTTCCTCGATATTGACACGGATGGAGGACTTGAAACTAGGATGTATGACAAACGTTATGATTTCACCTTTCCAATTATCAATCTCTGATTCAGTAACGTATCCTCTGCCCCATCGTACGATGCTAGTGCACTTCATTAACAGGGATGTGCTCCTCACACAAAAACGACACTACATGAGTGTTACGGTCACCATCACAGATTAACCAGTACGATGTGTCTGTGTCTCAACTCACTAACGATATGTTTTATGGTCCCAGAACTTCAGATATCAGAATAGTCGTCGTTTTATCTGTAATTTAACTGATTGTGTCTAATTCTTGATTGTGACATAATGACTGTGTGTTGATTCGCATGGCGACTGATTATTGCATAGCAGGAGATGCTTTCCCTGCCGACGCACCCGGCCTCGATCCTTTTGGAGTTCATGCGATTCCCTCATCTTTTATTTTTTTACTTTGATTTGTATCTTCTTAATCAATTTTTGCGATCGGAACTAAATTAACTGTTGCCATATTGAAAAAAAAGGGTTTCTTCTCATCAGTCGAAGAAATATAGGTGGAGTTGATTTGAAAAAAAAGTGAATATTCCCCAGGGTAAATGAAGAATTGGCAGAATTGTAGGCTTCGTGCCAGTAGTTCACAATTTCATTTTGCTAAGATATTATTGTCCATAAACAGGAAACTGAACAGAACTTTCAATTTTCTTTTTCCGTCGAATGTAATCGTTAACAGCAAATAGCTCATATAATAACACATACTTTGCCTTTTACAACAAAGAAGATAAATCAAAGGACCTTGACAATTATATTGAACCGATCAGATTTTGTAAAAAAATAAAATTAGAATTTAACATGAATTGTTAAGAATACTAGACATCTTGAAATAATTTTCTAAATAAACTGAATGACTACAATATTTTAATTTCTCTTGCATCGAAAGTGTTGATACTCGAGAAAAAATGTACCTTAATTGTATTAATAAATTTGAAAATTTTGATCTTTACACTTACTATTCAAAAAATCTTACTCTGTGAAGAACCACACCGAAGATGGTATCATCAAAATGCTAGACTTTGATCGACAGCATTTTTAGATTAGTGGATTAATATTTCAACATACAGTCGGTGTTCTAATATTCGAATAAGTACTAATTGTGCACAACTGCTGGCCAACTTGTTTTGTACTCATGTAAAGCAGAATTCATGCAGAATCTTCTCAAAGATAAAAAGACAAAACATCTTGCAAAGTTCCTTAATTTCATCTTCAGATATATTGATTTGTTCTGTACATCCTACCAGGGATGGGCACGATTACTGACAAATGTAATCGATAAATAATCGATTACTTAAGGGATTTTTATGCAATCGATTAATAATCGATTACTCAGATTTTTGTTTTCGATTACTTTATCAAAAGTAATTACATTACTTTTCGATTACTGTCAATTTCATGCTACACAATAATATAAAAAATGAGAAAGAAAGTTAAACACAATTCTGTTGTTCAACGTATTTATAGTGGAAATTTAGAACTTTACAAGAACAGCTTTTAAAGCATTGTTTCCAAATGTTATGTTGACAGTGGTTTTCTAGACGAAAGCTTAAGCTTTTACCAAGGATTCGACCTATTTAAACATTCTTGAGTGAGTGATTATAAACATGAGAACATTCTTGAAATGACAGCGACCATTGCATCAATTGCTTCTGTATATTGTAAGTCATTTTCTCCATATTTTGCCAATTGTTGCTGTCATACTGACTTAACTTTGGTTTTTTGTTTTTACTCATTATTAAACAGGTATATTTGAATATAATTCATTGCAATTTAGGAGGTTTCCTCTGAAAAATATATATAAAAAAGTAGAATAATTAGTTCAGTTAATTTTAGAGATGGAAATTTCTAATTTCTAATTACATGAATGAATGTATCCTGTTGTTTGGATAACCTTCCTAATTACAGGTTATAAAACTACCAATGGAGAACAATTTATAACCTGGGGCTATTTAATGTAAATCTCTCATTTATTTAGACATAATTGAAATCAAAACAAAGTCTGTATCTCATTAATTAGAAGTCTAGGATCATCTGATTAGTAAAAACAAAAAGGTTGTTGAGAATTCTTTATTCTCTATTCAAAATTATAAACAACATGTATTTTTAGTGTCAATATGGGATACATGTATCTATTACCGAACAAGAATTTCAATGCATTGGTTCACTGTCAAAAGAATTTTGTATACTTTTTAATTTTTATATCATAACATTATGAAGAATCAACAGTTTATCATTTCTTAGCTAAAATTCTAACTCTTTTTGAAAATTATGCTTTAAGGAATTTCATCACAAATAAGCTTACTACTTCAATGTAGTACAGACCTTATTTTCTTATTTTCAATATAAAAGGTCTTATAATATTGACAAGCATTGAAAGTCTTTTGTTTCAAAAGCTTGAAACACAGTAAAATTTGTTAAGAGATCTGGTTAATCATAATGCAGCTTGAGACAAAAGATCTGAATAAGGTATTTGATAAACTTTCAAGTATTATTGATACATTCTATTTTAATCGAATAAATTACGATTACATGTAATCGAAAATGTTGTAGATTACAGATTACTGTCGATTGCTTGAAAAAATGTAATCAATTACAATCGATAACGATTACAGATTACGATTACCCCATCCCTGCATCCTACTGAACTTGAGATTAAGTATACTACCGAAAGTAGAAGGTCTGCTTTATTTCTTGATCTTTCCTTCGAAATTGTCACAGATGGACGACTTCAAACTAGAATCTATGACAAACGTGAAGATTTCAACTTTCGAATTGTCAACTTCCCATTTCTCAACAGCAACATACTATCTGCTCCATCATAAAGCGTTTACATATCTTAGTTAATAAGTTACAATCGTGCATATTCACACTATTCGGACTCTGGGAATGTGATGAATATTTTCAGCTCTGTTCGTCAACGTAGACGCAGTCATGGTAATCGTTATTATACATCACTTACTCTTCATGATGTCTCTTTCTATAAAATTCAGTCATTTATACAAAAGCCTTTGGGTACTCATCATCTTCGCACGAAGTTTTATTCACTAGTCTTTTCAAAACTTCATTATTTGTACAACTTATGTTTAGAAACCAATGAAACAAACCCCATTCAAACCAATACCAACTTATAGCTATCCTCTCGGATATTGCAAGTCACACCCTTTTCAGAACCTTTCGCATCGGAAAAGATGAAAAGGAGAAAATATCGTTTCTAAATCTTTCCTTTGACAGCAAAGCCATCACTTGGGCATCATAAATCAGTTCTCTAGAAAATACCTCCCTACGACATAAAAATCAGTCTGTACCTATAATCTCTTATGCCTATACCAAACCAATTGCAACTAAAATTTTCAATTTCAAATACGTGTTACAGGATCTCAATTTTGACGATTTCAAGTCTTAACCTGTGCTACCTTCCCATTCATATATTACCCGGCTGGCAACTGGTGACCTGAACATTGTCAGTAACAATTCTCTGAGAAATGTAATGTAATGAGGTTTTAATTGCGATGGGGTCCTATCGCCTGTCCATTACATAAGTTTATGAGATTTGTGAATCTTCCAGGTGTTAATTTGAAACCAGATTTTCTTCTTTATTTTACACCAATTTTCCTTTCAAAGGGTATTTGTAATGTATATGTAATTGAAAAAAAAATATAGTTATACTTCAGCCATAGAAAAAAAATATTTCTATACTGAAATAAGCTTCAAAACTTGAAGCTTTGATAGTATTTTGTGCGGTCGGATGAGTCACTACAACAACGAATGTTAATGTTAATGACAGGGTATGGAACTCACATGGTTGTTGAAAAAGTTGTATCAGCAAAGAGGTTACGTTGCGGATTCAGTCGAAAAAAGGCTACAAGTGCAAAAGCATTTATTGTGTAAAAGATAGTTATAGAGGGGTAATGTCTGCATTAACGGTATGCAATTCAGGTATTGTGCAGTAAGAATCGATTCTTAAACCTAAGTTCAATGGTTACAGGTAAATGTATTTCAGATCCATCCGTCCTTTGTCACATCAAAATTACATTTTGTGAAATAAATTTATAGCTGCAGAATATTTTTTCTCAATGTCTATGTTTGATAGTTCCGGTATATGAATGCATATATATATGATTTTCTTTTACTTATGATTGAAAGTTAAGCATATCCAAAACCAACGTCAGCTCTCACGTTGTCCCATGAGACGGTCTGTCGAAAGGTAATTTTGCTTAAACACAGGTTTCCAGAGTTCTAAAGCCATTATTTAGTATATGGATTTATCTCTGATTTTCTTAAGCGTGCCTTGGCCGTAAAATAGTTGTTTATCAACAAAAACTTTAGAAAACTTTCAAAAATTTTGGGAACCGTTCATAAAATAAGAGATAATATTTTTCTACACTTTTGAAACTTTTTACTCAATAGTGCATGAAGGACTATAATGACAGGCTAGTCTGCACAACTAATTGACATATGCATTTCATTCTGTATATTGTTGACACATATAATGTACGAAGGGTGTTGATATGTCGGTCACTAATAAAGTAAATAAAGTATTTCGCTATTTCGTCTCAAGTTTTCTTCTTCATTATTCTTCATTTATAATGTCTTTTAAAATAAACTAACATAATGAAATAGAAGTATATACAGAGTTTTATAGATTTAAACATAACATATGATTGAAATATTGACTATCTCCCTGAATCTCGGGGAAAATGTTCAAAAACTTGCAAAATTGGAAATTATGATAAGACTATTGATTTGTCATTGATCGGAATATGATTTAAAATTTGCATTACAAATATAGTTTTTCAATAAATTTTGAAGTGACTTGTTGAATTATTTCATCTAGAGATAGAATCACATCAATTGATATTCACTCATTTTTAATTGGCAGTCGAAATACATGACGTCATTGCAAGGTCAGAAGGAAAAATCTTTTAGAGTATGAAGTGATTTGCTAATACAAATTTGACCAATTAAGGCAAACTAAATAATGATAAAAAATACACGTAAAACTTTCATGCAACCTGGAAGAGATTGGTACCCGTCCCTAGTCCTTCTAAATAGTCTTGATGCATTCTTCAAGTGGTGACCATATTGAAAGTCCATTTTTCGTATCAAAGTGAAAACCCACATCTAATTTGATTTGCACTACTAGAAATAAGACAGTGAAAAGTGACAGAGGTCGGGAGTCAATTGATGTATATTAACTTTTACAAGGCATATTTACCAAACAAATATACAACAGTATGTCACCCCGAACATAAAGGTTTTTTTTTAAACCAGGCATGGATAATTATATATGGGCAATTATAATCCTGGTATCTTTGATGAGTTTTTACACAGAGTACATGCGCCTCATGAAAGCAAAACATATTATGTATGCAGCACTTCTAAATGTGATAGTGTTTTGAATTCGTACCTGGGTAGTGAAAACACATCCGTATGCATCCCTGCTCACTCTCATTATAATGTACTTTCTACCATGCTGTAATAAACACGTGTGCAACATGAAGAAACATTCTCTCTGTTACGAGTTACCAATGTCAACTTCATTAAACTAAATTCTTTGACATTATAATGTTTTAATGTATCAATTGTTTACAATCAGCGAAAATTTGTAACAATGCTTGCATACTTAAGATGTGACTATTTGTTGTTAGTTATACATCTAAATACAATCTTAACTATTTGTTACATGATTTAAGTCTACTAGGTTTTCTTCTTTAAATTATACTCTCATTGATATTTCCAATACATGTATTTGCAAGTGTTACATACTTTTGCACTGAACTTGGAAAAGTAGGGCTGCATGTTTTGACTACGTCTTGGGCAATGAACATAAGAAATGTCATTCCAATTATACTGGTCCACTATTTGCTCGTCTAAACCTAGAAGTAGAAAAACCCTTGTTAAGTGTTTCAGTGTTACGACCAGAACCGAATTATTTCATATCGTAGTAAATAATTATAGATACATATATGTTATAATGAAAGTCCAAATAACTGTCCATTCCAGGAAAATAATCGAGCGAAGGTCCGTAGGACCGACGCCCATTATTTTTATAGGAATGGACAGTTAATTGGACTTTTTTTTACTTAAAATACACCTTAAATATTGAAATTAATCTTCAGAGTAAAATTTCTAATAATTTTATATACTTTTGTTATGGTTTTCCTTTCATTTTCCGGCGTCGAACGCAATAATCCGCAGGCAGAATATTGATTAACTCGTCATAGATACCAGCATTGAAATTGTGTACGCCAGACGCGCGTTTCGTCTACAAAAGACTCGTCAGTGACGCTCAAATAAAAAAAAAGTTAAAAAGACCAAATATAATACGAAGTTGAAGAGCATCGAGGACAAACATTTAAGATAAAGCTCCCACTCAAGGAGTTCATCCAACTTTATGTTATACGCACGTATTTCTTTTAGTGGGAATGCAAGGATATTTATTTTGTCATTAACAGCTACAGAAGAATTCAACTGAGTTAAAACATTTTATCTTTTGTAGATGAATAGATGGGAAATGGCACGCAATGGGTAGTATTCATATTGACCCGCTTAAATACTATCTGTGACATAATTTCAGCCAGGAAATGCAGCTGAAAATAACGTTTTAATTATAGAACTATTTTAACTATAATTCTAATAGATCTAATGTGTGCTGTACATCGTTGACTACGGATATTGTTGTTGAATTCTAGTGAATACTATACTTTATTGTATACGATGGAATAACAATTCGCAAATAAACACTGTTTGTTGATAATGAGATACTTGGTGTACATTGTTTTACTATGATGAAATCCAGCAGCAGCCGTTTTAGTAAGTTTTTATCTTCATTCGATATCGCGTAACGTCCTTCAGAAATATTTACATGGATGAACACTTTTTTTTTAAAGTGCCAATTGAAATATCCAAATGCCAAAACGTACGGATGAATAAAGATGAACAATAGAAAATAACGCTCCATTCCTGAAAATTTATGGAGCAATAGAACAAAAGATTTACGTCATAGGTGTATTTTCACACTTATTCAATATAACGTTACCTCCTTCAGAAATATTTCCATGGGTGAACACTTTTTTGAAAAGTGCCCATTGAAACATCCAAAGGCCAAAACGTACGGATGAATAAACGATGAACAATAGAAAATAACGCTCCATTCCTGAAAATTTATGGAGCGTTAGAACAAAAGATTTACGTCATAGGTGTATTTTCACACTTATTCAATATAACGTTACCTCCTTCAGAAATATTTCTTTGGGTGAACACTTTTTTGAAAAGTGCCCATTGAAATATCCAAAGGCCAAAACGTTCGAATAAATGAAGATGAACAATGGAAAATCACTCTCCATTCCTGAAAAATAATGGAGCGTTAGAACAAAATATTGGCGTCATAGGTGTAATTTAACATATATATTATATAAAAAAAGTATAACAAAAATACCGACCTCCAAGGCAAATTCAAAAAAAGGGAAGTCCATAAAAATTAAAAAAATTAAACGCTAGCAATCAACAG
The DNA here is from genome assembly GCA_017311375.1 of Mytilus coruscus. NCBI lineage: Eukaryota > Metazoa > Mollusca > Bivalvia > Mytilida > Mytilidae > Mytilus > Mytilus coruscus. The sequence goes on along the minus strand of CM029599.1, from coordinate 22,459,724 downwards.
AACAAGTGAAAAACAACTGCCATATTCCTGACTTAGTATATGATGAGGAGATAAACTCTTATGGGTCATCATGACTGATTGCATTATCATAGGTGCAGTTTAAATTGTGAACTTTAACTAAAATGTGATATTGTATGATATATGACTGGAAAGAATAAAGACAGACAGGCGAAAGAAAAAGATTGTTTCTACTTTCCCGCAAACTAGTCCCGTTAATTATCACTGAACTGTAAAAAAAAAACCCTGATTGCCGTATCCTTTCCTTGGTAAAAAAATTGGAAAAAGAAATCAAGAGGACAATCGTCAACCATAAAACGAAGAAACAAAGAAGCCACCATTACCAAAGCATAATATAAAATTGAGAAGTGAAATGGGGAATATGTCAAAGAGGCAACAACCCGACCAAAGAGCAGACAACAGCCGAAGGCCACCAATGGGTCTTCAATGCAGCGAGAAAAAATCCCGCACCCGGAGGTGGTCCTCAGCTGGCCCCTAAATAAAATTGTGTACAAAATGGTTGAACAGCCAATCAACAGTCCACAAAACACGACACCGAAATATAAGCGCTAACACTACCACTACCCAACACGGGGGCTGACTACGGGAATTTAGCTCGATTTCATAAACGTAGACGATGCTAACTAACACTTATGAATTATGTCGTTACATTATATAGCAATGGCTAGACGTTGAATAAACACGATCTATACACAAAGCATTTATCTACTTTACCTAACAGTTATAGTGTCGTGACTGAAGGGAAAGTGGTTCAACATGGAAACGAAGTAAAAGGAATACGTGCCGGTTACTGGTGCTCTGTTGCCGGACTGATAGCACAATAAGAAGATTAACTTAAAGCAAGGACTGAAATCACAATTAGAAGGTTCACTTAATCTTCATTTTCCCAGCGTTGAACGCAATAATCCGCAGACAGAATATTAATAAACTCATCATAGATACCCGCATTGAAATTGTGTGCCAGACGCGCGTTTCGTCTACAAAAGACTCGTCAGTGACGCTCAAATAAAAAAAAGTTAAAAAGACCAAATATAATACGAAGTTGAAGAGCATCGAGGAAAAAAATTAAGATAAAGCTGACCTTACACCCACTCAAAGAGTTCATCCAACTTTATGTTATACGCACGTATTTTCTTTAATGGGAATGCAAGGATATTTATTTGTGTCATAAAACAGCTACAGAAGAATTCAACTGAGTTAAAACAGTTTATATTTTGTAGATGATTTCTAATTGTGCTTTCAGTCCTTGCTTTATTGATCATGATTTTTTAAGTAAGTCTGGTTGATCCAGTTTCCATGGCAACTTGGCAGAAAAAAAAGGATTCAACAACAACACCTATTCGTATAGTGTACGACAGTAGCTGTAAAAAGTCACTAGATCACGCAAGTTTGAATAACTGCTAATGCCAACTCCACCCGATTTGAACGACTTGACAAAAATATTAATGAGAATTCGAACCAAGAAGTACACAATAAGAACGGACATTGAAAAGGCTTTCCTACATATTGGATTAGATGAGAAAGATCAAAATTTTACACGCTTTTTAGTTGACCGACACTGATAATCCCAGCAGTCATCTTACAACTTATCGATTTAAATCCATTTTGTTAGGTGCAACAAATTTACCGTACATCCTAAACCCAACACTGCTTAAACACTTGGATGCATGCAACACAGATATATCCGCTATAATAAAAAATGGCATTTACGTAGACAACATTTTGTCCAGTGTGGAAAATGAAGATGACGCTGTGAATTATTTTGTAACACTAGAAGATTACGCCAAAAGACATAAAGCATTTGAAAAAGAAACTTTAGTAAAAATACTTGGACTAGGATATAGATAAAGTTACGATCACCTTTCAAAAAGTCGACTTATTTAAAGTTGAACTACCAATTATAACGAAACGTGATATTCATAAACAGTCGTCACGTTTTTACGATCCACAGCGATTACTTAGCACAGTATCCGTACGAGCAAATGTTTTGATGCAGAAATCGTGGGAACAGAAATATGAATGGGATGAGCCCCTTCCTTTAGAAATACATACAACATCGAAACATTTAGCAGAGGATTTTGAGAAATCAACTCATACAAAATTAAATAGACACTACTTGACCAATTGGCAAATCAGAAAACCCAACTACACGTTTTTGTGGATGCTAGTACAACTGCATACAGAGCAACTGTATACATATGTAACCAACATGAATCATCTTTATTTATTGCAAAAAATAAAGTATCATCGCTCAAACAACCTACGCTACCACAGCTGGAATTAATGGTCGCATTAATTGGAGCTCGACTCGCCAATCACGTTTAATCAGCTTTAGAGATAGAAGACATAATATTTTGGTCAGACAGTCAATGATTTTCAACTTCAACGCAAGTGAAAAGGTTCATAAGGAATAGAGTAACAGAAATACGTAAATTGACCAATACACAAGAATAGATTTATTGCCCAACGAAAGATAATTCAGCGGACCTTCTTACTAGAGGACTCATCGTGTCACAGTTCGAAAAGAACACGCTCTAGTTCAACGGACCCAAATGGATCACCGATAATACAAAATGGCTGTCGTGAAAGTCAAATGACACAACAGTGTTACTTACCAGCACAGATTTAGAGGAATCAAGTACAAGGGGAAGTGGAACAGATTATCAAGCAGTATTACATCATATTGTGCAAATCACTAGATATAGTACATTACTAAAATTACTACCAATAACAGCTTATGTATTTCGATTTATACGAAATTGCCGTTCGCCGATATTACAGAGAAATAAGGTGAAATACGTATCAAGAGAAAAAATACAGGATGCAACAGAGTGTTGGATAATAAATTGCCAACGGACTTTATTTAGGGATGAAATGTTAAACTTGAAATTAAAGGATACTAAACCCGCTGTTTTAATGCGACAACTTAGCGTATTTCTTAATATCAAAAACGCAATTTGCTGTGGTTGGAGAAATCTTAACGCACCTGTATGTTAAAACACGAAATTTCCGTATTTGCTACAAAGATATCATCCTTTTACGAAATTGATTGTCCTTGATATACACAAAAATATAAAACACGCAGAAGTGTTATCAACAGTGACTCAATGTGATTCAACGAGAGCCGTATACCTGGAAGTTGTTCCAGATTTATCAGAAAAATCGTTTTTACAAGCCTTTAGAAGATTCGCTAGTCGTAAATCCAGACAACACACCATGATTTCGGATACCGCTTCGACATATTTAGTTGCCTCGGAAACAATGACGAGATTAACACAGTCACCATTGCTAAACGTATTGCCATATTGTCAACATATGGAACACATTTGAGATTTATACCGAAACGAGCGCCATGATAGGAGGATGGTAGGAACGCTTTATCGGATATTTCATACATGTAGACTTCTTTACACGTTTAACACTTTTTAAACCAAAACAACAATAGCAGAAAAACTATTTCTGGTTCGTTGGTATTATTAAAAAGACGACCAAGCACTTCCAAAAGCAAGTTACCTGTTTAAATTTCGCCATCGACTTAGAAGCATGGTCATGTTTACATTTCAACACTGACTTAGAAGCATGGTCATGTTTACATTTCAACATGACTCCAAAACGTAATTAAATCAAATTTCGAAAAGCATATATATATATATATATATATATATTCGAGTGAAACACAATAACGGGGACGTTTACAATTGATCTTTGTTATGTAAGCTCTTCAGCTAACTTAAATACATTAGGATGCCAGTTTTCTGTTTTTAATATTTGACATTGAATATTTTAACCTCATTCAAAATTTTAAGATTCTATCTTGAATATTTTTTTACCACCGGTGAGATTAGTGATCCAAAAATGGTAATTTTCCGACGTTAGGCGGTTGGGCTTCAAACTTGATATTTTTTTTATATTCAAAATCTTTTCAACTGTAAGTGTAATGATCATTTCTCATGTTATCATTTACAGATTATTCAATGGCGATTAAAACGATTCCAACTTTACGAAAATCAGAGCTAATTTCGAAATTTAACATGCAGAATTGTAAAAGAGGTGCTTCGTTATACATTTTACAAATTTATTAAGTGTTGATCATTTATGCCCCTGAAAATAAAATTAATTGCAAGATTACTCATCAAATATGTTTTTCAACATACTCAAATATAACACTAATAAAATAAAATACAGTAATATAAATGTTATGATTCATACAGAACATTTTTGAAATTAACAAAGCAGAAAAAAATATTTTTCAAAAAAGTGTAGTGTGCGTAACCAGCTAATTATTCTCCTAGAAAGAATAGCTAGAGTAAACAATAAGCAATTTTTCTTAATAGAATTGTCACTTAACACTAACATGACAACAAAATTTTGCACCTCCTGATTAGAATTTAATCATTATATATGAAAAAAAAAGTTACGGACACTACAACAATGATGTAGTGTCATTATAAATGTTTTTATTTCATCAAAAATGGCTGAATTTCTAGATTTTATGATATCTGCTTTGCTGTAGCATCATTATCGTTTGATTAAAAAATTTAAAAAATGATGAAAACAGATAACAGCTTAAAATATTTGAGCTGATAGTAATCTTTGACGTACTAATTTGTAACCAGAAAATCTTATTGTAAAACCCCCATTTTGGTATCAGTTTGTCTTAAGCTCAAAAGATGAGTTCTTTTGTAATGTTAGGTTAAGAAAATTCATCTTCATGATTATTTTTTAATGGTTTTTACATCTTCAGATTATTTTTGTTGTATCCATAACCCAGGGATTATTTAATTTCTGGGTCAAAAAAAATAAATATCTTTTTCATTTTTCAAAATTTCATGTTTTTTCTTCCTCCATTTGATTAATACGATGTATACTAGCATGTAGATTTGTTAAAGATCTGTACTTGACATTAGTATATGACATTTTATAAAATACACTTGAAAGTTAATTTAATGAACTCAAGTATATTTGAAGGTAAAGTATGCTTTATTTTTGTTTTATCTATAATTCTGGTAGTGTGTAATGATAGACCAACATTATTTCATCAAGTTCTGTTAAAATAACTACCCTTTAATCCACAAAAAGTATGTTATTTTTAGAAAATTGTTATAAAACAGTAGCCAGTGTGTAGTGTCCGTAACCATCCGCATTTCTTTTTTCTAATTAACTTATTTAATTCTAAGGATTTTCTTTTCAGAAATATATTTTTTTCTTATTCCTTTAAGTGCATAGCACCTACTTTGTTTAGATATGATTAAGGCTTTTCTTTAGATTTGATATACTTGGTCACATCCATGTCAACATGTCATTTATGTTTACACTGGAATTAACTTTATTACATATATTTTTTTACAATCATGCGTCATTCGGTTGTTAAAAAATGTAAACAATAAAAAGAAAATACACAAATTTAATATGTTACCTATGAAAAATTATTCATATTGAATGAATTATAAAACATAAGATCAATGTAGTGTTCGTAACTCAAAAAACTTACTGAGCTTATTTTAAATACCATTTATGTAAAAAATACATTTCTTCTGGGATTTATATTCCAATGAATAGCATGTCAACTCTTAATGGTTTTGATGGGCTACATGTATAGTCTTTCATTTTAAGAGTGATGCTTTTCTTACAATAATACTTTTTTCACTATTTAAGAATGAGGGTATAAATTTGCAGAATGTTAAAGTTAAACTTCATTCCTGTGATTTTTTTGGTTGGTATTTTGTTAACTGTATTGGAATTATCATTGAGCAAAAAAAACTTGGGATATTTCATTCAGGACATACATTTCCAGAGGTTAATTTTACAAGTAGTGTCCATAACCAGCACTTACCTAACCCTATACAAAATAGAAAATAAAACATTTCTTATTGTTTTCCCACTAACCAAATGAGTTTTACAAATTTCAAGCATTACTTATTCAGGATCACATTTTTTTTTCTATTGTGTTGACCTTTATTTTTGACCTTAAGTGCAACCTTACTGTTCCCTTTATTGTGTTTTACCCAATTATATATATATATATCTACTATAACACTGTTAGGTTGATTTTCTAGGCACTATATATATATATATATATATATATATATATATATATATATATATTAATTAAATTATGACGAATTAATTTCTTCCTGATATTGACTACAATCAATGTTTTTACCTGAACGTAAAAAGCATAATGATGCATATTAGTAGATGGTGGTATTTTGGACAATTGTAAAAGCTTTAATCGAAGGGTTTTTTTTCCAGAACAATATAAACGATAAGTTCGCTTTATTTTGGATATATAAATATTGATCCCCAAAGAAATATTTTGGTTTTTGAGCAATTTTATCATTTTTGCAGCATTTTTAAGAATTTTTCTGTAAATATTCTCAATTAACCTATTAATTGCTTTTGATTTATTATTAGTGTATTTTGCTCTATAAAATTCATAAAATTTTTAGAAAAAGAAATTATTAGAATCAGAAAAGGTATTTATCCGTAACTTTAGCCAAATGTAGGAATGTTCCTTTTTTACCTTTGACCTAGATTTTAACGGAAATTGCAAGGTACGAATTATCGACGACCCGGCAAACAGAAAGTACAGACTAAGGAAAACCAAATTTCGAATGATATATAGTAAAGCCGTATGTTAGGTGGGTGCATCAAATTCGTTAACTAGGAGGTTTGTCGAAAAAAATTCAAATACGAAGGATAACAAACTTACAAATGACAAAGTACCTATTGTTTTCCTACATTATCGACAAAAAAATATGATTAACTTTTTCTTGTCATTGTAATAAACAAATACTATGTAATTACAGTTAGCCAACGATTTAAAAAAAAATAAGTTACATACTAATACATACATGTATAATCTAAAGCGTCATCGAGGAGAACGTGCAAAAGATCTAAGAGTTTAATCTGGGAGGGGCATCTTTTAGGTCTCCAGAATTGAAACTGTTGTGATGTTCTTCGTATTATTAAAAACAAGTCGGACTAGCAATAATACAAACAAATTTGATATCTTGATACGTCAAATTACAAACATTTCACAAACCTGAAATATCGTCCCATTCAATTACACCCATGAATTCTCCTGTTGCTTCATGATAGTATAATCCATAATTACCAACAAAGGTTATGTTATGAATAGGTTCTAATGGAATATCTGTAATAAAGGCAAAAATACAACAACAGTTATTCTAACATTTCATAGGTTGACATTCAGACTTATTGTACTTTTAACACGTGAGGGCTGAGCAAAAATGTGTGTTTTGGGGGTTATGTTTTTGTTAGGGAATTCCGGGTGGTTCAAACGCCGCACATATAATTCAAATACTCAAATGATATTGGTCTTTTATACATAATATGAAGAGAAGAATAGTTTTGTTAAATATTTTTATCATTCTGAAGCTATTACTGAGAGAAAAAACCGTAAAATTATCATGTCAAAGGTTCCCCTTGTATATTCTAATGTATAAAAAAAAACAATAATATAGTTGACCGGCTGTCCATGGTGTATGGGCCGGCTAAAGTTCAAAAGATAGATACTACCCGAGTAGAATGTTGCTCAAGCTTTCGGCACTATTCATAAGATATCTCTTTAACTGCAAAACAATAAATCAAACGAAGGGCACACCACATATAACTAACATTTTTGATCATGTGACGTAAAATAATTAGACATTGACAGTCTGGTGAGGAATAAGTTCAGTATAGACTATATGATATATAGGTTTAGGTCTTTCGAGTTATGGTGCAAAGCTACTTCACCATTTCCTGTACTCTTTATTTTTTATATGCCATTTTTCTCTATTCTTCATATTTAAGCACGCAAATTTATCTCTTTATGCAAATAGTATCCTATTAAATGTTAACATTTTTTTAAAACAATTATAGTATTAGTAACTGTTTTAGATGTCAAATAGTAACTAATTTGATGTGATATGTTTCTGTCGAAGAATAACAGCTGTTTTGTTTTAATCTTTATTGTTATAATTTCATTTGTATACTAATGAAATGCTGAAAAGAAAATGAAAATACACATTAATCATATTTTATGTTCATGTATTTAAGCATTCTATAACCGTCTCAGTTCTATCATGTTAAGCTGCTATCCACAAAGGTAGATTATTTTTCACTCAAACGTGACTAAAGCCCTCATAATCCTAGCTTAAACCTTGGGTATAGTTACATTATTAAAGGCTTTTTAGAAGAAGTTTATTGAAGTAAATATTCGAGAGCTCTCACTCACAAACTTATTGTGTTAAACAAACAAAGGAAGAAAGGATGGAAGGGGTTGTTGTAAGCTAAATCTTAAATAAATTGTTCAGAATACTTGTGAATTGGAGTATATAATTCAGAATCTTAAACGCAAATGCTCTATTCTTGATGACATTACGAGTGGAATAATCTGAAGAATAGAGCTGGAAGAATAGAATACTTTTACAATTCAGTATAATATAACAAGTAATTATTTTATGCATTGTCCGTAACGTTTCTCTATGAATGTTTATGCCACTGTCTATATGTTTTTCTTCTTCCTGAACATAAAATATTAATCTACATACATTTAAAAAGAAAAATGTTCAGAACGTTATGTACATCAACCGCGCGTTACACTAATTAAATGTTGATTTCGGTATAGATATTTACATACAGTGGAATATTATCATATCCTTTAAAGGGACATTAGCTGTCAAATTCATGTTCACCGATTTGACTCAAATTCTCATATTTGATTTAAAACATACTAAAACGTATATCCAAATTACAATAAGTCTGAAATAAACAAGACTGCCAACGGTCACATAACCCGATATAAACATAAACATAAATATAAATATATTGCGACCGCGTGCAATAGGATTTTTCTCCTTGGTCTGTTTGATTTCATGTTAAAGGTTAAAAATATGAGTTAATCATCGTTTTTACCTGTATAAGAATGGTTTTTGTGGATCGCATCAGTCAACGAAATGGTTCACCTTTGTTTCACTTTCAATAGAAAATGAAAGGATATGGAGTAAATGTACATGGGACAAAATCGCACACAATACATAGAAAACATAGAAAATTATCAATGAACAGGGCTTTTATTCCTGTTCAATGTTGACATTCTGTTCCTTCTAATTTCTGAACACGCCTAATACATAATACATGCGTAACCAATTTCTAGCTAAGGGGTTAAATTGAAGGTCACATGAATACGGATTAAATGAGGTCGAATTATTCACTTGCAAGTGAATAATTCATCAGCGATGTTTCCTAGCTTTTTTTTTTGGACAAAATTGAACTAAACTGGCTGCTAAAAGCGAATAATAATTTCACTATTTCACTTTCATTAATGATTGAAGAAAAAAAAATCATATTTTAATTTTTTTTATAACTCGTAGCTAATGCCCCTTTAAGGTGTAGAAAAAAGAGTGAATTTGAAAATTCAATCAATAAATTTCAAAGCAGTAAATGATGAGATTATAACTAATCAGGGTATTAAAAAGAATAATTCCACTGTATGGGAATATAAATAGCGATATCAACATTTGATTGGTTGAGACCATCACACGTAACATTGATCGTACAACGTTACGCGGGTTTTGAACGTTTTTTAAATAGTGATAGAATAGTCATTATCGTTTCAAAATTATTTCAGAGAATAAAACAAAACAGAAAAAAACAATCATAAATTAACTTTTGACAGGTATTGTTTTTCAATGTTTATTTCGTGTTTAGTTATAAAAGCAAGCGGATAACATACATTGTATGTAAATTAATATTATATGTTCAGGAAGTAACAAAAAAAATATGCAGTGGAATAAAACATTCATTTCCCTTGGCTTTAAGATATATAAAGATTTGTTCACCAAAGAAAATTCATATTGGTATTTTTTTTAAATGAAAATTAATTTATCTCCTAGATGAGAATCATGGGAACCAACTGTGTGCCTCTCCTGGTCGACCTTTTCTTGTTTTCATATGAGTCGGAGTTCCTTCGGACACTTGTAAAAGACAAGAAGATCAGAGAAGCTAGATTATTTAATTTCACATACAGGTATATTGATGATGATCTCTGCATTAACAATCCAAACTTTTCGGATTGGGTCCCATTAATATATCCCCCTGAACTAGAGATTGAAGAAACTACAGATAAAGATTCCTCCGCATCATTTCTAGTCATTTACCTCGAATTTGACAACAGCGGTCCTCTCAGTACAAGAATCTATGACAAATGAGACGATTCCAATTTTGAAATTATAAATGTTCCTCACCTTAGCAGCAATATTCCAACTTAAACCGCATATGGAGTATACATTTCTAAACTCATACGGTATTCAAGAGCTTGCAGCTGCTACTCAGACTTTGTAAAACGTCATCATTGTCTGATCAAAATATTAATGAGGCAGGGTTTTGTCAAAGAACGTCTCGTCCTTTTTCTCAAAAAGTTCATCGGAAAATACCAAGACCTAATAGATAAATATTCAGTGTCTACTTCATAAATAATACAAGATGGTATTGAGTTATAGATTCTATGTGCTGAAGTTGTGTATCTTTTTATTTTACTTTAGTTTCACTATTATTTGTCTTCGTGCTATTATGTTTCTTTTGGTCGTATGACCTTTGTTGTGACTCGGTATTTATGCATCCCGCCATCGGGTTTTTGACTTTTTAACTTTTGGCATTCCTGGTGCAGGTGGGTCGTGATTTGCGATTCGGACACAAAGGGTTTTTTGAGACTTGTTTATGTTTTGTTTACCCTTGTATTTCTATTTACTTAATTTTTACTTTATCGAGAAAGTGTATACTATATACGGTATGTACTATCAACGACAAAAAACTTTCTTTTTGGTGACGTCATTGTCAAATTAACGTCATTAATGAGTCTTTTGTAGACGAAACGAACGTCTGGCGTACAAAATTTTGGTCTTGGCATATATGATGAGTTTATACTATTTACTACACCTTTTTTTGGTGGCGTCTTTGTGAGATTAATTTGTTTGTTTGTTTGAATTTTTTAGTCAGTTTTGTTGTATGTCTGTGATGTATGTTTACACAGTTTAGACTGCTGGATCCCAATTATTGTCACATTAACCACTTATGTCTGTTTGGGTTACTTACCCAATTTTGTCAATATAACGGAACTACAAACAACTGTCATACAAGTGGGAGGTTTTAGCTAGCTATAAAACCATTTTTTTTAACCTACCATTTTATTCGGAAAATGCCTGTACCAAGTCAGGAATATGGCAGTTGTTTTTCACTTGTTCCGTTGATTGAAAGCGTTTAGTTTTGTCAGATTTAATGGACTTCCCCTTTTTGAATTTGTCTTGGAGTTAATTATTTTTGTTACAATTTTTTAAACGGGTTAAACATAATTTGGATAAATCAAACTCCCAAATTAATACTATAAATGGATATAATGGTCTTGGTTTAAAATAATCAGTGTTCATAGACAATATTCGTACATTGTAGGAAAAAATAAAATTTATTTGTACGAGCTTTAGACACATAAAAAAATGAGGCTCGCCTATCTTTTCTCTAGTTTCGTAGCGAGTACAAATACATTTTCTATGTTCCTGCAATGTACAAATATTCATTTTTTACTGCAATTTAGCATTAAAGGTAAACCTTTTACTTCCCAACCGTTGGCTTTGCTTTTTAATGAAATTAGACCGCGATGAGGACTCCAAATTGAACTGTGACATAAACCGTTATTTAAATATAACCGGTCGCTCACAACAGAAGCGGGATACCAGGAGACTATAAACGTATACTATCGCGTCCAGTAATCTGCCAACATGTAGTAGAAAGATCGATTGCATGATAAAAGTGTATTAACCCTTTTCAAAGGGGATAAGGGGAATGATCCCGTATTCCTATATAGATACTGCTTGATTTCTGTTTAAATTGATTATCTTCCAAGAATATATATATCTATATAGGTGTAATACCACCATTGTTTTTCCCCTATTAGTCTTTGTTAAATTTGCACTTTTCAAAAAATTGTGCAGAATTTATCTTTGTTTCAAATAAAGAAATACTTCGCATGAGTAAAGTTTTCTCCTGTCCAGTACTACAGACAAAATTTCACAAAACATTTCATTGCATATAAGATAATAACCATCACTGGAAGTTAACCAATCAAATTTCCTGTTTACAAGCTTTAGTAACCATGTAACCTCAAGTTTCCAAAATATTTTATAGAAACACCAAATAAAAAAAGAATGGTGCTTTGAAACACCCAAGATATATGTTTATGACTCAGAATTGTTTTACTGCAATGAAATGTAGGATTAATTTCCTACAAAATTCAAGGGAATATTTTTTTTTTCGACCCTTTTTCGTATGCAACCGGATGTGACGTACTATGATTTGGTGGTATTACACCTAAAGAAGACTTTTTTGTTGAATAAACTGAATGTGATTTTTTTTTCCTTTGTAATACAGGTTATTTCAAGCATTACTGTAAAGTTTTCTCATAATCAGTTCAATAGTTTGAGAAAAATCTAGTATAATGTAAGACGACATCTACAGCGATTCGAGCAAAATTTTTTCGAAAAATCCAAACCAAGCCGCATCATGATAGTATATAATGTCGAACAATAAATGATCAAACATTTATCTCATCTGCCTACAAACATTTCAATATGATACAAAAGATGACTCTAGGATGATAAATACCACTAATGGACCTCTGTCTTCATTATAAGGTCCCTTTTGGTCCATTTATACCTCTCATTTTCCTCAAAATCTCAACTTTGTAGGCCAATAAATCAAAATTTTTGGGGTAACTTACACACATCTATGCAAGAAATGTGATAATAAATGAGTAATTGAAGTATTCAAGCTGAATGAACTATCCATATAAAAGTTTACTGGCTCCATGGAGGTTTCAATAAGTCCTTATGTAAAACTTAAATTTACGACGCGCTCCAGAGAGGGATATAAAATGCTTCCCTTTTAGTGAATAATTTGTTGTTTCTGCTTCAAAAATAATTTCATTTACTTATAAGTGTATATTTATTAAAGTATTACTTAGGAACAAGTTTTCTATTATAGCAAAATATAAGAAATAAGGAGAAAAAGTCAGAAAAAGCTCCCCAAACACTGATTATGGCTTGCTCTGTCTACTAATATTCATGGGAGAGTCCTATTTCAAGGCAATTTTCTCTTAAAATGTGTTTTTGAGACTCAATCTACTCAGAATATTTAATTTTTGCAGTATTTCACTGAAATAGCATGAAATTTTAACAAATGAGAGTACATACAAGGTCAAAGGTGTATGTGCAGCTTCCAATAATAGGTGTAATACCACCATTGTTTTTCCCCTATTAGTCTTTGTTAAATTTGCACTTTTCAAAAAATTGTGCAGACTTTATCTTCGTTTTAAAGGGAAAATTCGCGAATTTGTACTTATAGTTTAAATATGTTCATTATGACATAAAATACATATTCACAAAGTTTTATCTCCAGATGTGCAGTAATAAAGAAGAAAATCAATGATTACTAAAAAAAATATTGACTACTTCCTGTAGGTCGTGACGTTTTCTCCTGGTATTGCATGACGGGATTTAGAATACAATCACTTAAAGTCTTGGTCTTTAATCATACTTTAACGTAATCGTAAGCGCGCCAATGACTAATTTTATATCTAATTACCATCCGATAATAAGAAAATAAAACGAACAGACATGCAGCTGTTTGCATTCATGAGCTAAATTTTCTATATTTACCGTATATATTTCGATTTACTTTGTTAGACAGCACAAAAAAATATTTTTAGACTTTTTCAGACTAAAAATGTGAACAAATTAAAGTATATAACTTAAACTGTAAAGACAATATATTGGTGAACGCTTATTGACCTTTTACTATCTACGCTATGACTAGGTTTATACGATGTGCGTATTATTCTCTGGTAATACTCGTGAAAGGCTTGTAAAAAGGTAAAATGTTATTTGCATATCGGTAATTAGCCTGGCCTCTACGGCACACCGTTCCAGGTGTGGCTGTCTATTCGGATCAGTGGATTATAAGACAGGAGGTCGCGTTTAATACACAAATTTCAAATACATTTTCAAGGGGTTGACAAATGCAAACGGATCGTCGTGGAATTATTTAATTATATTTGGTGCTATTATTTATTTGAATTCAAATTAGGTAATAAACTAAGGAAATTAACAATTTTCGATTAAAGTCAGGAAACTAAATTCAGGTGTCAGAATGAAATGATATACACTCTTATCATTTATTTATGTCTCTTAAAAAAGGGAAAATAGAACTAGTTTTACAAAAGCATCTTAATTGTCCTTATTAGGCAAAAAAATGTACGGGAACACTTAAATTTAGACATTTGAAAGCCATGACCAAATGAAAGGTGTACGTTATACTTCTAGCGTTCGGCATTAAATCTTAGTGAGGTCGGGAGGGTTAATTTTATAAAACAATATAGATTATCTGATATCATTTGGATAATGGAAGGAGCTATACTATAAAAACACATTAATTTATCACCAATACACTCGAGATCAAAGGTTGATAAATTTGCTGATCCAATTATATTTAACTCGCATATCTTTTTCTCTTTTGATTTGAGAGTGCTTGTTTTCATATGACAGGTTTTTTTTCAGGTCTCTTATCTCGTTAGACGAAAGCAATTCTGCAGGGTATATTCTGCATTTGTATAGTCCGAAGTTAACTAATTGATATTTTTATTTCACATGTTAAATGAAGACCAATTATAAAAAAAACAAACGGCATTCATTTCGAAATATAACACTGTTTATCTAGAGTGAAAATGAAGTCGCAGCTTAATTTGACTTCCGAAAATCGGGAAAAAGGGAGGGGGCAATTCAACAATTTCGTGGAAGGGTGAACAGCTGTGATCTAGAACTTTTTCATATATTTGGAATGACACAAATGCATTCCGAATGTTTTACAGAAAATTACAAGACAAAAAGTCAAAGTCCTTGAAATGAAAAAATAAAAATTGTTTCCGTTACCATGTGTGAGGGTGTAAACGGAATGTACTGATTAGAAATAACGGGATAAAAAATCATAGAAAACGGAATAATAGGTGCTGAAATATAAATTATAGTAAAATTGAAAATAGATAACATGGGGATTAGGCCTATACCTTTTCTTAACCACTCTTAAATTTTGTTCCCCCAAGTGTTACAAGTAATGGAGATTTCTGGTCCGGACCCTAAACTTCATATGTATTTCTATTTCCGAATTGTCTTAGCTTCTATTTTGTACAATCTGAACAATAATCTGGAAGTCATTCTGTAACTAAGACTGGCGGATATTTTTATTTACATTTTGAAAAAAAAAGCTAAAAGTTAAGTCTGCAATCGCGGGAAACAACTTGAAATAACATTTTACCCCTTTATACGTATATGTTATATACTACTATCAGAATCGTGACACACAGTATGTATATCACGGTCAGTATATGGAAGTTTTTAACGACCTTGACTGGCTATACAGCCCTTGCACGGTCGGGACATTTCACGGTCAGTTTATTGGTATGGCAGATTTTATAAATTTTACCTGTGCACACCTGGTTCACTCGCGATCACGCACGTGATTCATGTACCTTGTTCATTGTGTATTAAATTAACAAGCCTGCCAGGAAGTCGACCGTTAGAATACCCGAATGTGTCACTTTTACACTACCCTGGTAATTATGAAGCCATGCTGATTACCTGAGACACATTTTTGAACGTTGGTCAATTTAGGTAAAAACCCAAAATAAACTGAAAATATAAGTTTAAATAGAAAAAAGCATTTAAAAAAATATTTTCAAAAGATCTCAAATCAACACCTTTTTTTAAATCTAAATGAAAGCATAACAATAAATCTCAGTTTATAATTCCTCCAGAATAAGTATCTCCGGACGTTTTTAACTTTATTGAGACTACTATAACATTATTATAGCATAATTCCTGTATAATACTTGATACTTTATCTTAGAGCAAAATGTAAATTTAACGACGAGCTTAAACCGATGTACGATCTTCTGTCATTTACAACTCTTAAACCTGACTTAAACATTGTTCGCTGAATATTTCTTATATATAAACCAGAGACATATGTCTGTATAAACCCATTAAAAAATTAAGAAGTCTTGTAAAGTATTTTTTTAAATATTCTAATCAATCTTAGTAAAACATTACTTGATTTTATGTTCTTGGAAACTATGTAGGCTTTTTCCATTACTTGGTCGGGTAGAACATCCATGAGCTTGCCAAGTCATTTTAACACTGATTAACGTACATGTCATGCTAGGTACTAGGACTTTGTAGTATTTAGATTTCTGTGGTTACTAGTTTTCAAGATGGCGACTTGCACGGAATTGATAGTGGGTTTTAAAAATCGATTAACTCACTTATCTAGACGAATATACCTTTAATATTTTGGGAATATGCTTATTTATTTATGATAAACATAATATCAAATTTTAATTTTTTTGCGAATTTTCCCTTTAAATAAAGAAATACTTGGCATGAGCAAAGTTTTATCCTGTCCAGTACTATAGACAAAATTTCACAAAACATTTCATGGCATATAAGATAATAACCATCACTGGAAGTTAACCAATCAAATTTCCTGTTTACAAGCTTAAGTAACCATGTAACCTCAACTTTCCAAAATATTTTATAGAAACACCAAATAAAAAAAGAATGGTGCTTTGAAACACCCAAGATATATGTTTATGACTCGTATGAAATGTAGGATTAATTTCCTACAACTGTCAAATTCAAGGGAATATTTTTTTCGACCCTTTTTCGTATGCAACCGGATGTGACGTACTATGATTTGGTGGTATTACACCTAAATATACGCCTAAAAAGTGTACAAAACAACATCAATATTAAACTAGAGGCTCTAAATAGTCTGTGTTGCTCACCTAGGTCTATGAGCATCTTCAACAATGGACTCTCTCCAACATTTTGGACTAGAATAGATCTCATGGCAAAAATTTTTATTTTTTATTGATCTTGTATTGCTGATAATTTTTTCTGTTTACAGTTTCTCTCTATTTTCTTTAGTTTTTGCCCAAAACACAAAATGGTAAAAAAATTATCATTTAAGGCATTCAATCCTATGAAGAGAAAACCAACAATTTCGGCAAAATTTTACTTATTTGTAGATCTTGTCTTGCTGATCATTTTTGCTATTCAAAGTGTCTATCAATCTTTTATAGTTTTCAAGATAGTAGGAAAAACACGTAAAATATTGGTAAAAATCGTCACTAAAGAGCAAGAAATCCTAAAAGTAATGGACTAACAATTTCGGCTATTTGATTTATTTGTAGATCAAGTCTTGCTGATCATTTTTGCTTATTTTAGTTTCTATCTATCTATTATAGTTTTTCAGATATTAGGCAAAAACGCCAAAAAAATGGTAAAAATCATTATCAAAGGGCAATGATTTCAATAAGGGATCGTCAGACGATTTCGAGATTGCAGACTTATTTGTAGATTTTGTCTTGCTGATCATTTTTCATATTTAAGTTTCTATCTATCTATTATAGATTTTCAGATATTAGGCAAAAATGCAAAATAATTATAAAAATTGTCATTAAAGGGCAGTAACTTCCATAAGGAGTCGTCTGACAATTTTGAACATGCAGACTTACTTGTAGATCTTGTCTTGCTGATCATTTTTGGTATATGAAGTTTCTCTCTATCTATCATAGTTTTTCAGATAAAAGGCAAAAATTAAAAAAATCGGTAATGTTCGTCATTTAATAAGAAGTCGTCTGAGAGTTTTGAAGTAAATAGACAGTAGGTAGATCTCATCATTTTGAACATTTCTGCTTCTTTCAGATTTTTAATAATTTTTGTTATAATAAATTTCTCTCTATCAATTATAATTTTCCAGATGTTAAGCAAACTAAGCAAAATCGCAAAAAAAAATGATAAAAATTGTTATTAAAGGGCAATAACTTCAATAAAGGGTCGTCAGACGATTCCAATTATATTGACTTATTAGTAGATCTTGTCTTGCTGATCATTTCTGTAATTTAAGTTTCTCTCTATTTATTATAATTTTCCAGATAATACAAAATGAAAATAAATGGTAAAACTTGTCATTTAAGGGCAATAACTCCTATAAGTAGTCGTCTGACAATGTTGATTTAACTGGACAATAGGTAGATCTCAATGATTATTCTGAATATTTCTGCCATGTCTGATTTTCTTTATTTATAGTGGTTTTCAAGGCAACAGACTAAATCTGCATTTTATCCCTATGTTCTATTTTTAGCCATGTCGGTCATGTTGGTTGGCAGGTGGGGTCATCGGACACATTTTTAAACTAGATACCCTTATGATGATTGTGGCCAAATTTGGTTAAATTTGTCCTAGTAGTTTCAGAGGAGAATATTTTTGTAAAAGTTAACGACGACAACGACGGACGATGAACGCCAAGGGATGAGAAAAGCTCACTTGGCCTTTTAGGCAAGGTGAGCTAAAAAGGAAACTTTAAATTTAAGTATCAATAAATATTTCTGATACGAGATATCCTTCATCAGTATGATCATGGTGATAAAAATGAATCATATAAATCTATTCTGATTTTCTAAAGCAATCTTTAACGTAATACAAATTAAAAACCGAACCACGCTTGTATAATTCTAAAATTTTAAAATTGACGCAGGTTTACAACAGAGACTGCATCGATATGCATCCAAAAAGAATAGTAATGTGCGATATGAACAGGTAAAATTCTAAAATTTCAGAGTTGAAGAAGAATAAGTTAATACAACATACACTGCGTAGATATGCATTCCCAATGAATAACACTGTCCTATTTGAACTGGTATAGTTCTAAAATTTCAAAGTTGACGAAGGAAAGATTTGTTTCAGTTAAATCGATTTATGACTATTGAACAGCGGTTTACTACTATTGCCTTTATTTAAGTAATTACAACAGAGGCAGCGTATGTTTACATCCCAAATGCATAACACCGTGCGATTTGAACTGGTATAATTCTTAAATTTCAAAGTTTACGAAGGTAAAGGAATTACAACAGTGACTGTTAAAAGTATGGGTCTTCCGTATTTGCTTGCAAGACAGACATCGTTTGTTCCCACAACCCATGCAAGAGCCAACAGACGAAGAGCCTGATTTAGAGGGTAAATCAGCTCTCACCAACAAGTCGGGCATTTGGGACTACGGAAAGTCAGTACGGGTGGTTCGGGGACGATCTTTGATAGTTTCTGATGTTTTTCGATTCTTTCCAATTTTCGCGGATAAGATGTGATAATTTGTCAAATTTATGATGGTAAGTCAGCACAAACGGGACTCTTTTGTTGAACTTTTTCTCTTTGTATTGTAAAAGTTCAACTCATATGATGTTGTTAGCATGAGAGAAATCTCTATCAATGTCTTTTCTTCTGTAGCCCCGATTTTTTACTTGACCGCGAAAATCTTGTAATCGTCTTTTCGCAGTATCATTGGTGGAGCAAATCCGCTTTATTATCATGGCCTGGCTGTAGGGAATGCGCTTAGTGCAATGTTTAGGATGACAACTCCGGGGAGAAAGATATTAATGTTTTGTCTGTGTGCTTGCAATACAGATATGTTAATATGACCCCATCCTTCACTCGCGTAGCAGTGTCCAGAAATGTGATCTTAGAGGCAGAGATTTCATCAGTAAATTTTATTGAGGGATGGGCGTCGTTAGCATTTTGAATGAACACATTGAGTTCTTGTTCAGTATTCTCCCACTTAATGTAAATGTCGTCAATGAATCGGAACCAAGAAAGAGGTTGATAGAGAGAAGAATTGAGAATTTGCGGTTCTAATTTTGTTTGTTTGCTGTTCCATTAACCTGGAGATAATGCTCACCATTGAATGTAAAATTATTGAATTTCAATACCAAAGTTAGAAGCTGGACTAAACATTCAGTTGGTTGGTGAATGGTGCTGCGAGAGTTCCAGACTTCCCTACAGGCTTCAATACCATATTCATGGTTCGTGGGGGATGTTAGTATAGAGATAGGTAACATCAAGCGAGACAAGGATTGAATCAGGTGGGAGAGGGTTCAAGGATTCCCTTTTCTTAAGATAGTGTGTTGTATCTTGTATGTAGGATGGTATATTTTCTACATGTGGTCTTAAATGAAAGTCAACAAATTCTGATATTTTCTCTGTATGGTTGAAATTGGCAGCAACTATTGGTCTACCTGGATTTTTGACTTTGTATATTTTGGACTGAAGATGGAAACGTCCTGGCTTTGATTTTTCAGGTTTTATGCATTCAAATATGTCTTCATCTATATAACCCTGTCCACACATGATTTTCAAGTTTGTGGTGACCATTTTTGTTGAATTAAGGAGTTGGGCCAGAGTCTAATTTTTATCAGAAAGTTGAATGTCTCCCTCTTGATTATAATCATATTTGTCATGACAACAGCGCTACTTTTATCTGCTGGTTTAATTATTATGTCGTCTCTGCTTTTAAGCAACCGTACAGCTTCATTTTTCTTCAGACAATAAATTGTTGAATGTTTGGCGTTGGACAGATGTGTTACGTCGGATTTAATTTTGTCAATAATATGTTTTAGATATATTTTATATATATATTTATATGTGCTTGATTTTCATATGATGAAGACATAATCTTTCAATCAGTTTAATTGAGGTCTGGGCCTTGCATGTCAGTAACTGCTAGTAGTCCTTTGTTAATTTATGTTGATCATTGTCATTTCTTCTGTTACCTATTCTAACATCGGACTCGGACTTCTTTTAAACTGCGTGTTACTGTGCGTATTGCTGTCTATATTGGCTAGAGGTATAGGGGGAGGGTTGAGATCTCACAAAACATGTTTAACCCCGTCGCATTTTTGCACCTGTCCTAAGTCAGGAACCTCTGTCCATTGTTAGTCTTGTTCTTTTTAATTTTGGTTCATTTATATGTTTCGGAGTTTAGTGTGACGTCCATTTTCTCTAGGGGGCCAGCTGAAGCCCGCCTCCGGGTGCGGATTTTCTCGCTGTGTTGAAGATCCATTGGTGGCCTTGGGCTGTTTTCTGCTCTTTGGTCGGGTTGTTGTCTCTTGGACACATTCCCCGTTTCCATTTTCAATTTCATATAGAAGCGTTTAGTACTTATGATCTACTATCCAAACATTTGTTGATTATTTCTTCCAATTAAAGGGGCATTAGCTACGAGATATGGTTCAATCATTAGTGAAAGTGATAAAGTGAAATAATAATTCGCTTTTAGCAGATAATTTGGTTCAATTTTGTCAAAATAAGCTATGAAACATCGCTGATGAATTATTCACTTGCAAGTGAATAATTCGACGTCTTTGAATTCGTATTCATGTGACCTTCAATTTAACCCCTTAGCTGGATATGGGTTAAGTTATGAAATCAAACAGACATAGAAATTCCAATTGCATGTTGTCGCTATCTGTTTATTTCTATATTTGTGTTTATATCCGGTTATATGACCGTCGGCAGTCTTCGGATGTCATCTCGATGGTTAATTAGATGACGTCTAGACAAAAATACACACGAAATGTTGATACATATTATCGAGTCCATGCATTGTTAAATGTTTATTTTAGACTTTTTTGTAATTTGGATATACGTTTTAGTATGTTATGAATCAAATATGAATATTTGTGTCAAATCGGTGAACATGAATTTGACAGCTAATCCACCTTTAAATCTTTCTTGGAGTTATTTGGAATAAATACCTTGTACGCTTACAGACGATGAATATCCATTTGATCCAAACTGATTTATGGCCATGATTCTAAACTGATATAAACATATGTCAGGAACTGTAGCGTTATAATGGTTACTATCTAGCTGCAAGATATATGTAAGACTCTTATATAATAAATATATGCAATTAGTTTATTTAAAAACATATTTTTTTTTTCAATTTTGTTTTAAGGTACAGTAATGTTATGTTTATGTGCAACGTTCTGTTAAGTTGCATACCATTTGCTAATGGAGACTTTAGTATTATACATCCCAACTTGTATTTGTATTTTCTTGAAAGTACAACTTTGTGTAAGTAATAAAACAATACCACATAATATTTACCTCTGATACCAATATCTGCCATTCTGTGTTCTCTGATTTTATCTGTATGACATGACACACTTTATGAACATCATTTGGTAGATCCCATGTCAGCATGATTGTGTCACCTTGTATACTTGATAAATGTAACGTCGGAATAGGTGGATACAAACTGGAATCATCCGGAAAGTCTGTAACTATAATAAGCTGTACGATCACGTTTTGTTAAGTGATTAGGTAAAGATCATACTAGGATTTACAAGTGATCCCTTCGCTTAAAGTGTTATCCATATACTAGTATTCACACGCAGAAATATAGGAACATATGGGGTGCGTCGGATAGAAATCGACCTTAAGCAAATGAATATCAAAACATCTGTTAACATATTTCCGGTTGAAAACATTTCTACGGAAAGTTTGAAACTATTTAAAAATTGAGTTGTTATTAGAACCCTACAAAATAGACCAAATTTCATCTTTTATTTCGTATTTGAATGTCCCAAAATCAATCAAAGTCTTATACATGTACCTGTATATGTGCACTTGCATGAAGTCGATTTCTATCCGACGCAGCCGATATGATACTTTTTCCTTCCAATATTTTATTTTTGGTGAGAATCTGCCATATGATTCTCTCAAAACAAGAAAAAAATTCATATTTACTTCATGTGTAAGAACATATTATGAAAAAAAAACCTCTGAATTGAGGCTAATGAAACATCACCTTCTAGGTTACAAGTTAACACCAAAGGAGGTGTTCCTTTATTTTTGAAGTTATTTGTCGATCGGTCTTCTCCCTTTAACGTGGTTTTATCCAAAACTCGAAATATTATAATTTTCATATTCAATTGTGAATTCAGTGTATTATCTTCGATAGACCAAAGATGGAAAATTGATTTCAAACCTTTACACCTTAATAATGTTTTTTTTTCCAAATTATTTTAAAATAACACGTTTTCTGAATATCATGTGACTCAAAATTATATTGTGACCTTATCGCAAATCGTAATTTAAGTTTGATATAGTATGGGAGTGGTTCGAGCAATCAATGAAGCTTGTTATTTTTTCCAAGAATGTTTTTTAAGCCTTTTCACAAAAATACGTAAAGCGTTAGTACACAACACTACTAGTATTTTGTTTCAACACATTATGAAACAATAAATATCTCAAGATAGAAACACTTCCAGATTGATACTTGCTTTGAAAGCTAAGAAATTGAATTTAAACCGATGTAATACGACACGTGACTTGGGGCTTGTTGCATGAAGCCGTCTCTGGACTGACGTGCGACTTATATACATGTAGCCACATCAATTAAAATATTCTAATTTCTGAAATACTAATGAAAATGCCGTATTGGGTAATTTAGGGTATGTAGAAATTAATTTGATATTAATCATCAATCCAGATTTACATAATAGAGATAGGCAAAATTTTACATTTTCGATAATCTGGTCCAATTCATATAAATGTTTGTATGGGTGTTTGGCTCATGGCCCAATATTGTTTCGCCGAAAGGTGGCGCTATCACATCGTAGTTGAAACTGAGAACCTGAATCGGGCACGCGTAAAGTTGCCGACAAGGAAACAGGTACTGCGGTGAAAAATCCCAATGAACAAAAATGCCAAACAAAAGGAACATTCGGGCTCGCCGTCAAGGGCTTAAGGAAAGAAGAGGAAGACTTTGAAGAGGGAAGGACAGGAGGCCAACAATTAAAATAATGTTGGAGTTCAACTTTCATGGTGTAAATGAGTGTGTAGATTGAGAAATTCAGGACTGGGGCACAAGAATTTCTAAAATACATGGGAGATATTAGATTGACAGCAACAAGGTCCGAAAAATGGTCTCATAAGGTGAGCTATTGAGGCGAAAAATGTTAAGGAACCACAATTTGTCTTGGGGAACAATACATGGTGAATATTGGCTATTGCACATCACAACTCCCCTAGTACCAAACTATATGCCGATAATGCAACCACAAGGTTATAGAGTGACACACACAACAAGTGTCATTTTAATTCAAACCATGCAGCTGCAGTAGCAAACACTTTTAAAACAAGAACAAATTAACAATCATGTGGAGTGGCAAGCACAAAAGGGCCAAATGTAACAACTGGGAAAAAGGAAGAAGTACCAAAACGTATTAATTTGTATTCCTTATGAAATACTCCAGTTAAAAGTGAATGTCTTGGAAAATTTTATAGAACTTTACCCACATTAAATTGTAGCGCATGCAATTGTATCTGATTTCAAACATGGTTTTTCTTTAAAATATTTTGACTCAAGGGTACCAAGGGAATGTTCCAATTTAAAAAGTGCAATACAGCTACCCAATTTTAAAAAGAAAAATTAATTAAGGAAGTTAAACTTGGTCGCATTGATGGTCCGTTCAGATACCTCCTTTTCCCACCCTTCAAGTACCACCAATAGGGCTAGTGCCAAAAAAGAGGATGTCGATTTTAGACTAATTCGACATTTGTCTTATCCTGGGAATAAATCAATACATGATTTTATCAAAAAAAAACCATTGTTCAATACAATTCAGTGGACGAGGCAGCATATTTGATTAACAGACACAAAAAAATAAGCTCGTCTTAGCCAATGCGATGCATATCCCACTTTTCGTATTTTGCCTATAGCACCACAGGATTTGACTTGTTGGGTGATAAACTTTTTTAAAAGTTTTACACGTATAATACAGCAAAAAAGTGGAAATGATGATGTACTCCGTTATTTAGATTATTCTCTTTTTGTTAAGTCAAGTTAAACATCAGATGTTAGTACTACTTTGAAGGTATTTCAAGAGGTATGCGGAGCAATATGAACTCCTCTTTCTAACGACAAGACGACTGTGTCTATTACAGTACTCACTTTTTGGGGTATAAGATTGGATACACACACTTGGTTTTTCGGCTTCCTGATGAAAAACTTGCCAAACTCAAAAAATCAGGACACCTTAAACAGTTTTAAAATTCCTCTTAAGGGCATGCAATCTCTTCTTGGGCTCCTGAATTTTCTTGAAAAATTGTTGCACATTGCCGCACCTTTTGCCGCAGAATCATAAATTTATCGATTGGCGTAAAGAACAACATTACTAATTAGAAGTTTGGTTAGAGTTTTTAAAACAGTACAACGGTGTCAGTCACTGTTATTACTTACAATGTATGGGTTTCGAATCATTCACTGATAGTACAGGGGGTCCAAAGGTGGCTATGAAATCTATTTTGCAGTTCGGTGGGCTGAGGGCATATGACCAAAACATTGAGTTGACACAGGACTAACCAGGGATATGACACTGTTAGAGTTATTACCAGCAGTAGCAGCGATAATGTCCTTGGAAACATACTTTATTAACAGAAAAGTGATTTTTCATGCAGATTATCAGGCGGTTGGCCAAATCATGAATATGAAAACTAGCAAATAAAATAGAGTGATGCATTTAGTAAGACAATATTTTTTCATTAACTTAAAAAATACTACTTCAGTTAACGCAAGATATATTCCTTCAAAACATAACAAAATTACTGATTGGCATTCTCTTTCTCAGTGGGTAAGTTCAGAAGAATACCAGTGGCTAATCAAAATTCCTACACATATCGGCAACATTTGTCAGATGGCGAATTATATTGTCAACCAAGTTGTGTAAAAAAAAATCACAAAAAAATGATACAATTTGGCTCGGTCTAACTTTTTTTTATTTCAGAACATCTTAAAAATTAAAACAGCTCTGGACAGTGCCGGTAAATGATTTGCTTAATTTTAAAGCATTTTTGGCATTACAAGATCTTTCGGGGGGATCCATATCATCTTATTTATCAGGAGTTTCATATTTTCATAAAATCCATGTATACAGGATATTACAAAATTCTTTACAATTGGCAAGGCATTAGAGAAAATAAATAGGAGGAAAACGCATTGACATTAAAGCACCAATTTCACTGCAATTGTTGTCTGAAATGATATGGTGTTAAGATAAAGTATGTAAATAGATATAGGAAGATGTGGTGTGAGTGCCAATGAGACAACTCTCCATCCAAATAACAATTTATAAAAGTAAACCATTATAGGTCAATGTACGGCCTTCAACACGGAGCCTTGGCTCACACCGAACAACAAGCTATAAAGGGCCCCAAAAGTACTAGTGTAAAACCATTCAAACGGTAAAACCAACGGTCTAGTATATATAAAAACGAGAAACGAGAAACACGTATAAATTACATAAACAAACGACAACTACTGTACATCAGATTCCTGACTTAGGACAGGTGCAAACATTTGCAGCGGGATTAAACGTTTTAATGGTACCAAACCTTCTCCCTTTTTCTGAAACAATAGTATAACATCACAACATAGAAAACACACGATAAAACTTCAATTGGAAGGCTTAACTCAATCAAAACGTAAATTAACACACTATGAACGAATAAATTCGATCTGTGATACCTGAAAGTAAATACATAGTTAATAAAATATTAGGGACAAACATTCAAGGCCAAAAGCAAACAAACAAGTCCAAATAAAGCCATGGCAAAACACTACCGCGAAATATTAAACCCTTAGAAAATAATCACTTTTGAAAAACCGGTTTTCATAATATATACAGGTAAATGAAAATAACTTTGTCGTTTTAGGTATACTTTTCTGTCTATATAAAATCTTCCAATAATTAGGAATACCAAGAAAGGTCTGTCATATAAATACCTAATTTAACACTAGATACATAAGGGGTAAATATCAACAATAAAACTTCCTGTACAGATTAAAGGAGAATAATCTTGATGTTAATACAAATGTAGTACGAAGAAGTGAAAATTAGTAGATATTCCAAATAATTAAAGCTGGTATACAGACAAGATCCATATTAATATAAAATAACAAAAAGTATTAAAAATAGTATCAACAGGTCGAATTAACAAGAAAGTACGATTTGAGAGTACTCGCAGTTACTGACAGCTAGTTAAAAGCCAAAAACAATTAATGATAAAAATCATGCATCAGAGACTAAAATCAACTAAAACACATCCCAGGGATTTAGTATTTTAACGTCATGAACAGTCAGAGAAGACATGACTTGTGCAATGCCAAAAATAAATGTATCGACAGGTAGTAGGATAGTGAGGAGCTACTTCTTAAGAGATAAAATTAACGTGTGTGTCTCTAAACATCCCGCCTCAAAAGAAGATACAACTTAGTTATGTTTTAATTTGCTAATGACAAAATCGATATTAGTGCCAATGTAAACTATATTCAGAGATCTAATTACAATATTGGTACGATAACCCTTACTTATAAGTTTGTTTAAAGGTTCGATGAGTTTACACGGATCACATAGTGATTTCCTCGCTTTAAGTACAATATTACCGTAAAATTTAGGATGTGAAATACCATTTTAATAAGTTTTCTACAGGTACAGCCAAATTTACTAATCAAATCTTTGTATCTATGAAAGAATTTAGTAAAAGTTTTAAGTAATTTATGGTATCGAAATCCCTGACACAATAATTTCCCAGTGATGCATTGATTACGTTCGTTAAAATCTATGACATCAGAACACACACGGGCATACCGAAAGTGTAAGAACAGATTTGATATGGTATTTAGATAAAAGATTTTAAGAATAGATATGAAGCTACCTTTTTTTTCAGTTGCCTTGTCTGGTTTGCTTATACTGTTGGAGAAATCGCTACCACAAAACAGAAGTCAATAGTGCTGAAAGTGGCGTTAAACACCAATGAATCAAGTTAATCTGCCGAATTTTTCAATGAATGTTAAACAAATATATTTTGGGCATATAGGGAAATTTGGTATATGCCAAATTGGCAACACAATTTCTTTCAAAAAAACTGGTATTTAATTTAATCAATTTCACGACTATTTGTATGAAATAAAATGCATCAACAGAAACATAAATCAGTACAGAATAGACTAACACCTTAAAAGGCATTTTGGATGACTAGAATCGCTTTTTATCCTGTTTAAAAATTGTGAAAGTTTTGGTTGTTCAATCCAAAATTAAGTAACACAAGATAAGAAATTCTTTTTTATGCAGGATAATTAAACATCGCACTAAAAACTTTACTTTAATATATAATTTAGACCACAAATAACTTATATTAGAGTATGTGTGGGACAAATGACAAATAAACCCTGTTCGGAAAGGAATATTTTGTCTTGTTGCTTGCGACCCTATAATCTATAATATCCCTCAACAAAAGTCAAGAAATAACCCATCTTTGATCGACAGTATACACTTGCCATAATCTTATGATTTTAGTTGGTCGAAATTGTTTGCCCTATACTCTGGTCTGTATAAATTGATTTGATATCTGAACTAGGGCCATCATTGACCCCAGTATCTTTATACTCATTATATATCTTATATCACACTGTTTATGGTAAAAAGCTTGTTGGTTAATTTATGAACAAAGTTTGAATCCCAGTAGAGGTTTAAAGTTGTGGTAAGGCAAGTAAATCTTTTACGTAACTTTTTTTTTCAGAGTATGTAATCACTTTTCAGTTTTTTTTTATTACAATTTGTACAATAATGTGAAAAATATTGATCGAATTTAACTTTGATACCCGTGACCTCGATTTCCTACCTTGAGCAGGCTGCTATTTTATCCGTACGCCTCCTAGTAAATAAGAGGTAGCAGTTGTTTGCCGATGTTTAATTTTTAAAACAAAATCTAAGCGAATCGTACAAAATTTAAAAGGAGTGAGATCTGATGCGTCGTCAGCGTAAGCGTACTTTGGTATGCATACATCACTCGCCATGCGAATCCGCCTCTGTCAAAAGATCACAAACAGAATGGGACACACATGGTAATTTAACAGAACTGATCTGATTTTTCTAGATATAAAATGTTGCTAGTGAGCTGAGACGCGTTAAACCCTAGCGGTTACCCAATTTGTGATAGTGACATTAAATCTTACTTTGTGTCCATTTAAGTCGCCGGCCCTTCCTCATAACTTTGTACGTATCACCGAATTTGTATTTACACGAGCAACACACAGGTACAATGTACAACATGTGGAGCTTAATCTGCTAACCCTTCCGGAGCACATGCGATCACCATCGGTTTAAAGTAAGGTTCGTGTTGCTCAATATTTAGTTTATCTACGTAGAGTTTTGAAGAATGTTGGTTTTTTTCATCGTTCTTCGATTTTTTCCATGGAGTTGTCAGATCGTTTTTGACTAATAACCTTGAATATCTGTTCACATTTTTCGTCTCCTTTTATAGCAATTTTGAGTCAGGAGCACACCCCTGTTACTGAAGTTGGTACTATGTCTCATGAACGAGCATAAGGCATAAATTGATTTATCGTTCTTCCCTTTGTATATATCACCCTGCTTAGTCTCCCCGTAATTCTTGTATCACGGCTTTGAGACGTGAGGAAAACTTATCACTGACGTCACAATGTCCGAAAAGTTATCAGCGACGTCAAATGCGTGAGGAGACGTTAAAAGCTTATTTTCGTCAAATTGTACAGTTGGAAAGCAGGTCACGGTTTGACCCCAAGTCTATCAGCAACAATAGAGTCACGTGACCGTGAAAATTCAGTAAAACTACGGATGAGACACACCTTATTTTTACTCAGTAAAATACTACTGTTATGATAAAAACTAATTGATCAAAATAATCTTGAATATACATAGTTTTAACTCGTCAAAACTTATACATCAACTCAAACTCCTTTTATCTTCATTTTATCTTCAAACTTGGTCTGTGTGAAAATTGTCAAGTCTCCTGATCGAAAAATCTATATATTTTCGCGGAAACTAAAAATGATGGGCTGAATTTAAATTAAATAAAGCATCCTATTAAGACAAACACTCGATATGAATATTTAGGCAATAAAGTTTTGGATACGCAAATGTCAAGTTATTTTCAACACGAAGCGGTGGTTTTTTTTTTGCCGATTTGTGCAAGTGGTTAACTCCCCTTGATATCACCAGTCAAAAATAAAAACCCAGCAAAATGAATAAAGAGGAGTTTACTTTACAAAAATAAAGAAGAAAATAAATGAAATTCGATTTACAACTATGTTATTATTATATTATGAAGAGATACTTCCCTATTTTTCAGAGAAGGATTAGAGGTAAAAATTGAAAGACAAAAAATTAATTGGTAAAAATTAAGAAATGTCACCTAGAAACCTAGCTGAATCGATATGAATTACCTCTCATGATGAAATTTACTTTGCATTTTTTATAATGGGATATGGGATCACTCCTGCTAGAATTTTTTTTAAATACTTCTAACAATGTTAAATGCAATAAAACATACTTTATACAATTTAAATAATCTTTTTGAAATAAAAATAATAAATAGTATTGATCATTTACATTATATATTCTAAAAAAGTGGGACCAAGAGTTACAATAGTTTCTTCAAAGTAAAAAAGCCTTTTAGCTCATATCCTATGTTTCTTAGTTGAAGAGTGCAGTACTGCCTAGAAAATATCCTACAGAAAAAGTTTACCAAAAACATTGACAGAAATGCTGTAAAAATAATACTTAAGATTATAAGTGACATAATTTTGAATTTTAAAATCATTATTATTGTAAAATTCAATTATTAGATTAGCTAGCATAGCTAGTAGCCCTTGTCAAATTTCTCAAGGTATTTTATAGATTATGAAAGTAAACTTTTTGAAAAAAAAACAAAATGGGGCTTCTACTCTTCAGGTTGCTGTATCAGCTGGTATACATATTTATAAACAAAGTATTGTATATTTTACCTTAATAATTGGATATTTATACATATTTATATCATAAATGAAAGTTGGTGGGACAAATCTTGTGATCAATGATCAATGGATTGTTAAATTTGACAAGAATTTGCCATTTGAATAAATTCAATTTTGTAAGAAAACATCGCTATGAATTAAATTTCTTGTTTAACTTCAGTCTTGATAAGCTATTTTTTGCACTTATTCTTGATATATGCTAGTTTTTGCACTTATTCTTGATAAGCTAGTTTTTGCACTTATTCTTGATAAGCTAGTTTTTGCACTTATTACTGTAGCTTATTTAGTAAAGAGATAATCAAATAAGCAAGGTTTTTAAATTAAATGTATAATTAACTGACCTTCATTTCCTTTTTCATATGTTTTTCCTCCAGAAATTTTCATTACAAGGCATTTTCTCTTGCTTTTTTTTTGTCCATTCATAGGCTATCATTAATTTGTCAGATTTGTTTCCAGTATGAATGAAATTTTCTAAGTCGTAAAGTTTCAAACGCAA
Source organism: Mytilus coruscus (assembly GCA_017311375.1). Lineage (NCBI taxonomy): Eukaryota > Metazoa > Mollusca > Bivalvia > Mytilida > Mytilidae > Mytilus > Mytilus coruscus. The sequence goes on along the minus strand of CM029599.1, from coordinate 22,428,427 downwards.
TAAAGATGATCTTTGTTTCACTTTTCCAATGTGTAAATTTTCACTATGCACATGACCCTGACACATATTTTGTTAACGTTATGATGTATACTTTACACAAGTATTCCCCATTCCAAACTAAAAGACAAATTGAAAGAGTTGGTATTACTTTGTTTCATTAAAAAGAATGGCGAACGTAGATACAAGTATCTTGTCTCGGGGAGGGATAAATCCTACTTTGTAAAGAATCACTCTGATTCAAACAAAAAATTCTCTGAAACTGACATTATCAAGATGCTTGATTTCTTGATTGACAACATATTTGTTACGTTTGGAGGACGTGTTTTTCAACAGACTGTCGGAATTCCAATGGGAACCAATTGTGCCCCTCTTCTTGCCGACTTGTTTTTTATTATTATGAGGCTGACTTCATACAGGAACTTCTTAGGAAGAAAGATAAGAAGTTAGCAATATCCTTTAACTCTACGTTCCGCTATATAGATGATGTTCTCTCACTAAATAATGCAAAATTTGGTGACTATGTTGAACGAATCTATCCCATCGAACTAGAGATAAAGGATACTACAGATACAGTTAAGTCGGCCTCATATCTTGACTTACATCTAGAAATTGACAATGAGGGTCGGTTGAAAACAAAACTTTACGACAAAGAGATGATTTCAGCTTCCCAATTGTGAACTTTCCATTTCTATGTAGCAACATTCCAGCAGCGCCTGCATACGGAGTATATATCTCCCAATTGATACGATATTCCCAGGCTTGTGTTTCCTATCATGATTTCCTTGATAGAGGATTGCTGCTCACAAGGAAGCTATTAAACCAAGAGTTCCAAATGGTGAAGTTGAAATCATCCTTCGTAAATTTTACGGACGCCATCACGAGTTGGTTGACCGTTATGGAATAACCGTTTCACAGATGATATCGGATATGTTCCTTATGTCGTAACTACAATATCCTTCCCTTTTCACGAATGTGACTTACCGAATTGGACTATTTACCGGATTTGTAATAACATAAGCAACACGACGGGTGCGACATGTGGAGCAGGATCTGCTTACCCTTCCGGAGCACCTGAGATCACCCCAGTTTTGGTGGGGTTCGTGTTGCTAGTCTTTAGTTTTCTATGTTGTGTCATCTGTACTATTGTTTGTCTGTTTGTCTTTTTATTTTTGGCCATGGCGTTGTCAGTTTGTTTTCGATCTATGAGTTTGACTGTCCCTCTGGTATCTTTCGTCCCTCTTTTTGAAAAAAGAAATCAATGTCACCGTCAATTTGTGTAGGTGATCAAGAAGGGTTTTAGTTACTTTGAAATGGAGGTATCGTATGGAATTGTTAAAACAACAATTTTTAATCACAATTTCATTCATATCCCTAAAAAAATCAGTATTTTAGAGTACTTTGGAAACCGGTACAATGAAAAGAAGCTGAACATTCACTGTTTTAACTAGAACCGCAGCCAAAACCAGCTACAAATTGACATGACTGGTGGTCACTAAAATTGTTGTATTAGAGTAAAAAATGATGGCTTCATAATTGTGTAGAAATTTGAAATAGGATACCCGGTTTCATTTAAGATTTTTACCGTTCTTTTCCGTATTTGGATACGTAAACGTCAAGTTATTTAAATTCGATGTTTTTGGCGAACAAAAAAGATGGCTGATAATTTTCAGAACGGACAGGATAAAGTATAAATAGCAAATAAAAGTTATTTTCGATAATGTTTCTTTGTCGTATTGAAACTAAATTGCTCATAAAACCTACAAACTTTAAAAATCAATTATAATAAAAGCATGACGAGTTAAAAAATATAGTTTAACTGTTGATTTTTTAGCCGATTGATTTCGCGGACTTTTGGACGTCACCGACGACTGTAGCGCCACATAATTAATCCCCCCTGCTATTGTTGCTGATAGAGCTTGACGACAACGGACGTTTCCAAGGACTTGCTTTCCAACTGGTTGTGACGACATTGAAAAGAAAAGGATTGATGATAAAAAGATTCGACTACAGCGAAGTTCAATTAGGCAAATCATATTGTGATGCCAACATTGCTCATCTGAGAAGGAAAATCAAAATGTTAGTAGTTAATAGACACAATGAAAAAGCATGCCTTCAAATTGACCAAGATTCCAGTAGAGAACGATGACAACTTAGTTTCTATATTTTGAGGAATTGCTTTTTGATATGTTCGAACTTAAATAACAAATAAACTCGATCTGAAGGACAGACAAAATATATAAGCATGATAAATCTACAATGACATGAACAATCTAAATACTGAAAATTCAGAAATACATGTATGTGAGGTTTAATAAATTGAATGTTAAAATTGGTTGAGTATCACAATAATAAGAACTCGCATTCTGAAATCTGATAAATATATGTGAATCCAGCTTTTCCTGAAATAGCATAAATTAATCAATAGTTTTGTCAGTAATTTCAAAAGCTTCATAACACATGAATACAATAATTTCTTTGTTTATTATTTTCTTTTTGAAACTTGTTGCGTGTTCATCAAAACGCCGCCGCCGCCGGATTGTAATCTCTATTTCTCGCATTCTGTGACTTTTAATGAAGGCGAGACAAAAGCACAGTGATGAGTCTTATTCGATAGGTCACATTCGAGGAAAAAATCCGAAGTCATCTGTGAAACATATATTATATGCCATAAAGGTCAACCAACTCGTGATGGCGTCCGTCAAATTTTCGAAGGGATAATTTCAACTTTACCACTTGGAACTCTTGGTTCAATAACTTCCTTGTAAGCAGCATCCCTCTAACAAGGAAATCATGATAGGGAATGCAAGCACTGGAATATCATATCAACTGGGAGATATATACCCCATATACAGGCGCTGTTGTAAATAACAGCATATGATGCTTAAATAATAATAGTACATATGAGTTTGAAGTGTCAACAAAGGGAAGAAACTCTTAAATTACTATCGGAACCGCCTCGTCAGAAGTGTGACAGATCGCAGGGGCGGATCCAGCCATTTCAAAAAGGGGGGTCCCAACCCAGGAGAAAGGGGGGGTTCCAACCATATGTCCCCATTCAAATGCATTGATCGGCCAAAAAAAGGGGGGTTCCAACCCCCGGAACCCTCCCCCCCTGGATCCGCCACTGGATCGAAGTGGTACATTTGCATACAGCATACTAAGTGGCACAAATTTGACACAAATTAGTTGATAAAACGCCTCATCATATAATTTAAATTCAGCATATGTTTCCCAGAAGTTAAGAAAGAAATTTCCACTTTGTTGAAAAAAATAGACGCGGCGGGTGACCAGCTCGGGTTTGAAGGTTTCACATTATTATTCAGTACGTTTAATGAAAACAATTTTTACGTGAGAACTTCTGAAAAACATACGCAGTTGTCGTGTTTAACGTACAGTATGCTTCAATTTCATGTGATACGACTTTTTGAAGGCAACCGACTCTTCTCAGTTGCAAAATAAATAGCCCAAAATATGCCCAAACATGGTAGTCACATGACTTCCATTGTTGCTTTTAGAAATTGGGTTAAACCGGGGTCAGCTTTCCGACTGTTCTGCTTCCCACTGATCAGGATAAAAGGACATGGTTGTTAGGCTCTTATCCAAAATAAGGAATTTAGTAACTATCTGACAGTCTTTGTCTATTGAATGTTGCATGTTCGGTTGACTTTTAATTTTATTCATGACTGTGTCCAGACTACAGGGTCTATTTGGCGTGTTCTAAAAGATGATTATTCTTTCAAATCATTATTTTAAAAAATTTTAATGGCGTTTTATATCCTTCAAGTCAGGTTATTTCAAAGCTTCAATAAACATGTAAAAGTTTTACATACAATAGCACACTTTTGACCTACTTTTCGACAAATCAAACACCTCTTAATTTGCTATTAATTAGTTAAGTCATACGTTTGTTTAAGAATTTGTGATAATACGTAGACAATAAGTGTTTAGTGTCTGTAAATATCAGCTCGTATTTTCCCTGGTTCTTAGCCTCATACAAATACAGCTGATATTTAAAGACACTTAACACTTATTGTCTTTATCCTGCAATGTGTTTTGTGCAATGTTGTTGCTCAAACAGATAGGAAAACTCATATTAATCACAGTTATTTTCGTTTTTAAAAATATAATTATTTGTGTATGTTCCCTATATGGCCTCGGTGTAGTAATATTAAAAGGAATTAACACAGTCAGCTGGTGACCGTTGCGCCGAAAAGTATTACGCATGGTAACGTATACATACAGCGCTTTAGGTGACAGAATACAGTTTATTATAACATAACAAGTAATTCAAAAAAATAACTAATAATAATATAAACATACTTCCCTTGGATGAAGGTGTTATGGTAGATTAACACACAAGGGGAAAAGTTATCACCCAAGACGAAGTCGCGGGTGATAATTTTTTCACCGAGTGTGTTAATCACCCTAACACCTTCATCCAAGGGCAGTATGTTTTTTATTATACTGAATGCTTTATGATTCAAGTGTGCACTACATGTATGTTATTAGAAGGACAATTGTAAAAAAATAAAGTCATAAATTATAGTTTACTAATAACAACAACGAAACGACGGAAATGATGTAGAAATAAGAATTGGTAAACCTCGGCCGGAGCGGGTGTTAATTGTTCCGGATCAGCAAACTTCGGGCTCAGTATAAAGTATAACAAAACATTGCCGTACTTTGGACGAAAATGTTTGATGTATCCGACGGTATAAAACTGCACGGATCATGGATCATTTTCAGGTGGTGTGTTCAAGGATGTATATGTTAGTTATAAATCCTTGGTATGTTACACCTGGGAAGAGTATACTGACAATATATTATGTCCCAGTTTTAAAGAAATAGTTAAAATCAAAGAGATGTAAAATAAACGATTAATTATGTAAGGTCAAGCAATTCGTCACTGAATTGCATATGCAATACACAAATCTATAGGTCACGTAAGTACGTGTCATTGGCAAGCAATACACAAAAATAGTCAGGCAGTGGGAGGAGCCAAAAGCGATAAACGTATAGTATACAATCTTATTATACTTTATGCAAATTTCTTATATTATCCATTCATTTCATTGGACACGCGGCATTTGTTTATTTTCACTAACCTTTCATAAGCCCCGCCCACCCATAGCAACATGTGATAATATTAGCAACGGGTGTTAATATACAATTATGGCCCGTAGAGAAGGTGAATATCCAAAATTGTCAACCCTAAAAAATTATTTCACTGAGGGCGGCTGCGCCCTCAGTGAAATAACCTTTTCGTGTTGACAATTTTGGATATTCATCGCTTCTAAGGGGCCACAATTGTTTCATTATACCGAACTAACAGTGGAAGGGCCTTTTGAAACATTGAAAAAGCACTTAACCTACTGTATCGTAACAAACACAAGTAAACGTTTGAAACTAAATTTGTGTCTTAGAATTTCTCGTACAACAAAGGTAGAATCTTTTTGTAAAATATTGATGGCCCTGAAAAGGACCGTTTATAAGAGATATCCTCGGCACTAGATGCATTTCCAAAGCCTGGTTTCCTCGTCACTTGATATAGGCTTCCTGTAACTTGAACGTTGCCATTTTGTTTACTTACGTCTGTGACGTCATTTTCATGGGAGATAACTCGTGTACAAATCAAGAAACTCAAAAGGTTATTCATCGGTGAATAATTGAGTTATTCACCGCTGGTGTAAAATTTTAGGGTTATTCGTCGCTCCTTGCAATTAAATGAAAATTAACTGAATTATTCCATGTCACGTGATAACGTGTTACCCAATATAATTGTTTATAATATATGTAAGGTATAACAAAGCCTAAAATTAACACCCGCTGAGCCCGAAGTTTGCCGATCCGGAACAATTAACACCCGCTCCGGCCGAGGTTTACCGATTCCTATTTCTACATCATTACCGCCGTTTTGTTGTTGTTATTAGTAAACTATCTAAATTTATGACTATTTTTTTACAATTGTCCTTCTAATAACATAGTGCACACTTGAATCATAAAGCATTCAGTATACTAAAAAACATACTGCCCTTGGATGAAGGTGTTAGGGTGATTAACACACTCGGTGAAAAAATTATCACCCGCGACTTCGTCTTGGGTGATAACTTTTCCCCTCGTGTGTTAATTTACCCAAACACCTTCATCCAAGGGCAGTATGTTTATATTATTACAGCAGAGCAACATCTGCTGGGTTGTTAATGTATGATACGACACCCAATTGCAGGATAAATACGATTATGCACATCGTTCATACTAAACGGATATTAATCTTTGATTCAGCCATGCTGGATCTATGTGATCACTCCGGATTTTGAGATTGGGCAGAAGTCAAAGTTGAAGACATTTCATATTTGAAATTATTTATGTGTTTTTATGACTTGCAGAAACTTTATACACCATTTTAATAATCTACTGCCAACTTTTGACATGTTATTTGCCCTTAAATTAAGAAAAGATTGCTCAAACAGCTACTTTATTTTAGATATACACTTGCATAAAGTTCCGTTTTATTAAAATCAAAATTCATATTAAATTACTTTTTATGAATTAATGTGAAAAAGTTATCTATCAAATTTAAGCAGTTGATAAGAATTATGAAAGTCTTTTATCAGAATCTTATGCTTGTATAAGTTATTGAATAAAATTTGGTACAAGATGTGTATTGATATCAATTTGAAAGTTGATTCCTACACTTTTTTGAAATGCTATTATTCCAATTCTTTCCTTAGGCAAGTAAGAGTACTGATACAATACAGTATGATAGACAACTGTCATTATTTACAAACAATTTCACTCAAAGGTATGAGTATCAATTAGAATCAAATTCACTCCAATACAATCTTAATTGACCACAGTTAATATCTCTTGTATTACCTAGTTAAATACACACTTTATTACACAGCTAGCTTAATACACTTGACCTCAATAGTACACCTATAATTACTTTTGATCTACACTACAAAAAAATCATTCTGTAAATTATGTCTCACAGATGAATGATTAAAAAGATTCATTTTTTGCAAAGAAAAGACAAAAAAACAAAATATGTACAAAAAATGCAAGCAGGGTCTATTTTTCTTGTTAAATAGTGTTTTACTCATTTGATATAAGTTAATAAGTTACAATTATCATTAACTTGCTTGAAATCATAAACAAAATTGCATAAATCTAACCTGGGCATTTTCTGCAATCAAATTTATTTGTTTATTCCCCATTTTATTGCTATTTAACACTGTAAGGTATGTGTACATGTATATTTGAATACAGAATTTTTTTTCTCAATGAAGAATGAACACCTGTCCAATTAATTTTTTGATTTTTGGTGTTGAAATAGTGAACTAGACCTTCCTTTGAAGATTTCTACTTCCATTCATGTTAAAATTGTTTATTTGAAAAAAAAGAAGGCATTATAATAATCAGTGCCTCTTCTAAGAAATACCAAAAGAATTTGTATCAATATTGAGAAGTTTCCATCATTGGGCAATTGAATAAATTTTTTTATTAATATTATGGAAACGAAATAAAATCATTCATCTTTAGGGTCATATAATTTTATCAAAAAAATCAATCAACGATCATAATATGAGTCATAAAAAATGCATAGAAATACTCCAGAAGGCAACCATTTACAAATAAATTTAGGGAGACAAGCTTAACATTATGGTCCAAAATCACTTACCAAAAGTTATGATGGTTGTCTCTAAAGGTCTTACAGGAACTTGTATAAAGAAAAAAATTGAAAATGAGACCAAAAAAAATGACGGACTACCCGTAGCTAAAACAAAAATGGCTGGATCACAGCACCGACGATGCTTTGATTCTCAAACACAGACACCGAGAGAGTTAGTAACTACAGATTTGTAAGTGTAAATAGACAACAGGTAATTGTTGACTGGATTTTCCTTCTGCTTTTTGATCAAATTTATAACGGTCTCAGTTTCTTTTAAATGAATAGATTTGATAAAAAGAAATAAGTTCAAGAATTTTCACGTATATTTTCAAACAATTTTATTTTTAGTTGTGACGTTTTGATCCGTGACTTTCTATCCGTTTACCAAAGGTTAACTTTTTGACATTTGGGCGCCCTCCGACGTCCCGCTGGCCAGATATTCAACTGTTTTTCATTCTTTTTCCAGACAAATTTTTAAATAATGATAGTGTGACATCATATTTACTGAAATTCGCTATCAAAAAGATGTTTCTAAAGAATGCCCTCCGACGTCCCGCTGGCCAGATATTCACCTGTTTTTCATTCATTTTCCAGACAAATTTTTAAATTATGATAGTGTGACATCATATTTACTGAAATTCGCTATCAAAAAGATGTTTCTAAAGAATATTGGTAAAAACCAATCAAGCCTAGGGTACGGCAACGTGCTCGTGTTTACAGATTTACAGTAAGGCAACTTGTTTTCCAACTGTATGGCAACTTACTAGTTTAAAAAATGTATATGCCGTCCTTTTCAAGAAATAGTGCTATAAGTTCAAACCTAGTTATGCATTATTAGATATATTTCTTATATATCCGAGTTTACATCAGATATGAGATGCAATGTAATGTAGTCAATTTTAATACATTGAACAAATGAAAAATTAGTTTATCTTTTCTCCAAGTCATAAAATTTTGATATTAATTTTTTTTTTTAATTAAGCGTTTACAATTTGAATACGATACATACAACAGCGGATACATGATTTTGACTTTCTTTTACAGTTTTGCTGTGTCTTTGACAGGCTACTCGTATGGTTAAACGAATGCTGTCATTAACAATCAAATTCATATTTTACATATACATTTTATGTAAACTAGACTATTTGAACCTTGTGAGAAAATATTTTCATGCACACTTAAGAATCACAGGCACTTGTCTTTTTTCAAGAGACAAGTGCCTGTGTTAAGAATGACTCGCCTTACACTTTGATTATGCCATGTATCATCGTAATGTTTACTTTGAAAAATGTCCTTTCCCTATAAGCGCTCTTTAAACAGGTATTATGTTTATCAAACAAGGACCAGGTCACAAAATATAGTTTTAGATTTATAACACAGTTTACATAAACTACTGGTTAAATATCTTTTTCTTTAACAAACAAAAAAAAACGTTTGTTCTTATGTTGTGCTGTTCACTGTCCCAGGTGAGGGGAGATTTGAGCGCTCACAAGCATGTTAAACCGCGCCACATTCTATATGTGCCTGTCCCTAGTCAGGAGCCTGTAATTTAGTAGTTATTGTAGGTTGCTGTGTGTCATATTTGTTTTTCGTTTATCGTTTTGTCATAAATCAGACCATTGTTATTTTCGTGCACGAGGTTTTTTTTTTTATTGATCATTTATTTGCTTGTTTTTTTCGTCTTTTTGTAAACATTTGTCTTGTGCAAAGTTCTTATTTATCATTCATAATCCTCCTTCCTCCTTCAAGAAAATCAAATTGCAATCTCGTAAGTTTCAAAATAGAGAAGGTGTGTTTGAAAACAAAATAACCACGTGCTGCTGTAAATGTTAACGCAATTGCAAGTCTTACTTGTATTGAATTATATAATTTTATTTGACACAATATCAAAGTCTTATTCTTGAAAAAGTACCACAAAAAGAGATGTCGGGCGAATATATCCAGCTCCCCCACTACCCCACAACCAACTCATTTTAATTTAGACCAAACAAAAAGACTTGAAAATGAAAAATGTTGTAATTTTCCATCTTGAAAATAAAAAGTTTTATTTTTTTTTCTTTTATCTGTGACAATTTGTATTTGGTTACCATACATATATAGTCTATTGTAATAGTAGTTTGGATGTTTAAAGTCCTACAAAGGAACTAAATATTCTAATTCGGCGATCCCTTTGCGGAATTTTTTTATTGAATTATATTTTAAGCACTGATGGTCCATTCTTTTCTTTTAGGGAGCATGATTTTTCTTTCGTGACAAACATTTTTCCCCCGACTTAAACAAAAAACAAGCTATTTCAATAACATACAGTAACTACATACAGTAACTACAAAATTATTACTAAACTCAAATAATAATTCATTTCCCCCCTAATTTTCAATGCAAAAAAAGTATTTTGTTCACTTACCTTCTAAACAAGGAATTATATAAACTATATATTCAAGAAAAATTTTTAAATTAAACAATATATATACAAAAAAATTATATTTTTTATATACTTATGTAAAGAAGATTTTCCAAATGTTTTTACAAAAATCCGCTTGTGTTTATCTTTTGATTCAAAAAAGTTAGGTTTGTCTATCTAAAGGATAGAAATGTCCAAGAAACCGAAATTTTGAGTAAATGTCTAAAATTCCGACCCCATTTATCTCTAAAAGTAGCACAAGGTATATTTTTTTATTACATATTTGAATTGACTAGGTGAAAAATAGCTTGTATGCTAATTTTCGTAAAAAAATAACCCTGGGATCAAAACTGTATCATATGCCACTAAGGTCAAATATATCAATATCGATATGTCGATTGAAAATTTTAAAATGTCAATAATTATTAACATCGAGTTCATACTTAATTTCTTTTTCCCAAATTTAACTATAAGAACATTTGTAGATATATTCGTGGTCATCTCTATCTTTATCTTTAGTTGGTGCATCTCATAATAATCATCAATTTCTTTCCTTATAAAAATGAGAAGATCTGGTATGATTGCCAATGAGACAACTCTCCACCAGAGACCAAATGAAATAGAAGTTAACATCTATAGGTCACCATACGGTCCTCGACAATAAGCAAAACCCATACCGCATAGTAAGTATATATAAAGGCCCCGAAGTGACGAATGTAAAGAAATTCAAACGAGAAAACTAACGATTTATGTACAAAACAATAAACGAAAATCAAACATTATATACATTTTATAAATAAACAGTGTGTTAAATAAACTGTATACATCCAATTTAATATTTGTATGATTTCTTTATTCATAACTAGTATATCACTATCAGAGTCGGAACAAGATGTTGTACACAGGATGTAAATTGCTACTGACAGCATTTAGGATGGCATTTTTCATGAATTTTACTTGTGCACACATGGTTCAACAGGGAAGCGATGCATGGATACCCGCATTGTGTAATAATGTGAGCTAATGAGCCCGCCAGGATGTCGCTAGAATACCCGAATGTGTAACTTTGACAATACCTCTGGCAAAAATTCATCAAGTCATGCCGATTGACAAGTTCGGGAAGAACCCAGAATGAACAAATGTATTTCATATAACAGTTATTTTACCAGAAACATATATAATACATCATTTTGACAATGAACGAAACTCCGGTATGCCATGTTTGTTTTTGGAACTTTATGGTATTTAGATATCAGTGATTATTTGTATCAAGATGCTGTTTAGTTTAAACATATTTTTTTTGCAAAATTACACCAAAAGGATAAGACACAAGTTAGTCCAACTTAGATCTTCTTCAAGATGCTGTCAAGATGGCGACATGTCGAAAATTGATAGTTGGATTTAAAAATCTAATTTGATTACATATTCACGAGAATAAAACGTTAATATTTATGAAAATATGCATATTTATAAGGAATAAACATGATATCAATTTTTCATTTTTAGCTCACCGGGGCCCGAAGGGCCCCCTGTGAGCTTATGCCATCACTTGGCGTCCGTCGTCTGTCGTCGTCGTCTGTCGTCTCGTCTGTCGTCGTCGTCTGTCGTCGTAAACTATTTCAAAAATCTTCTCCTCTGAAACTTTTGGGCCAAATACCTTCAAACTTTAACTAAATGTACCTTAGGGTATCTAATTTATAAATTGTATCCGAAGTTTTGATCCATCGACAAACATGGCCGCCATGGCTAAAAATAGAACATAGGGGTCAAATGCAGTTTTTGGCTTATATCTCAAAAACTAAAGCTTTCAGAGCAAATCTGACATTGGGGTAAAATTGTTCAATTGGCCAAGATCTAGCAGCTCTGAAATTTTCAGACGAATTGAACAACCCATTGTTGGGTTACTGCCACCGAATTGGTAGTTTTAACAAAATTTTGCAGTTTTTTGTTATTATTTTGAATATTATTATAGATATATATAAACTGTAAGCAGCAATAATGTTCAGCAAAGTAAGATCTACAAACACAGTTAATATGACCATAATTGTCAATTGACCCCCTAAGGAGTTATTGCCCTTTAAAGACAATTTTACACAATTTGTTCATCAAGTTTGCTAACATTTAAAAATCTTCTCCTCCGAAACTACTGGGCCAATTACCTTCACACTTTAACTAAATGTTCCTTAGGGTATCTTGTTTATAAATCGTATCCGAAGGTTGTATCCATCGACAAACATGGCCGCCATGGCTAAAAATAGAACATAAGGGTCTAATGCAGTTTTTGGCTTATATCTCAAAAACTAAATCTTTTAGAGCAAATGTGACATGGGGTAAGATTGTTTAAGTGGTCAAGATCTATCGGCCCTGAAATTATCAGACGAATCGAACAACCCATTGTTGGGTTACTGCCACCGAATTGGTAGTTTTAACAAAATTTTGCAGTTTTTTGTTATTATTTTGAATATTATTATAGATATATATAAACTGTAAGCAGCAATAATGTTCAGCAAAGTAAGATCTACAAAAAAGTTAATATGACCAAAATTTTCAATTGACCCCTTAAGGAGTTATTGCCCTTTAAAGACAATTTTACACAATTTGTTCATCAAGTTTGCTAACATTTAAAAATCTTCTCCTCTGAAATACAGGTGAGCGTTTCAGGCTCTTGAGAGCCTCTTGTTTTTTTTTGCGAAGTTTCCCTTAAAGGATACGTCAAATAATGTTCACCGATTCGACTCAAAATCTCATATTATATTTATAACATACTAAAGCGTCAAACCAAATTACTAAAAGTGCTTAAGAAACAATTTACAATGCATGGACTCATTATAATGGATCAACAGTTCGTGTGTATTTTAGAATAGGCGCCATATACTCAACCATCGAAAAGATCTCCGAAGAATTCCGTAGGTCGTATGACCTGATGTAAACATAAATATAAATGTAAATACATAGGTAAGCACGTGTGGCGGAGAGCCTATTTTTTTAAACATTACTTCCCTTGAAAGTGGACTGTGTGAAATTAACATTTAAATATTACTGTTGATATAAATTATTGATAAAAATGATGATTGTTTTACATGTCATAATATCTATTTACTTTATTGTGCTTTAATTTGTTGAATATATTCACAGATTTTGATAAATTTGCAATGTATCTTTTACTTATACAGCTTTTCTAGTCATCTTGCTATTGTTAAATAAGATCTGAGATTAATTTTTGTTAACTTGCTTAATGATTTGCAGAGCCACTGTTTTCCTACACAGACTGTCGTAAGGTAGGTGCATTTTGAAAAATGCAACCCAACGCTGTTATTAGACAGTCTACACATGCTTTAGCTTCTAATATAGAAAGCTTGCTGGTTGTTCTGAAACTCATTCATCATTTGTTCTTCATGTGATCATCATTTTATATTGTTTATGTTTCATTGCGTACATCACTTTATGTGCTCCAGTTTAGGAGTTTTTACAGGACAGTGTAGGAACCCGTGTTACTTTCCCCTCTCTTCTGAGTGACGAAAACTGCTCAGCAGGCCGTGTGCACAACTGCAAGGAACATTCAGCGGACACGTTGTCCAAAGGAACAATTCGTGGCTAACCACAGCGTGAGTTACCTTTAAAACATTACAAATTATGTCTTTACATCAGCGATGAACTGTTTTAATATATTTTCCTATGTTATAAAGAAACTATGAACATTTAACCGTTCAAACTGTTCGTATCTGCGATTACACAATTTAATTCAGACAGAACCCGACGTGTGCAAGAATATTCATCTATTTATTATCATAAAGAACATTAACAGCTTTATATATCTACGAATTGTTTATCCGTATTTTTAATGGACTTTAATTATTATTGAACACATTGTAAAATTGTATTTATATTTGTATTTTCAGTTTTTCACCATTTGGATTGGTAGTGAAATAAAAGTCAGCTCCTGATTGTTTTATCTTTACATAAACCCAGTCATCTTGGTTACACTCGCTGGTCCGGCCAGTACAGTGAAAAAGCTACAACTTGCCTGTTGTTTTTCTTGGATAACGTACGCCACTCCACGACAGTCAGCAGACCCATAACGTACTTTCAACGACAACGTTTCGTGCTAGTAAATTGACGACAACCTGTCTTTACATATCCAGACAAGGAACGACTACGTAGCAACGTAAATACCTTTACACTGACAGTGGACCACATAACTTGTGTGTACTAGGCAGCAACCCAACAACGTTGAGTCACCATGGATCCCAGTCACGTGGAACAGCAAGAAGAGGTTCAGCCCCAAGAGGGAGATGTCCCTGAACTATTAGAAAATCCGTCTAATACAACACATTCAGATGAAAATCCCGAGACTAGGCGAGTACGTGACCTCACGGAAAAAGGAAAAGGAGCTTTCACAGAAAAACGTGACAAGTTCTGTCAGGAACAAGAGGCTCTCTGGACAGAAATTGAATCCCAGTTATTGGAAGTCACCACGCCTCCTAACGAGCTCCAGCAACTCCTAACAGCCCAGGACAAACTTGTTAAAGCCTGTAATAATTATCGTAGGCTCACAGATGAATTCCTGGACTTTCTGAAAAGGACCAGAACATCGGAGAGTCAAAAAGAAATAGAAGCATGTAATCTCTCATTGGATTTTCGTCTGTCCAAAGTGGAACTGGTTATGGAAAAACTACACGAGCATCGCCTCGCCCTAACAAAGGCCAAATCCACTAAAACAAAGACCTCAAAGGGTAAGAAAACCTCACACAGCGGTAGCTCTAACGTGTCAGACATGTCAAGCCTAGCACGGAGAAAGCGTGCCAAGGCAGAGGCTGCCAAGTCTAAAATAGCCTTTGTCGAAAAACATGCCCTTATCCTACAACAGGAGGCAATGTTAGAGGAACAAGCCCTGTTCAGACAAATTGAAATGGAACAGGAAGCAGCACGCAAAAAGGCTGAAATGGAACAGGAAGCCACACGTAAAAAGGCAGAAATGGAGCAAGAAGTCGCTCAACGTAAAGTTCAACTAGAACAGGAGGCCGCACAGAGAACAGTTCAGCTAGAACAGGAGGCCGCTCACAGAAAAGTGCAATTAGAACAAGAGGCCATGCGCAGGAAGGCTCAAATGCAACAAGAAGCCGCACGAGTAAGCCGGGAAAAGGCCGAGCTGAAAGCCAAATTTAACATTCTTGAAGCACAGAAAGAAGCTGCAGCCGCAGAAGTAGAGGCTCGTATCCTGGAATACGACGACAGCCAAGCATTTAGCGATCTCCCTGATGAAACGGAAGACCCCCTCCAGCGTGTGCAAGATTTTGTCAATAAACATCACGTACCAACTGCTGTACAGGAAGAAACAGGACCTCAAAAGATGGAACAAATTCCTGTTAAGATTAGGCTAAGTCATGAAGCACCAGCGTTCGTGCCATCCGTGGCACTGAACTTGCCATCACAAACACCTGCGGTCTTCCCTACACATGCTAAGTCACCAGAAGTTAATGTATTCCCAGATCTGGGAACAATAACTGGCATAGGAAAACGGGGCGTTTCAGAAAATATCCCTGTCTTACACCAAAAACAAGGCGTTATAGAAGAGATCCCTGTTTCACACCAAAAACAAGGCGTTATAGAAGAGACCCCTGCTGCACACCTGCAACAAACCAATCCTACATCAGAGATAACTAGATTTCTTCTACGTAAAGACCTGCTGTTCTCCCGATTAACAAGCTTTAACGACCGGGCAGAATCCTTCCATACATGGAAAGCTAGCTTCAGAAACGTCATAGACGAATTACAAGTTTCTGACTCTGAACAAATAGACTTACTGATTAAGTGGCTAGGGCCAGAGTCTGGTAAACATGCCATGAGTATAAGGGCGTCAAATGCCAACAACCCAACAAGAGGCCTACAGAGGTTATGGCAGAGACTAGATGAGCGATATGGTGCTCCAGAAATGTTGGAAGCCTCTATCACGAGTAAACTGATCAACTTTCCAACTTTGACAAATAAGGACAACGCACGTCTCTATGAACTGTCTGATATTCTATCAGAAATAGAATATCACAAGGAAAATCCCAAGCTGGGATGTTTGCTTGCTTATTTCGACTCTTCGTCCGGGATAAATCCTATTGTGGAAAAACTGCCATACGGACTCCAAGAAAAGTGGATAACAAGGGCTTCAAGATACAAGTCTAAATATGAAGTTGCCTTTCCACCTTTCACAGAATTCTCTGCCTTCATCAGGGAAATTAGCAAAATTAAGAACGATCCTGGGTTTATTTTTGGGTCAAGAGTCACACCAAGTACAAAAGGTGCTGCGCCTAGGTTCACACCTCAGCCTGGAACAAAAATCAACGTTCACAAGACAGCGGTCGAACAACGATCTGGAGAGACTACACAACAACAAAATCTGTGCATAATACACAATACCGAACATTCGCTAAATGAATGTCGTGGGTTCAGAGCTAAAACTATAGAGGAACGCAGGGAACTGTTGAGGCAAAACAATCTTTGTTACAAATGCTGTGATTCGACTATGCACAGAAGTCGTGATTGCAACGCAAGTATCAGTTGCAATGAATGCGGAAGTAAACAACACACCACCGCATTACACACAAATCGTGTGTACCAACCCAAAGGTGCACCGCCTAGATCAGTCGACGGCGGGGAGCCAATTGATACAGCCTACGGCGGGGAGCAACTTGAGTTAGCTGAAACCAAGCTAACCTCTGTTGGTTCAACTTGCACAGATATCTGCAAAGATGGCAACAGTAGTAAATCTTGTGCCAAGATACTTCCTGTGAATGTCTTTCACAAAAATAATCAGGACAAAGTAATTCGCATGTATGCAATTATTGACGACCAAAGCAACCGGTCTCTCGCCGCTCCTGAATTCTTCAGCCTATTCAACGTACAGGAAGAAACAAAAGACTATATGTTATCCACATGCTCCGGCAGCAAGGCTACTTCCGGTAAACGAGGAAACGGCTTTGTCGTAAAGTCTGTACAAGACAATACACGATTCAATCTGCCTGAACTGATTGAATGCGATAACATTCCAAATAATCGGAACGAAATTGCTACACCTGAGGATATATTGCAATATCAACACTTGCAAGAACTGCAAAAAAATATTCTCCCGATTGATGGAAAATGCAAAATTCTATTGCTCATTGGAAGAGACCTAATAGAGGCACATCACGTCCTTGATCAACGTCTTGGACCACCAAAGGCTCCATTTGCGCAAAAGTTAAACCTGGGTTGGATTATCGTTGGTGAAATACGCTCCGATAAGCAACATGTTCACCTCGAACTCACTACAAAGGAAACAAATCCAACTTACAGTGTTGTGAAACCACATACAAAGAAATTACCTGAGTGTAATAAAACCAACACCCATTCAAATGGAATTCGAACTGATTCGTTTAAACATTATCCCCGTTTACATGGGCAACCGAAATCGAAATCAGCGACTTCGATCGTCAGTTTTGCAGAAGCCGAAAAGTTCATTTCGAAAGCAACACCACCAAAAGTGAATTCCGACTTAAGTCACAGAGAAAAGGAACATGGCACCGACTGGTCTACTGTATGCCGTAAACGTAAAGGAAAGTGTCCATTTCGCAAGACGTCCTCGTTGGATCGCATATCTGTGTCGAAAGGAGATTCTTCCATCAGAACTACAGCCATGGAATTGGATCTTAGATCGCCGCGATCTCGTCGGAAACACCGCCTTGTCTAGGAAAAAAGCTGTGAAATACCCAGCCTCCCGTTGGATTACTTCCAAGTTCATATAAGTGGAACTTTGGACTGTTGTTATATATTTAACATTTTATTTGTTTTTGATAATGGAATAGTGATGTCAGATAGACCTCAGACGGGGAGTGTTCTGAAACTCATTCATCATTTGTTCTTCATGTGATCATCATTTTATATTGTTTATGTTTCATTGCGTACATCACTTTATGTGCTCCAGTTTAGGAGTTTTTACAGGACAGTGTAGGAACCCGTGTTACTTTCCCCTCTCTTCTGAGTGACGAAAACTGCTCAGCAGGCCGTGTGCACAACTGCAAGGAACATTCAGCGGACACGTTGTCCAAAGGAACAATTCGTGGCTAACCACATCGTGAGTTACCTTTAAAACATTACAAATTATGTCTTTACATCAGCGATGAACTGTTTTAATATATTTTCCTATGTTATAAAGAAACTATGAACATTTAACCGTTCAAACTGTTCGTATCTGCGATTACACAATTTAATTCAGACAGAACCCGACGTGTGCAAGAATATTCATCTATTTATTATCATAAAGAACATTAACAGCTTTATATATCTACGAATTGTTTATCCGTATTTTTAATGGACTTTAATTATCATTGAACACATTGTAAAATTGTATTTATATTTGTATTTTCAGTTTTTCACCATTTGGATTGGTAGTGAAATAAAAGTCAGCTCCTGATTGTTTTATCTTTACTTAAACACAGTCATCTTGGTTAAACTCGCTGGTCCGGCCAGTACACTGGTCTTGCACAGACCTCACCATATTTTGTCATTTTTATGTGAATTTTAACTTATTTACATTGGAATACTTGTATCTTTACAAAATTGTTGATATTTGCTTAATTGTAATTTATTAATAAACTATGAAAACTTGCTAGTGTTAAGTTCTACAAAGCCAAATATGAAGGATGAGAGACTCAGGATTCCGATACCTACTCTTCATACATACAGGGATAAAAAGTTGACACAGAAAATACACAACGTAAAAAACCCTCCGGTTACACACGTGCAATCGTATAATGACAATTTTTCATGTCATAGATTAAACGAGACCAATACTGGGTCTGGACCTGCGTCGCTGCATGATGCAATTGTTTGATGTAATATGTATACTGGAGCAAAACTTAATTAAACCCTTTAACTGATGCCAAGAAAACTTTGTCGAAAATTTTCCTGGTACAATGAGTGCTGTAAAATTTCAAACTACCGGCACACAGGAAGTGGCTATACATGGCAGATGTAAAAATTGCTAACTCGCTTCATCTCAGCATTACCAAGCTGCAGACCAAATATTAAATCATTCCCTTACCTAGGAGCCGAGAAAATTTTGACGAAAATTTTCCTAGTACAATGAGTGTTGTAAAATTTCAAATTATCAGCAAACAGGAAGTGAATGCACGGCAGATGCAACAATTGCTTACTCGCTACAACTTAACATTATGAAGCTGAACACCAAATATTAAATCATTTCCTTTCATAGAAGCCTAGAAAACCTTGACGAAAATTTTCTTTCGGACGGACGGACGGAGTCAAACGGTTAGTAGATCTGCTTCCGCCATCGGCAACGCAGGTAAACAATATGTAAATCATTGTTTCGCCTGTATTTGAAGGATTTTTTTGTGGGCAGAATCAGTCAACGAAAGGGATATTCACGGTGTCTGCCTTGTTTCACTGTTGGCATCCTTTTTAACATGTTTAGCCCATGCGTAGCCAATCCATGTTAAGAGTTAAATTGAAGTTCGCATCAATACGGATTCAAATGAGTTGAATTATTGACAATAATTAAGTCAATAACACATCATCGATATTTTTTAGCTTATTTTGATAAAATTGAACCCAAACTGGCTGCTTATAGCGACATATTATTTCACAATTCCGCTTTTATAAATGTTTGAAACAAAAACAAATCTTTGGTTTTTAATACCACATCTTCCTATATCTATATAAAGTACAAATTTTCCTCTATCTTTACAAAACAAACATTTATGAATCTTTTATTAAAACTAGAACTGGAAAATTGATCAAATTACACAATGAATACAAAAAATAGGAAGAAATGAGGGAAAAAGTATCTTTTAAAGATTTGTCATACAAGTAGAAGAAATAAAGTTTAACAAAAATATCAAACTCTAATGAAAATTCAAAAAGGGGAAGTCCATAAAAACTGACAAAGTCAAACGTTATCAACCAACGGAACAAGTGGAAACAACTGTTATATTTCTAACTTTTTCCTTAGACAAGAGTGCACACAATGAAATGTCTCGCCTGCGCTACTGATCATTGTTTAAGTTGAAAGTCTTATAGAAAAAAGTTTTACTACAAGTATCACATAAAACTTAATATTTTTAAATATCCATGGCAATGAAGTCAAGGTCAGATAAATCCTGTCAGACAGACATGTACACCTTGCAATTATTCAATATACCAAATATAGTTGACCTTTTGCTTATGGTAATTGAAAACAGACCAAAACATAAAAACTTAACATAGACCAATAACCATGACCTTGAGGTCAAGGTCAGATTAGACCTGCCAGACAGACATGTACACCTTACAACCATTCTTTACAAAAATATAGATGACCTACTGCTTATAGTATTTGAAAAACAGATCAAAACACAAAAACTTAACATTGACCAATAAACCATGAAAATGAGTTCAAGGTGAGATGAAACCTGCCAGACTGACATGTACCCCGTACAACCATTCCATACACCACATATATGTGACCTACTGCTTATAGTATCTGAGAAACGGACCTCATCATGTAACTTTAACCGTGATCACTGATCCGTTAAATGAGGTCGAGGTCAGGTGAACTTTACCAGACGGATATGTAGACGATGCAAGGAACCTATACACCAAATATAATTATCCTATTACCCATAATAAGGGAGAAATTCACATGATAAAAAATTATATTTTTTTTCAAGCAGTCGCTGAACTATGAAAATGAGGTCAATGACAATGGACATATGACAGACGGAACTTCGTAACATAAGGTATCTGCATATAAGGTATGAAGCATCCAGGTCTGCTACCTTCTGAAATATAAAGCTTTATACAAATAGAATACACCGCCGCCGCCGGATAGTAATCCCTATGTCTCGTATACTCCGACTTTCGTCGCAGGCGAGACAAAAATAGTGGGTTAAACCTGGTTTTATAGTTAGCTTAACCTCCCTAGCTATAAAATAGGTTTAACCCATCATTTTCTTGGGACAATACCTGTACCAAGTCAACAATATGACAGTTATTTTCCACTCGCTCCATTGGTTGATATGGTCGAGCGTTTAATTTGGTCAGGTTTTATTGACTTCCCTTTTTTGAATTTACCTTGGAGTTTGTTTTTGTTAATGCTTTCTTGTTTTGTATGTTCGATATCTGACCTAATATGAGATCCAATTTGTGTGTTCTAATCCATCTTATTCTCACTTCAAACCAAATCGGAACAGGTCGATTTATGTAACAAAAATTCTTCATTGTTTTTTAAACCAAGGTACGGTGCGTCTTTAATATGATTGTATGTCTTTTGTTAATTTGTGTCGTTGGGATGCTGTCTCATTGACATATACGCGACATCTCCTTAATTGATATTGTACAGCAATCAAAACCTCAATTACACACTGCCCTTTGTTTATTTCTACAACGAAACCCTTAAAAAATACGCGATTTGTGTTTACGCATAACACCAACGTAAATTTTTGACGTAAAAACCCTACACACAAATTATATTTCCGACTTATTTTCCTTAGTAATATGATTCTAGAATATTTAAGAAAATCTTAACGTTGGAGTTTTCTATGTGTCTTCAAAGTTCCATGCGAAAAATTATCTAGTGCTGAGGGCTAATAACATTAACGGTACCAATTTTACTGCACCAGATGCGAATTTCGAAAATTTTATGTATTTCAGTGATGCTCGTTGCCAAAATATTTGAAAATCCAAAAGTTATTCAAAATGATTTTATCGAGGTCCCGGGTAACTTTTCGGAGAAAAAATGTTAACGCCAAAGTTGATCGCGAGTTTCTGTTTAAAAATTATTATACCGGATGAATATTTTTTTCGTGAGGTTTTTTTAATCAGACACAGACTTAGCTTTATGCAAAAACAAATCAAATATTAAAGTGTAATTTTTATTGATTATTTGATTATATTTTAAATATATTTAAAACAAGTTCTTATAAACTTTTATACAAAAAACTGCATTTAATGAATGGAAATGTGGATATAGACTAAGTGATCATGTACATCCCCACTGAAAGACCCTAACAGATTGAGAAACACGATAAATGTAAATGGTATAGCATACGGGGCATATGACATTTGAGCGAAAATAAAAAATGCACATAGTGTCATTTGAGCGCCGACATTATAGACCATTTTAGCGCCGGAATATTTACCTTGCCTGGATTTTCAAATAGGACGTTTGAGCGAATTTTTCTGTGATACTTTAATATGAATTAAGAAAATATTTTTAAAAAGTAAGAAAAAAGAGTAATTTTTTAAAATGAATATATTTATTTTATTTTACATCCGAGTAATTCGACCGGTTCTGGCTAGTTAATGGTAGTGTAGTCCTGAGTTGATCTCTACTTAACAATCAATTCTAATATAATTCATTGGCTATGCAAATCTTCTTTGTTCTAAATATTGATGCACATCAGAGCTGAACAGACAAGGAGAAGGAACAGAATCTCTTGGACTTGCTTTCACGGTACTGCCAGCAGGAAATAACGAGGGATTTTTATGTCAGAAGCCTAGGATATAAATTTCAAGCCCGAACTGACTTGGAAATAAAGCCATTGCCAATTTTATTCTTTATGACAGTGTTTTGTTTTTTTACAATTTAAAAACGTTTTAAAATTAGTGCGTTATAAATTACACATTTTATTATCTATATCTTGCTCGAAATCCTGGCCACTTCCCCGTGGTGAGCAGGGGTAACAGATTATATCTGGCAAACGGAAGAGGTAGTCCTTCATCATTCTTAATCTTTTTTCGCTCAAATGTCCTATGCTTATTTTTTTTCGCTAAAAATGTCCTAAAATTTTGGCGCTCAAACGTCCTTTTTTATTCGCTCAAATGTCCTGCCATTTCGCTCAATACGGGTCACGCTTATCCAAGCAGTTATAAATTTCATCTTATTTTTAAGTATACTTACTTTTTGAGCTATATATGTTAACAATTCTGTTTCTTGGTGCTGTAGAAACAATATTTAATTTATCCATTATAAAAATGCTTTATAATACGGCAAAATATAATATGACACTGTTATACAACTATTTTTAAAACCCTAATACCAAAATAGTAGTGGAGTATAATGCAAATAAATATACGAAGTGTATCATAAATTATAAGGTAGCTTAGGTGTATTTAATAAAGGGGAATCGATGTAGTTTCACTTTTTATTGTCTTTTTTTTTTTGTTAGTATGAGATATTATATAGATCATAATGAGATATTTGAAATTATAAAAAATTTAAAAGCTCTGATAAATATATAATAGGGAAAAAAGAATAACATGTAAGCAGCTTTGTTTCATTTCAAAACTTTATTGAATTTCGTATTACATAGTTACCGAAATATGTTATATTTTACGGCTGTCGTTCGGTATTTTGAGAAAAGTAACGGTGGTCAAGTATTGCAATCTGAACTTGAATTCATCTGGAATGTTGTTTAATACAATGCAACTTCAAATCTGCGGAAACATCGGTTATAATTATCAAAAGGTGGAATAAGTCAGAAATAACTGAAAAGTCTGTTGAAATGCTTATCATTCTTCAATATAACTGAGCACAAAGGCAACGTAAAAATGCAGTAGTACTTTTAAAGAAAACATAAAACTCGACACATAACCATATGACAATTAACAAAGAAAAAAACACGTTTTAACATCAATTATGGTAACTCTCCTATATATATATCATGATATATGTGAAACTAATACGTAAGTGTATCAAATTGTGCAACAAAGTGTAACTTTTTTTCCATCAAAAATGTTCAGATTATTGAGAAAAGGTTGGATTTTTGTTAATTTTATCAATAATTGATAGTGAAAAATAAGGCAGCGTATAACTGCGATCGTTATAGCCATGAAGGGCCAAACTAAATCAGCAGAAACTTTATTTGTCAATTAATAAACTTGTTATTGGTTTAAGCGTGTAATTAAAAAAGAATGTAAATGAGTGTGTTTATTAACTGTCATTTATATAGAGAGTCCTTTGTACGTACAACGATATACGTCAAAGTACCCAGCTAACAACTAACGTACTTGCCTCAAATGTGTTCGGTTGTGGATTCCATCCACGAATTGGTCTGTAAATTTACCGATTGTGTTTTATTTCAAATTGTAATAATTTTGACTGTCGGGTGATGCATGCATAGCATAAGACGCTTACCCTGTCGACACTTCTAGTATCTCTCCGTTTGGAGACATTTAGCGATTCCATCATGTTTTTGTCAGGATTGTACCACAAAATAGTTTAACCCCAAAACTGATAGTAAATACCTGTACGCCAAGTACACAGCGCTAAGGAATATGAATTACTGGTTTTGAGTCAGAATAACATGTCCGTGTAGAGATATGTCTTCTACGAACTGTTTACACCATTTGAACTCGAGCGTGGTGGTCCAGTACATTTACGACAGGACTTTCAACTTTCAGAATAATTCAATGTTCACACCGCAGCAATATTGGCATTGCGTAGACACGAGATGTTTAACCTCGAAATGTAATAGAGTATTTTTTATTTACTTCCTGTGGTGAAAAGATTAACAACTTTTTGGGTTAAAATACTTCGTTGTAAATTACTTGTTTACCGGTAAATTCATAAATCATATGTTCTTAATATCTGATGAATTCTTACTTGTTATGTGTGATTTTTTTTCATGCAAATTTTCCATATCGTTGTCCGCTCGTATAAAGTAATATCATATTTATCTTTTACCTAGATATGACTATGGTTAAAACAAATATGAAAACCAGTAACCAATTGGTTGTCGTTTTTATAGTATAAATCCGGCCGTTGGTTTTGACTTTGAATTGATTCAGTTTGTCATACCAGGGCGTTTAGATTACGGTATCATTGTCTATCATAAGAAGTTCCTATCAAACTAACTCGCCATTGGAATAAGTATACAAAATTCGTTCGCGAGTGACATAGTTTGCCAATTTGATTTGTTGTTATATGAATTTGTAGTAAAAACTTAACGAATGAAATAAAGAACCTAAATCTAATGACATTGAGCTATCGTATCCCTATTCCCTAACAAAAGTAAAGAGGAATAGGTCATGTCAAGTCTTCAATGACACCAATTATATAATGAAAATTACTATATAATTACAAAAGATTGGAAAACTTTGAAGAAAGTTTAAAAAAAACAAAACAAGTGGTTCCTGATCTTTCACGATCATTTTGAAATATCATCAAAAAGCGGTACTTAATATTTCACGATAGAATATGAAATTTATATAAATTTTCAACTTTTTACAAACATTGAGAATAAGCAACTGCAAAACGATTGTAAGAGTCTATGCAAAAGTATTTTAGAACGTAATTGCTAAGAGAAAAGAAATTCTGGTATACATGTTATCACAAAAAAGTCTATGTTTCTTACACTTTATCTGCCAATGAAATGTTGAAGCGTTATCTGCTAAAACAGTGAATGATTAAACAATTTTATTATTTCCAATATTTGTTCTTATAATCCATTAAATTGGATTGAATACTGACCCTGCATGTGTATTCTCGATCAAATTTAATTCACGGTACAATACAAGATCTTGAAATCGCGGCCAGATAGCAATAATTGACCACCGTTAATAATTCCTTCAGGGTCGACTTTCTCGATATTCATACAAAATATATATGTATAGGTTAGACAATACTTGGTCATGTTTTATGAGGATTTAAATCCCAAGGCGTAGCCGAGAGCTTTAAATCTTCATAAAACATGACCAAGTATTGTCTGACCAATTTAGAACATATTCACACCTTCGAGTGACCTTACAAAATTATCCTTTCCCATTGTAATATTCAAACCTTAATAAGAATTCACTTTTGATAATGAAGTGTTAACTTGATTAATAAAAGGAACATGTGTAATGGTTATTTCAATGGATGGAATGAAATAGCACTGACAAAGTTTTGTGAGGACAAAAAGGATAAATTGTTTTCTTCTGCTTCAGTTAAAATTTAATACTTATATACCTTAAATTTCTTGGTTATAAAAAGCACCCAATGTATTATAAATCAGCTTTTTGAAATTTGTATACTTTTTGGTAATTATAAAACTCACTCAATAATTATTAGAATTACGATCATTCAACATCAGATGCTTACTTTTTATTGATGAATGTACATGTATTTTTTTTCTTTCGAAAAGTTCCTTTGCTTTATATATCAGCAGTCTGACATTGTTTTCTTTGAAAAAAAGACATTGACTCTAAGGTCTGGTATTAAAATTAATTTAAAGATTATTTTATGTACACCTTTGCCCCCATATATATATATTTTGTTCCATATATGTACCATTATAAACATTTGCAATTTTTAAAATGTTTTATAGTTCTATTCTTTTTTATCTTTAGTCAGTAGGCTGTTTTCTTATGGAAAATGCCTCAGGGCATTGTACACTTCATTAGTGTAGTTATTAAGAATTCACTTTCATAATTAATCTTCAATGAAAAGTCATTCATGTATAGTATTTTATAGTGCATGGAAAGCCATGTACTATGAAAATTAGAAGGAAAAAAACTGATTTTCCATTGGACGAAATGGGGTGAGTATGTTCTAAATAAAACGTATATATACAATTCTCTAATTCTTTGGCAATTTAACCCTTTCTGCACCCATTGTATCAAAAAATTTAATCAACGTGTGGTTGACGATGATCTCAGAAGATGATTGGCTGAGTTTCAGGGTCATAACCTTTATCAGCTCACTGGATGAATCGAAATGTGCTATAGGTGTTAGAGAAATTGACAACTTTGTGGAATGTGGGAGGCACTCGAAGGGGATTTTTCGTTAACTTTATAAAAAATGAAAGTGTATTTGATAATCATTAGAGAAACAGATTCTTACATAGTTACTCGTGGATCATCGGATTTATCCAATCTCGACAGTTAAATTATCTATTTTAAAGTCCTCGCCGAGGTAAATCCGATAATCCACTGGTACCAATGTAAGAATCAATAAGTGCATATGAAATTTCCATTCCAGGATATGATTTTTTACGAAACTTCATGGTGAAAGTGGCACAAGTTTAGCCGTAAAAGGAGTTACTATGGGAAGTTGTATTGTCTATATTTATAGAAGTGGAACATCTAAGAGAAATTTTATCCGACAGTATTTCACCAACAACTGTGGTACCTTAGAAAGCTGCATTTTGACCCTGCTTTCCAGATTAGGTTCCATCTTGTATTTCATTGTTCAAGTTAGTGTGGTCATCCTGTCGGTAGCTAAACTGCGCATATTTCTTACTGTGTGTTTTTATATGGAGGCCTAGATAGGCAGAGGACATTGAGGGGGGGGGGATGGTGCCCACGTAAAACTGATTTTACCCCCATCATACATTTATCTGTATCCCGTAAGGTTATCTTGATTATGTGTTATTCTTGGTTGTCTTTGTTGGATAGTTTTCTTCGAGGAGTCGGGTTGTTTGTTGTTGGTTTAGTCTGTTTAATTGTCAAATATTTTTATGAATTTTTGTAAAAAAGTATGTTTTACCGCACGAAAGTTGTTCCTGAAATATTTTTTTTAACCAATTGTCGCCTAAATTCATTTGGGAAAATCACTTGAAACTGCGAAAAAAATATGACGTCTCCCGCCCATTTCCACATGAAATGTACTGTGTACACTAGGCGACAATTCTGACAAAAAAAAAACGACAAAACTTTTATATAAAAAAAACTAGTAACAACGGGAAATTTAGCGTCCTTGACCATTAACGGTTATCTCGAATGAAACTGTATCAACTACCCCTTTAACTTATTTATACATACCTAGTATTTGACAAGTTCCAATACAATTCACAAACTGCAATTAACAAGAATATATTAATATATATATTTACAAGTCTAAATTGAAAACAACGTTCAAACCTATAATTGCGTTGGATAAAAACCGCAATTTTTATACGTGTGCATGCAAAACAAATTTCTTGGTAGAGGGGGTCTAAATACAGCACAAACAACATTTTCCAAAAGACCAAAAAAGTCAAAAAGTATATTTTAACAAAACGCATTTGACTAGCAGGTCGAACAACAGATGTTCTTAAACCCTGCTGACTGCCATGGCGATTGCCAAATAAACGGATCACCATATGTAACAAAATGGATCTTAATTATTAATTTAATACCAAACAGAAAACAATAAACTTGCGGAAAAGATGGTATACCGCAAACATAAAGTGCAAAAATTGGTACACCATATCCGGATTTCGACAATTAATGTCTCTTCAGTGATGTTAGGAATCGAAACGGTATTTGGAAGGCCATATAATTTACCTCAATTTAGGATTGACTCTTGAATTTTGAAGAGTGTAAATAGGATGAACGGATTATATAAACCCGAAGGCAAATATAATACAAGCCCAAACGAAAAAATATAAACAAGTCTAAATTGAAAACAACGTTCAAACCTATGATTGCGTTGGATAAAAACCGCAATTTTTATACGTGTGCATGCAAAACAAATTTCTTGGTAGAGGGGTTTATATATATAAATTGTCTAAATATAAGTCAACGATCTTTCTTACGAGGGCGTTGGGTCGTTATGAAAAACGATGATGTACACAATAAATAAATTATATCATAATTATATAAAAAGGAAAACGTAAATACAAGTACCAATTATATTTTGGATAACAGATATCATTCATCCGTACGATGTAAAATCAATATCAATCTATTCTGATTTTACTAAAACAATCTAGAACGTAATACAAATTAAAAACCGAACAACGCTTTATAATTCTTGAATTTCAAAGTTCACGCAGAATGATGAGTTAAAATTTTGCACCGGACTTGATATTGCATTCTATACTTTCTCCTTAAAGTCTGGTTCATATCCTTAAAGTTTCGTACGTATTGGAGAGGTTCCTAGAAAATCGATAATTGCACGAAGGTAAACAAGAGATAAACAAGATGAAGGAAATGGACATTGCATCCTTACTGTAGGCATCAGAGGTGCAGAAATTGAACAAAGTATCTTAAATGTTGCTGAAATACTTGGTAATATATCATAAAAGGGTTATTGCACTGACATTGAGAAATATTAATGCAATAACAATACCTCAATATAGGATCTATGGCAAACGAGACGATTTTTAAATTTTAAATTTTCCTCACCTTAGCAAGTTCATCGGAAAGTACCAAGACCTAATAAATACTTATTCAGTGTCTACTTCAAAAATAATTTAGGATGGTCTTGAGTTATAGATTCTAGGTTATTTACTAATTTTTTGTCTTTGTACTTTTATGTTCCTTTTGGTGGGATGACTCTTGACGTGGCTAGGTATTGGTGTAACAGCATAACAGAAAGTAGTACATGTTTAAAACAAAATAGTTCCTACGCAAAATATGTAGAATATTTTAAAATGTTGGTATCAAATGAAAGCTGAAAGACTGGTCATCATAGTAAAACACTTTTTGACTATTAATTATGAATAATAACAAAAATTGCTTGAAATTTAAAAAAAAAGTTCATTTTGCCGGTATCTCAGATTTTGGTACTTCCTAAGTTCCCGGAAATTAACAATGCATGAACTCGATAATGTGTATCAGTATTTCGTGTGCATTTTTGTCTAGACGTCACGTCATCTAATTAACCACCGAGATGACCTCCGAAGACTGCCGACGGTCTATAACCCGATATTTTAACACAAGTTATTGTCTGGAAACTAAAAAAATACTTGTTTTTTTACCCCTTTATGGCCCTAAATTCCTAAACGTTTAGGGCAATTACCCCCAAACTCAAACCCAGCTTTCCCTTTGTGATATGGAACCTTGTAGTACAATTTCATGATCCATACACTTACACACACGTTATTGTCCTGAAACTAGAAAAATGCTTGTTTTTTGCCCCTTTTTGGCCCCTAATTCCTAAAATTTTGAGGCAATTACCCCCCCAAAATCAATCCCAGCCTTCCCTTTGTGGTATGGTACCTTGCAGTACAATTTCAGAGAGATCCATACACTTGAACACAAGTTATTGTCTGGAAACTAGAAAAATGCTTATTTTTGGCCCCTTATTCCTAAACATTTTGGGCAATTACCCCCAAACTCAATTCCAGATTTCCCTTTGTGATATGGAACCTTGTAGTACAATTTCAGAAAGATCCATACACTTACACACAAGTTATTGTCATGAAACTAGAAAAATGCTTGTTTTTTTGCCCCTTTTTGGCCCCTCATTCCTAAAATTTTGAGGCAATTACCCCCAAAATCAATCCCAGCCTTCCCTTTGTGGTATGGTACCTTGCAGTACAATTTCAGAGAGATCCATACACTTGAACACAAGTTATTGTCTGGAAACTAAAAAAATGCTTATTTTTGGCCCCTTTTTGGTCCCTTATTCCTAAACATTTTGGGCAATTCCCCCGAAACTCAATTCCAGCTTTCCCTTTGTGATATGGAACCTTGTAGTACAATTTCAGAAAGATCCATACACTTACACACAAGTTATTGTCATGAAACTAGAAAAATGCTTGTTTTTTGCCCCTTTTTTGGCCCCTCATTCCTAAAATTTTGAGGCAATTACCCCCAAAATCAATCCCAGCATTCCCTTTGTGATATGGAACCTTGTGGTACAATGTCAGAGAGATCCATACACTAACACACAAGTTATTGTCTGGAAGTTACAAAAATGCTTATTTTTGGCCCCTAATTCCTTAACTGTTTGTACCATAACCCCAAAAATCAATCCCAACCTTCCTTTTGTGGTAATGAACCTTATGGTAAAATTTCATAGAGATCCATTCACTTAAACTAAAGTTATTGTGCGAAAACCAATGTGTCTTCGGCCGATGACGACGACGACGCCAACGTCATACCAATATACGACCGCAAAAACTTTTTGCGGTCGTATAAAAGAATAACAATGACAAATGAACCATGAAAATGAGGTCAAGGTCAGATGAAACCTGCCAGTCTGACATGTATTCCTTACAGTCATTCCATACAACACATATAGTTGACCTGCTGCTTGTAGTATCTGAGAAACGGACCTAATCACGTAACTTTAACCTTGATCACTGATCCATGAATTGAGGTCGAGGTCAGGTAAACCCTGTCTGACGGACATGTAGACGTTGCAAGGAACCCATATACCAAATATAGTTATCCTATTACTCATAATAAGTGAGAAATTCACATGACAAAAAAACTGTAATTTTTTTTTAAGCAGTCACTGAACCATGAAAATGAGGTCAAGGACAATAGGCATATGACAGACGTAAACTTCGTAACATAAGGTATCTGCATACAAGGTATGAAGCATCCAGGTCTTCTACCTTCTGAAATATAAAGCTTTATACAAATAGTTTACGCCGCCGCCGCCGCCGCCGGATAGTAATACCTATGTCTCGCATACTGCGACTTTCGTCGCAGGCGAGACAAAAATGGTTAATTGGTAATACGAAACCAATATAAAAAACAAGGGAGATACATATAATCTCAAAAATGTTAGACCGACTACTCAGTCTATGGAAAGTGCGAATCGAGAAATCCGTTTCTTATGTGGAGTAGCGCTATTTTCTTTTGTAAACGAGATGCATTGTGGGGAATTTTCAGACGAATGTTTACTTTTGTAGGAATAAAAGAAAATTCATCGGAAAGTACTTGTTTTTTCTTTTCAAAACAAAGACGTTTTTAACAAGACAAACGTATATACAACTTGCTATGTATTTTGAATATTTTATCCCAAGTATGTTGTATTTATACGAGTAAATATGCATTTGCATTAAATAAAACCTTTTTGCACGATCTATAACTTTTAGGTGACCAAATACTTTGACAAAGATGTACCAAAGACAGTGGAATGGTCATTGAACTAATTCGATTGCATTCTACGCCATAATCACTTGTAATAGGATAATAATGCTATTTGTTCTTATATGAATGCGATGTTTTTCTAATAGAATAGCGATATGCTTTTATTATGAAAAACTTTTCAAATGCTATATTTTTCATATGAAAAAAATACGATAATATGGCACAATACATTAAAACAAAGTAGAAACATCGACAATTATTGATGACAGGTTCTATAGTAAAGGCAAAATATCACTGAAATTTCGTATAAATTATTTTCGTACATAATAAACCAATTAAAAGCTTATAAAGAAGTAGACACGAAGCTCAATATATCAATATTTCACAGTCTTTACCACCTTTCAACTTCCGCTAAAAAAATATCTGGCTAGTTTCAGTCTAGAATAATAAAGTGCTGACACAGATACATGTATCATCTGTCATGTCTATATGTATTTTAATAGTTAACTGCAGTTGTTGAAATTAAAATGAAAATACTTTATCATGCATTTATTATGCAAAACATTTAAAAAATGTCAGTGAAACATGACTGAAGTTGCAGGGCCAAATAAAATCAATCCCAACCTTCCTTTTGTGGTAATAAACCTTATGGTAAAATTTCATAGAGATCCATTCACTTAAACTAAAGTTATTGTGCGAAAACCAATGTGTCTTCGGCCGATGACGACGACGACGCCAACGTCATACCAATATACGACCGCAAAACCTTTTTGCGGTCGTATAAAAGAATAACAATGACAAATGAACCATGAAAATGAGGTCAAGGTCAGATGAAACCTGCCAGTCTGACATGTATTCCTTACAGTCATTCCATACAACACATATAGTTGACCTGCTGCTTGTAGTATCTGAGAAACGGACCTAATCACGTAACTTTAACCTTGATCACTGATCCATGAATTGAGGTCGAGGTCAGGTAAACCCTGTCTGACGGACATGTAGACGTTGCAAGGAACCCATATACCAAATATAGTTATCCTATTACTCATAATAAGTGAGAAATTCACATGACAAAAAAACTGTAATTTTTTAAGCAGTCACTGAACCATGAAAACAGTCTATGGAAAGTGCGAATCGAAAAATCCGTTTCTTATGTGGAGTAGCGATATTTTCTTTTGTAAATGAGATGCACTGTGGGGAATTTTCAGACGAATGTTGACATTTGTAGGAATTAAACAAAATTCATCGGATAGTACTTGTTTATTCTTCTTAAAGCATAGACGTATTTAACACGAAAAACGTATATATAACTTGCCATGTATTTTGAATATTTTATCCCAAGTATATTGTATTTATACGAGTAATTATGCATTTGCATTAAATAAGACATATTTGCACGATCTATAATTATGAGGTGTCCAAATACTTTCACAATGATGTACCAAAGACAGTGGAATGGCCATTGAACTTATTCGATTGCATTCTACGCCATAATCACTTGTAATAGGATAATAATGCTTTTTTTCTTATATGAATGCGACGTTTTTCTAATAGAATAGCGATATGCTTTTATTATGAAAAACTTTTCCAATGCGATATTTTTCTAATAGAAATGCGATACTTTTTTCATATGACAAAAATACGATCATATGGCACAATACATTAAAACAAAGTAGAAACATCGACAATTATTCGTGACAGGTTCGATGGTACAGGCAAAATATCACTGAAATTTCGTTTAGATGATGTACGTATATTATAAACTAATTATACGCTTATAAAGAAGTAGACACGATGTTTAATATCTCCTGTGCGTCGATCAATTTTGGGTTTACAAATCAACATTGCAAAGTATTTACCACCTTTCAACTTCTGCTGAAAAAAAATATCTGGCTAGTGTCAGTCTAGAATAATAAAGTGTTGACACAGATATATGTATCATCTAGATCTGTCATGTCTAAATGCAATTTTAATATTCAAATGCAGTTGTTGAAATCAAAAGGAAAATACTTTATCATGCATTTATTATGCAAAACATTCATGAAATATGACTGAAGTTGCAGGACCAAATAATCTCCCTGGATATGAGATATGATAATGTTGTTACAACTGCATACCAAATATCGTTGACCTATTGTCAATGCATGGTTCTCCTTAAACTGAACTAATCAAAAACTCTAACTGTAAAAAGTAAATTAACAAAAATACCAATTCCAAGGAAAATTCAAAACGGAAAGTCCCTTATCAAATGCAAAACCAAAAGCTCAAACACATCAAACGAATGGAAAACAACTGTCATATTCCTGACTTTGTATGCGATGCAAAGCTTTCGCAGTCAATGAACCATCGTTCAGGGGGCGATGCCTTATTATCTCCATAAAGATATGCCAATGATAATACAAATGCATACCAAATATCCATTGACTTATCGTTAGTGGTCCACCTTTTAAAAAAACTAACTGTATCTATACTAACAATTTTTCGCCCTCTTACATCTGGAAAATCTATATTTGATGTTATGTTATTGCAATTTTATCGAATTATGCATGAAGATTAAAAAGGCCAAGAACTGCATTCGAGTTAAAATATGGAAAGCACGAACATAATTTTGTAGTTGTTAACTAGAAATCGTTTTTTTTTCTATTACTTAAAGTAAGTTTTACTTTATAGCGATGATCTATTTGACATGCCTGAAAATCATGTTTAGAATTATGATATTATCTTAACACATTTTCAAGTAAACACATCAAATGTACACATGTCTTGAACACTTTAAAATGTGTTTAAGAATTAAAAGTTTTTAGGACTTAAACACTAATTTCTAAGTTAACATGATCCTAAACACAACCCAAACACTTTCTTTAATCTAAACATGTTACAAAATGAAACATGTTAAAATAAGTGCGCAAACAATGTACTTGTATTTAGAATTGTGTTTAGGATTTAACACCGTTTCAATGTAGTAAGGATATCGGAAATGCATTTTGGACGTGTTCATATAGAAATTTAATGGATGTTATGTAGATGCCATCAATTTGAACGAGAATTCGGGTCGGTCTATACAACATGACTTGATTTGATCCTTCTCATATAAAAAAGTATAACAAAAATAACGAACTCCAAGGCAAATTCAAAAAGGCGAAGTCCATAAAAACTGACAAAATCAAACGCTGTCATTCAACGGAACAAGTGAAAAAACATCTGCCATATAACTTTTATCTAATACAAATATGTTTAAAGAACAATTAATAATTTCGAAAGATGTCTCAACATTTCATTTTGACAGTAAGCATATGGGCTAAGACTGCTACCTCATATAACATGAAACGTATAGTTACAATAAAAACATACCACAACTACAGTAAAGAAATATCGCATCTACAATAAAATGAATAGCATTCAACTATTTATTTACAAAAGAAAAACGTAGCAGTACAATTTTTACGAGGACTTAAACGTTTGCTTGTACTTTGATATTGAGCATATTTCAAGATTTAATTTTCGTTTATATTTAAATGATAGGTTAACAGTTTATATGTCTTTAAAGAAATCTTACCTTGGTGCTCGTTTAACTTTTTGACTTTAAGACGACCTCGAAAGTCTGATAATAATCGATTTCACACTCTATTGATGAATGGTAATACATAAAAATCTTCTATGTGTCGCGAGAATTAATTTCGGACTGAATGTATTTATATATTTTAACATTTTTTTTTTTATTGCAAAAATTTCTTTTTCCTCAGGAGTGTCTGCATATTTACAATTTCATATTAGAAAATTTCGCGACTCCACATAAGAAACGGTTTTCTCGATTTGCACTTTCCATAGACTGAGGGGATTTGAAAATATAGATATACTTGAACGTGTACATTTACAATTTTGTAAAATGATTTTACATTTAAAACAGTCTACTCCAATTTTTTATGAGAAATAAAGTATTCGTATTCTTATTCGTATTCGGTATCAATAATTAATTCACTGCACTTTAAGACATTTGTCGAAGATTTTGATGTTTTGAATGAAAGTCAATGAGTTTTAGATCTGGATACTGTACAACAGACAATTCATTTACATTGTCAGCTTTTTTTGAAACTTTGAAAAAAAAATTGTTTGCAGCCTTAATAGATACTGAAAGAGCTTTTGATACCATTTGACGTGATGCATAAATGGGAAAATGTATAATGTAATTATCCATTTGTATGAAAATATTAAATCAAATATTGTGTATAATTATAGTAATGTTCAGACTATTTAATTTGTAACAAAGGTGTCGTCCAGGCGAAAATTTGTCCCGTATTACTCTTTGCCTTGTACTTAAACAACAACAAGAAAAAAGCCTATACGTGGGCTCAAGAGTATTTCTGAAGAAATTGATTCCAAACTTCAAATTTATCTTAAACTGTTTGTTATCCTTTATGCAGACGACACAGCACTATTGACAGAAAGTGCTGAGGATTTACAGAAACAGCTGAAATCTTTCAATGAATACTGTAATGTTTGGAAGCTTAAAGCTAACGTTATGAAAACTAAAGCGATAATTTTCTCTAGAGGCAGAAATCTATCAAATTTACATTTTAATAAAGATGGCACTAGTTTTAAATTTTTACAGAATTTTTGGGACTAGAACTGGTACTCCTAAAATAGCACAGAAGCACCTAACAGAAATGACTATAAAAACTATGTTAATGTGTTGAAATCGGGATGCATACATAATCTTTCCATTCGGTGTCATTTAGATCTTTTCGATAACGTTGTTTAACCCATACTACTGTATAGATGTGAAATTTGGGGGCATAGTAATGTTGATATTGTAGAAATAAACCATTTGAAATTCTGTAAACTCTTTTTGAAATTGAAAAATTCCACCTAGCTACAGTGTATATGGTATATGGGGAATTTGGTAGTTATCCTATGGACAATGAATTAAATCAAAGATAATATCTTATTGGTGTAAATTAGTAAAGAGACTAAATTAGCTTCTATCGCATATACACTATTATATATAAAAAGAAGATGTGGTATGATTACCAATGAGACAACTCTCCACAAGAGACCAAATGACACAGAAATTAACAACTTTAGCTCACCGTACGGCCTTCAACAATGAGCAACGCCAATACCGCATAGTCAGCTATAAAAGGCCCAAAATGACAAATCTAAAACAATTCAAACTAACGGCCTAATTTGTGTACAAAATTATGAACAGAAAACAATAGAAAATGAAAGGATATGGAGTAAATGTACATGGGACAAAATCGCACACAATACATAGAAAACATAGAAAATTATTACACAGCAACAAACGACAACCACTAAATTACAGGCTCCTGACTTGGGACAGGCACATCAAAACACTTTACAGTTAATAATGTATGTACATTTTTTGTAAGTAAGGTTAAAAATATATTGGATGAGTGTAGTTTACCAAATATTTAGAATACAAGTTTTTGTTAACAATATATGGTTAAAAAGTGCCTTAAAGCTGCGATTTCAAATTCAATTCAAACAGTACTTGAATACACAATTACAAGAGTCTCAAAAAACAGTTAATTGCAGAATTTTAAAGTTAGAATTCAATTTTGAAAAACATTTTGAGATCTTGGATCTAAATGAAAGTGTTATATTTGTAAGTATAGAACCACACCCCGTAAACTCCCAATAGAACTAGGGAGTGGAATAATGTTGATAGAAACTAAAGATGTCCGCGTAGCGGAACTAATCCCCCCGTATATGCAATTTAGCCGTTGCTGTGAAAGTCAGTATTGAGATTTCTGGACTTTGATATATGACACACCCTATCCCTTGATGCATTAGCATACACAATTTGGTGTACCTAAGTTCTTTGGAACAAAAGTTATGCGCAGGACACAAATCAGACAATGTTTTACTATCATAAGGGTCAAAAGTCAAGGTCAGAGTGCCCTGACTTTGGTATATGACCCACCCACAGCCCATGATGTAACTGCACACCAAGTTTTGTTAACCGAAGTTTTACAGTTCAAAAGATATGTCCCGGACACGGTTTTACTAGCATAGGGGTTAAAGATCAAAGTCAAGGTCAAAGTGATATGACTTTGGTTTATGACACACTCCAGCCAATCATGCAACTGCATACTTAGTTTGGTTAACCTAAGTTTTACTGTTCAAAAGATATGCGCCGGACACGATTTTGGACAAGGTTTTACTATCATAGGGGTCAAGGGTCAAAGTCAAGGTCAGATTG
Organism: Mytilus coruscus; assembly: GCA_017311375.1. NCBI lineage: Eukaryota > Metazoa > Mollusca > Bivalvia > Mytilida > Mytilidae > Mytilus > Mytilus coruscus. The sequence continues at coordinate 22,390,375 of CM029599.1, read as the reverse complement.
ATCTAACTTTGGTTTATGACACACCCCCAGTCCATGATGCAACTTTGATTGACCTAATTTTACGGTTCAAAATATATGCACCGGACACGAAGCGGGGCGGACGGACTGACGGACGGACAGATAGACGGACATGGGGATTCCTATATACCCCCAATCTTTGTTTGCGGGGGTATAATGATAGAAAATGTCACATTTGCAATCTTGGTAACATTGGAGACGAATTTCATTATCTGCTAGAATGGCCGTTTTTATGTACGACAGTAGGAAATTATACCTGGATAAATACTATTTGGCTCGGGTAATATATATTAAAATTTAAATAACTGATGAGCAATTTTTTTGAGGTAAAATTATCGAAATATTCTTTATTAAGCTGAGGACAACCCATGCTTTGCAAATTTTAGTGGGGGGTGCGCGCCACGCCCCGCCTGAATCCGCCCCTGGTTATGAGAATAAAGATATTGATATTGGTAGTTTGTTGGTAGGATGAGAGTAGTCACGTAATCAAGGTGACAAGTCGTGTTTTTTGCTCGAGAAAACTTTTCAAGTTTACACCACGGTTTAGTGAATAATAGTACGATTACCATGAAGAGGAACAAGGAGGGGGGTATAAAATTTGTTTAGTGTTAAAGGAAAATATTCAATGAATCGATTCATATAAGGTAGTGATTTTTTGCCTTAAGTTAAAGGTAACAAAAAGCGTCCGAAGTGGAGACGGTCGTGACATTCGTTAGCCACCTTCTTCAATTACATATGGATAGTCGACCTTCCCATGGATAGAAAAAAGTAAAATAACAAAATATCGAACTCCAAGGAAAAGTCAAAACGAAGAGTCCCTTATCAAATGGCAAAAACAACTGTCATATTCCTGACTTGTTACAGGCATTTCCTTATGTAGAAAATGGTGGATTAAACCTGGTTGTATAGCTAGCTAAACCTCTCACTTGTATGACAGTAGTATAAAATTCCATCGTATTGACAACAATGTGTGAACAAAACAAACAGACATAATAGGTAAAAATGTCAAAAATAAGGGTACAGCAGTCAACATTGTGTTATAATCTTAATCACTATAAAAACAAAGAAATATATCAACAAAGAAAAACAAAATGGCATATAGACAAAGCACATAAACAAAAATGAAAGACAAGAATACAAAAAATGACCATAGGACAATAACACAATGGCGGGATGTATAAGTACCGAGCCACGCCAAACGGATATTACCAAAAATGGACTAAACAGTAAAGGTTAATAATTTACAAAGACTAATAAAAGAACACTATAACACGTCATAAAGATGATTAACAACGTCATTACCTAGAATCTATACTTTAAGACCATCATGTATTTGTGAAGTTGATACGGAATATTTATCAACAAGGTCTTGGTATCTTCCGATGATTTTTTTTAGAAAAAGGACGAGACGTTCTTTGACATAACCCTCAGGCTGGTTCATCAACTTTCTGCTCGGACACTGGTGACGTTTTTTAAAGTCTGAGTAGCAGCTGCAAGCTCTTGAATACCGAATGAGTTGGGAAATGTATATCCCATATACAGGTGAAGTTGGTATATTGCTACTAAGGTGGGGGAAATTAATAATTTCAAAATTAAAATCGTCTCGATTGTCATAGATTCGGATGACCGCTTATGTCAAATTCGAGGTATAGGTCTAAAAATGAGGCGGAGGAAGCCGTGCCTGTTGTTTCTTTAATTTCTAGGTCTGGAGGTTATATTAATGGAACCCAATCAGAAAAGTTTGGATTGTTAATGGAAAGAACATCATCAATATATCTGAATGTGAAATTAAACGATCTGGCTTCTTTGATCTTCTTGTTTTTGACAAGTGTCTGAAGGAACTCCGACTCATATGAAAATAAGAATAGGTCGGCAAGGAGACGCGCACAGTTCGTTCCCATAGGAATGACGACAATTTGTTGAAAAAGTCTACCTCCAGATTCAACAAATATGTTGTAAATAAAAAACTCCAGCATACTGATCACTTGTTCCTCTGTGTAGCATGTTTTACCTTTTTGTTCACGATTAACAAAATAAGCCGTATGGTATCCCAAAGTAATAAAGTTATAGCGTATGCTACCCTTTTTATATTGAAAAGCATTGTGGATTATTTCTTTTAGACGATTTATCAATTTCACATGGGGAATGGTGGTATACAGGGTTGAAAAATAAAAAAAAAATGATATAATTGATTTCAGAGAAAGATCGAGATTTAAAATTATCCAGAAGTTCTTTAGAGTTTTAGAATCAACCAGATGGGGTAATCGTAATCTGTAATCGTAATCGATTGTAATTGATTACATTTTCCAAGTAATCGACAGTCTCTGTAATCGTCAACATTTTCGATTACATGTAATCGTAATTTAATCGATTACAGCAAAATTATCATGTAATCGTCGATTACTTTTCGATTACATTTCGATTACTTTAGTAACATAGTTTGATAAAATAGAACCTAGTTTAGATGAAAATACACAACTGCATGTATTCTTCATTTTATGGATCATATTAAATAGAATGTATAAATAGGACTTGAGATCTCTATCAAATTTCTTATTCAGTTTATCTTTGCCTCAAAGCTGCCTTAGGTTCAACCAGATTTCCTGACAAATTATACTGTATTTCCAGCTTTTAAACAAATAACACAATTCTTGAAAAAACTTAAAGATCTTCAATATATATATATATATATATATATATATATATATATATATATATATATATATATATATATATATCTGTATATATAAATTAAAAATAGAAAAATAGTTAAAGTCAAGTTATGTATTACATATTATATAAACATGATAAATTGGAAGAAACGGCTTTATTGTGTAAACATAATTATCTTAAAGCATAAATATCAGTAAGAGATTGAGCTTTATCTTGAATAGATCAACCTTTTTGGTCCATGATATAATGTTATGATATAAGAATTAAGAAAGGTTTCAAAGACATCTTGACAATGAACCAATGCATTTATATTCTAGTTCAGTAAAAGAGACACATGTACTTGTATCCCATTTGACAATAAAATATATAGTGTTTATGATTAAATAAAGTATAAAGAATTCTCAATTGCATTTTGGCTTTTTTAATCAGATGATCAAAGGCATTTAATGGGTGACATGCAGACTTTGTTTTGATTTCAATTATGTCTAATTAAGTATCAGTTTACATTATATGGCCCTAGGATATAAATATAACTTAATTGATAGCTTTATATGATCTATTATTAAAAGATTATCAAACAAAATATAAATTCATTTAAGTATTCATCTATCAAATTATCAAAACAAATTATAACACTTTTACTTTAAAGTTTCAGAAAAATCAAACATTTTTATAGTAATGAACATTATAATTTATCATCTAAAATTCAATTTATAATATGTCAATAATATAGAGTTAGAAACAACAAGGTTTAATTCAGGAAGACAGTATGTGATAAAATATGGACACAATATGAAGCAAATGACCCATAATAAAAAGATGTGACTGGCGGATTGGTGGAGGTCAATGTAGGAACTTTATCACTTTTAATTATTTAGTTTATCGGTCTCGACAACAACTGTTTAAACCAGGACATTTAGAAGCAGTGCTTGTGTAAAGTTCTTAATTTCCATTAACAAACTCATTGACCAGTATAATTGTGGTAAGCTATCTTTAGTTATTTTAAAAAATAATTCAGCATGTAATTGACAGTAATCGAAAAGTAATGTAATTACTTTTGATAAAGTAATCGATTGTAATCGATTACACACAAAAATCAGTGTAATCGATTATTAATCGATTACACAAAAATCCTCCATGTAATCGATTATTAATCGATTACAATTGACAATAATCGTGCCCATCCCTGGAATCAACATATGGTTAATACCTCTACGCGAGTAAACAGTTTCACAGTATTTCTGAAGACCCTCTTTCACTGCGAACAGATTTTTTTGTCAATCTAATGGACAATTTCTTTGTAGAACATGCAGATGAGCCGACAATGTACTGTTGTTTGTACGGAATTTTGTGATGCTTAGGTATCCAATACAAACAAGGTAAGTCCTCAGATTTGCTGTTCAATGTAATGTTCATTGAAATTTCAGAAACAAGTGCTTGTGTTGGCACACTGTAATTGTCAAGGAATCAGGTCGCACATAGCGGAAATTACATGGCACTTAATTAAAATTAATGATACGCCAAACTTTTTATGTTTTCAACAAACTTTCTGTATTTCAGAAAAAAGCTATCCCGTAATCCCAGATCACACACTAGCAACAATTTTATGTGCTGCTTGGTGACGTCACAGCGCGTGCTACCAAAAATAAAACCCGGTCCCATGTGTTTAATCGGTCAACCAACCAACCAACCAACTTACCCAGCAATCAATCCATTAATCAATCAATCATGTTTCGAAAGGGAAAGACAGTTTACAATTAGTTTTAAAACAATTGATTTTTTTTTTCGTCAACCACTTTTATTTCTTTCAAGAAGATTTTTTTTTTAGCAAGATGTCGCTTATATATTTGGTATATGATATTGATCAGTTTATACGCTTTTGAAACTGACGCTCTTTAACCTTACACTTTTCCTTGTAAGAATTATCTCCCCATACCTTGTTTCCTTGTGATTGTTCCTCCTTCGCAACTGTAAAATAAACCAACAAAGTTATTTGGCCAAATTACTCGTTACATCCTCAGGATGTCAAAAAAAATTTTGACAGCAGCGAGCTGGAGACTCCATATGAGAGTTATTTCCCCTAATATATTTGATATAGGTGATATCTTTTTGTAACTGGTAAACCATAAGTGATAGAGAACTAGGGTCTTTTGTTAAAGGTCCTTGGTCCACCAAAAAGAAAATGAGGTCAAGGTCAGAAGATCATGTTCTGATCTTTTTAAATTTTGGCTTATTGTAGCTTCTTCTCAGAAAGCATATAAGATATCGACAAAATATATCATTAACCATATAAAGTAGGGACCTAGGGTCTTTTGATTTGGGGGCCTTGCTTAATGACCTTAAAATTCAGGTCAAGTTCAAAGTTTAATTTGATGTTCTAGCTTTTGACCTTTGCTGTAACTTCTAATTAGGACATGATTTTTTTTTTACGATAACAAATATTTTTATTCAAACATTTCCTGATATATAAATACCCAAGTAGCCCAGGTCGCATACTTAGGGACCCCTGTATTTTTAACAGCCTCACTTGACCAGGGAAAAATCAAATGAGTTTAAAGTCCCATAGTTTTACATACATATACTTAAATAACCAGTACAATTGTTTTTACCTGATAAGCATCATTTTAATACATAATCGTTATCGTATACTAGTATCCGGTTCACTGACTACCATGGGTCGACTTCGATTTGATTAACCCGGGTTACTCGTGTAAGTAGAGTTTAAATCGAACGGGTAATGTTTCTCTAAAACGTCATCAATTTAACCTTTTGACCCGAGTTCTACCTACGTCGTGGGCAGGTTTAGTCGAGTAGAGTAAAAAACAAGATGGAAGAACAAGTGAAGTATGTAAAAACTGAAAAAAAAATATCTTCAAATTTAAGCTACTTGCATCTTACACTGGGTAACAAATGGCAAAAATAACAACTTTATAAAACCAAAATATAAAAAAATCAGCTCAGTTATTGATTCAATACAAAATGAAAATGTTTTCATCGATTTGGTACGATTTGATAAAGCAGTGGCTATTTTGCCGGCGCCGGCAAACTACAAAATATGTTATTTTGCCGACTCTGATTAAAATACCTTGAATGTTTTAATTTTTCGAGAATTCGGGATTAACCCTTATTAAACCTTGGTAATTAATGATTCAAGAAATAAAAATTTTATGGAGAATGAATGTTTTAATTTTTCGGGAATTCGGGATGACCCCGCCCCCTCCCCCCATTATATAGAATGAACTGTCTATCGTTTAAGATCATTACAAAATACTGGGTCTGTTATGAATACTTACGTTTTTAAACGTCTGATTAAATACGTGACAAACGTCCAATGAACGGTGGTTTTCGATATCACCGTGTAGAACGCCACATGCGGGGTGTCGGCTATGTTTGACATGGGGTGGCAATTTCGAAGCGAAGAAAAACTAACAAGGTAAGTTCAAGTATCAAAATTTCTTTTTTTAGAAGTCTTAGTACCATATAATGTATTGCACGGAAGGAACCGAAACATAATCTATTTCCTGCAAGCAGAAGCAGTCGTTTTCAGTGCTCTGTTTTCTCAAACACCTCTCCCTAGTTTTCCGTGTTGCAGATTTTGAGGCTTCATATGCAAATTTCTGGATAAAAAACTACTTTTGACAACTACCCTCCGTATCATTTATATAGAACTGAATTCCTCTCAAGGAATTTTATCAAATACCAGCTTCTTAGTTAAAATTAATTGGTTTCAAAACTAATTTTTCATCAAAATATAAAGTGTCGCTCGGGTGTCAGATTTTGCGTCTCAAGGGGTAGAGGCTTGTAATAAAAAGAATACATTTGCATATAAATTGGTCTTCATATGATACTTTTTAATTCAAACACATCTACTATATTATGATAACACATTACAAAATGAGGGTACTTCATTTTGCCTGTTTTTTAGTCTTATAATACATGAGCTTTTGATTTCATAAATAGTAAAAAATGACTCAAAATATTTAGTTTTAAAGCTGGAAAATGATTTCTTTTCCTTTTCAGTCACTATCATGGTCAGAAAAAAGTCACGACTGTGGCTCAATAAACCGAAACATGGTGGAAAATCACAAAGCAGTCCTCAATATAAGATTTCCCGAAGCCACCGCCAGTCAAACTGCATCATAGTTCATCACCAGGTTCCTCTAAAAAGCACTCGTGCACACCGCAAAAATCCCTCACTCCAAAAAGAATTAGATTACTCTCTCCAATGAAACACTCACCGGCATCTTTTTCATCGAATGACAACACAGCTTCAAGTAAACCTGAAGACGATGATACTACAATTCTTAATAATTTCAAAACAGCGATTCAAGATCTAAAAAAAACTTAATCTGGCTGCTGATTTTCTATCTTTTATCCAAATGGTAAAAGAAAATACATTTCCTTTAGACAATATTTCTTTTCTTCTTTTCCTGGAGACCGTCAGATTCATGTCAAAAAGAATAACATCGGAAATGTGGTATCGGGAAACAACAAAGAGGTTTTGGAAAACTGGCTACAGACGTTTTCACGGTAAATTTTTATATTTCATGGGTGGACCAAAAAGTATTGGACACATAACAGAAAACTTGTCTGAGCCCGGAATGGCCGATCCCCAAGATGCAAGAATCAATTTTGCAGTTCCAAGCCAAAAGATACTATCAGACTTCATCGCCATTGACCTGGATATCCCAAAGACAACTTCTCCAGGCATTCTTTATCCTGTATTGAATATGTTACATAACCAACAAAATGATGAGTTTATGTTATGTGCTGACGGAAAAATGGTAACAGCAGGGGTAGATGGCAAAGGTGATTTTTCACCATGTTTCGGTTTATTGAGCCACAGTCGTGACTTTTTTCTGACCATGATAGTGACTGAAAAGGAAAAGAATTCATTTTCCAGCTTTAAAACTAAATATTTTGAGTCATTTTTTACTATTTATGAAATCAAAAGCTCATGTCTTATAAGACTATTAAACAGGCAAAATGAAGTACCCTCATTTTGTAATGTGTTATCATAATATAGTAGATGTTTTTGAATTAAAAAGTATATGAAGACCAATTAATATGCAAATAAAATTGAGAATGGAAATGGGGAATATGTCAAAGAGACAACAACCCGACCAAAGAGCAGACAACAGCCGAAGGCCAACAATTGGTCTTCAATGCAGCGAGAAAATCCTGCACTCGAAGGTGGTCCTCAGCTGGCCTAACTAAAATTGTGTGCTAGTTCAGTGAAAATGGACGTCACACTAAATTCCAAAACATATAAATGAACATAAATTAAAAAACATACTAGACTAACAAAGGCCAGAGGCTCCTGACTTGGGACAGGCGCAAAAATGCGGCGGGGTTAAGCATGTTTTGTGAGATCTCAACCCTCCCCCTATACCTCTAGCCAATGTAGAATAAAGAAACACATAGCAATACGCACAGTTTAAAAGAAGTCCGAGTCCGATGTCAGAATAGGTAACAAAAGGAAACCAAGCAAAATGACAATGATACATAAATGAACAAAGGACTACTAGCAGTTACTGACATGCCAGCTCCAGACCTCAATTAAACTGATTGAAAGATTATGTCTTCATCATATGAAAATCAAGTACAATCCCTCCCGTTAGGGGTTTAGTATCATACCATCATAAAATATATGAGAAGAACATAACCCGTATCATGCCAACAACTGGTTTTAGAATAAATGTGTTTATTTTCGATGCAAAGACCCTATGAGTGAATCAATATTAATACCAAAATATGCAATCCTTAATGACTTGACAACAGTATCGTAACTATATCCTTTCCGAATAAGTCATTTTTGTGCTTTGTGTATTCTTTTTTATTACAAGCCTCTACCCCTTGAGACGCAAAATCTGACACCCCAAGCGACACTTTATATTTTGATGAAAATTAGTTTTGAAACCAATTAATTTTAACTAAGAAGCTGGTATTTGGTAAAATTCCATGAGAGGAATTCAGTTCTATATAAATGATACGGAGGGTAGTTGTCAAAAGTAGTTTTTTGGCTGCTGATTTTCTATCTTTTATCCAAATGGTAAAAGAAAATACATTTCCTTTAGACAATATTTCTTTTCTTCTTTTCCTGGAGACCGTCAGATTCATGTCAAAAGAATAACATCGGAAATGTGGTATCGGGAAACAACAAAGAGGTTTTGGAAAACTGGCTACAGACGTTTTCACGGTAAATTTTATATTTCATGGGTGGACCAAAAGTATTGGACACATAACAGAAAACTTGTCTGAGCCGGAATGGCCGATCCCAAGATGCAAGAATCAATTTTGCAGTTCCAAGCCAAAAGATACTATCAGACTTCATCGCCATTGACCTGGATATCCCAAAGACAACTTCTCCAGGCATTCTTTATCCTGTATTGAATATGTTACATAACCAACAAAATGATGAGTTTATGTTATGTGCTGACGGAAAATGGTAACAGCAGGGTAGATGGCAAAGGTGATTTTCACCATGTTTCGGTTTATTGAGCCACAGTCGTGACTTTTTCTGACCATGATAGTGACTGAAAAGGAAAAGAATTCATTTTCCAGCTTTAAAACTAAATATTTTGAGTCATTTTTTACTGTTTATGAAATCAAAAGCTCATGTCTTATAAGACTATTAAACAGGCAAAATGAAGTACCCTCATTTTGTAATGTGTTATCATAATATAGTAGATGTTTTTGAATTAAAAAGTATATGAAGACCAATTAATATGCAAATAAAATTGAGAATGGAAATGGGGAATATGTCAAAGAGACAACAACCCGACCAAAGAGCAGACAACAGCCGAAGGCCAACAATGGGTCTTCAATGCAGCGAGAAAATCCCGCACCCGAAGGTGGTCCTCAGCTGGCCCCTAACTAAAATTGTGTGCTAGTTCAGTGAAAATGGACGTCACACTAAATTCCAAAACATATAAATGAACATAAATTAAAAAACATACTAGACTAACAAAGGCCAGAGGCTCCTGACTTGGGACAGGCGCAAAAATGCGGCGGGGTTAAGCATGTTTTGTGAGATCTCAACCCTCCCCCTATACCTCTAGCCAATGTAGAATAAAGAAACACATAGCAATACGCACAGTTTAAAAGAAGTCCGAGTCCGATGTCAGAATAGGTAACAAAAGAAACCAAGCAAAATGACAATGATACATAAATGAACAAAGGACTACTAGCAGTTACTGACATGCCAGCTCCAGACCTCAATTAAACTGATTGAAAGATTATGGTCTTCATCATATGAAAATCAAGTACAATCCCTCCCGTTAGGGGTTTAGTATCATACCATCATAAAATATATGAGAAGAACATAACCCGTATCATGCCAACAACTGGTTTTAGAATAAATGTGTTTATTTTCGATGCAAAGACCCTATGAGTGAATCAATATTAATACCAAAATATGCAATCCTTAATGACTTGACAACAGTATCGTAACTATATCCTTTCCGAATAAGTCATTTTTGTGCTTTGTGTATTCTTTTTTATTACAAGCCTCTACCCCTTGAGACGCAAAATCTGACACCCCAAGCGACACTTTATATTTTGATGAAAAATTAGTTTTGAAACCAATTAATTTTAACTAAGAAGCTGGTATTTGGTAAAATTCCATGAGAGGAATTCAGTTCTATATAAATGATACGGAGGGTAGTTGTCAAAAGTAGTTTTTTATCCAGAAATTTGCATATGAAGCCTCAAAATCTGCAACACAGAAAACTAGGGAGAGGTGTTTGAGAAAACAGAGCACTGTAAACGACTGCTTCTGCTTGCAGGAAATAGATTATGTTTCGGTTCCTTCCGTGCAATACATTATATGGTACTAAGACTTCTAAAAAAAAGAAATTTTGATACTTGAACTTACCTTGTTAGTTTTTCTTCGCTTCGAAATTGCCACCCCATGTCAAACATAGCCGACACCCCGCATGTGGCGTTCTACACGGTGGATATGCCAAATAAATTGGATGCTTCTCGCATCGACTCCTGATTCGAGATATACCATATAAACAGTAGTAATTGTTTTTCTGGTGGAATTTGTTCCTTGCCACAAGCATAGTCTGATGTTAAATGTGGTGCAATTATTTGCAGAATAATTTCAAACGTTGTGCGTGCAACCCTTAAATGCATACGGAAGTCCTGGAATGAAAACTGAGGAACAATCGTTTCCGTAAAATTTGTCACACGCAGCACATGTCTTCTGTGAATGCAATTTAACAGAATTGATATCAGGTCAGCTTTGTTTCTATAGATATTCAATATAATGCTATTGTCGTCTAATATTTCTTCCATGTAATGCTCCATTTTGAAGGGTTTGAAGAGTTTACTCGACTTGTAAGTTAATGTTCGATTTAACTGTCTAGTGCGCTTGCGCAGTTACGTAAAAAGTTTTACCCGAGTAACCCGAGTTGATCAAACCGAAGTCGACCATGCATGTGATGATATTACATTGAAAACTATATATTTGATTGATAAAAATTAGAGTTATAAATTGAATTGGAAATTATTGATGTGATTGACAAAAATTAGAAATTATATTGTTATATACGTATGGATTATAAAAGGATAAAGCACATGTGGTAAGTACTAAAGCAGTATGAAGCATGAAGTAGGATATATGTGGTAATTTACTAATATACATAATATGTACAAACATAGATTCAAATATCGTTTACAATAAAAATATTAGTTTTCTTTCTGTCAAAAATAGCTAAATATTTTTCCTCAAGTTTACCCATAGATACAATAAGATTATTACATTTGGAATCGAACACACCTTTAGTTTAGAGCAGTAGAACTAAGTATATTTTCCTATATTATTTCGATAAAGAGTTCAACTTTTGCTCTGCATATATACTTTATATCCGAGCGTAGCAAGAGTAGTTATAATTCGTTTTTCATGCGCAATTTCAGCAAAGCCTGTATATGTATAGACTGCATATTCAGTTTAATTTTATCAAATTTGCATTTACAAACCATTATTTTTTTTCTGCCTCTTTTATTTCTTGCGAGGAGTTGTAGGTGCTTGGTATATGATATCGAACAGTTTATACGCACTTGAAACTGACACTGTTTAACCGAACACTGTTCTTTGTAAGAGTTATCTCCCTAAACACTGTTTTACTTGTTATCTCTACTACTTCGCATTCGTAAGAGAAAGCAACAAATTTATTTTCTGAATATTACTCGTTATATCCTTAGAATTTTTTGTAAAATGTTGACAAAAGAGATACAGAGATTACATGTGAGAGTGATTAGATTTAAGTGATGTATATTTGTTGCTGGTAAACCATAAGTGATAGAGACCTATGGACTTTTGATTTCAGGTCCTTGGTCCACCAAAAGGAAAATGAGGTCAAAGGTCAAGGTAATGTTCTTAATTTTGATTTTGGCTTATCATAGCTTCTCCTCTGAAACCGTACAATATAACGACAAAATATTTTTATTAAACAGTTAGTTGCGACTTGTCGTAACATATGTATTTTGGTTAAAAGGATGTGTTGACATTTAATGGGAGTTTTCTCCCCTCTTATGTTTAAAATTAGCTGTATTATGATATAACTCATTAACCATATGTAGAAGAGACTAAGGGTCTTTTGACTAGAGGTCCGTGCTTTATGACCTTGAAATTTAGCTCAAGGTCAAAGCTAAATTTGACGTTTTAGATTTTGACATTTGTTATAAATTCATGTTTATACATAATTAAAGCCATTGGGTCTTATTCATTCGGTTAGTAAAAATATGACCTTGAAAAGGTCAGCTGGAAGTGACCTAATGAAGTATCCCTTTGCTGCACTAATTTCTATTAAAAGTATTTTGAACTATATATTTTTTGAATCAGTGTGAAGTGACATTTTGTAAACCGGAAGTAGCAACTTATCTCCCTTATTTCAAGCAAACGTAAATAGAAACCATATATTTTTGGAATAAGCGTAGATAAGGTATTATTTGACACCGAAAGTGACTGATAAAACCGGAAGTGGTCTATTATCTCCCTTAATTAATGAAAACGTGCCTTAAAAAATTAAAACAACACGTTATAAATGTCATGCGTCCGAAGCGCTTTTCTGAATTTACCTTCATCAGGAACGCTCAATGCCAAATATTTGAAAGCCAAGGATGTATAAGAACCGAATCAGTTGAAAAGCTATATGACCAAAAAGGACCTAAAAAATAGCCAAATTTATCTAAGATCAACTTTGCCTGATGGAGTTGAAACCTTAGTTTCTAAATAATTTCAAAATTTATAAATGGACAATTTCAAAAAGGTTTGTTATAAATCATGTCAGTACCGAAGTACTGACTACTGAGCTGATGATACCCTCGGGTCTGATAGTCCACCAGCAAAACATTGTATTTTCGGAATCAATGTGAGATAGGCTATCTTTATACACCTAACATACTATTTTTTATCCAATTTTCTTATCTTAAGTGAATTTGGGTGGAAAGACCATTTGTTCTCTGAACAATTGGTTTTTCTTCTTTTTTTTCTTTATGAAAATAAAGCAATTATATATAAAGAATAATAAGAAATTATGGCGGCCACCAAATGGCGAAATCAGAAGAAAGTCAAACATCACCATGTCATTTTAAAGTACCTATAGTTAATACGTATTTACAAGATTTCAACTCTAAAAAAAGATTCACCACACCTGATAAAAAATGAAGCAAAGTTTAAGATAGAAACTAATTATAACCATCATTTAAAAGTATTCACCGATAGGTTAAAAGTCATACATAAACACCTACAATGCGAGTTGCGTCTTTGTTATACTAGAATTGAAAATCAAAAAGGGATTTAAGTTACACTTGTCTATTTTGATGTGTGAACCCTATAACGTTGTGATTTTTGTAGACTCGTTATCATCGATACAAGCACTGAAGATACCATTTTTGTTAAGATTAAAACCAATTTTATTAGATAAATTCTGTACCGGGTATTTGCAAATTTTTTTCAGGTTGTCTATTAAAGAAGACCTTTCTGTGTTATATTTCTTGCAATTAAGGAAAAATGCTCTACTGTTTCTTTAGTTAACATATTTCACATAGTAACCCGGGGCGAACCCGAATTAAAATTACCCCTCATTTTAGGTGGAGTTAATGTGGAGCGAAACCGGATCAATTGCCTCGCCTTATATGTGAACGTAAAGTGGAGTTAATGTGAGGTTATCGCTATGGTGACACATGACGTTTGTTAACGTCAATCAAATTTCAGATTTCACATGATGGCCGAATTACCAAAATCAGTTATAAGCCCCCAAACATGTAGTCTTACGTGAACAATGAGAAGACAAGCATCTAGCTATCTTTAATTAGGAGATAGGAAGATACAGGATGAGCTTTACTCCTCCACTAGGAATTCTATGTATTTGCAATTACAGAAATGAAGATGGATGATGCCTAGGATGATGCAGGTTGACTGCAAGGAGTCCGCAAAAGAATTACAGACTTTGAATTTATTCAACTGTGGTTCAAAGAGTGTAAACAACTCCAGTGGAAAGATGCGAGTAACAATTTGACGTATACAAGTCTATTTTTGTTGAGAGGGAAAGTCCCATAGTGGGTTAATTTTTAACAAGTGTGAACCGACGTAATTAATTTGGGTAAACTATCCCGGGTTCGATCCGGAGCAGTTTTCATAATGTGAACAGGGTATAGGATTAAAACAAATCAGTGACATGTTAATTTATTGAATGACTTACAGATCATATATAAATTTAATTACAAATACAGAATTTTCAGCTAAAATATAAGGATATAATTGTTTTACCGATCTATACATACGTAAAAGATACAAATCGACTTAAACACTAAGATTGTTAATTTATAAGCAAGAGAGCTAATACTTGTTTTACTTTTTATGCAAAATAAACGGGATATACCTATATTAGGAAGAACTCGTTGAGTTCTGTCCAACAAAAAAATTTAAAAACAAACAAAATTGTTAATTGTTCAATGTTTGATATCCTTATTTTGAAAATACAACGTAAATATGGCAAGCTTGCTGCCGGAAGCACACATTCGTTATTTAAACAACTTGAGTTGAACACAATATACCTTAATGGCAACAGGACGCCAATATCTGTGTCCGAACCATATGACAATAGTAGTCACGATGTCAATAAAGGGATACATTTAAAATGTACTTACCAGATTGATTATTCGGTGGTCCCATGGTCAGTGAGGGCAGACGTGGTCAATATTCAGCACCACGACAATCTTCACTGAACAAGGGGCTACAACAAAAACTGGTCTCCTTGTATTCTATGGGGATTTTAGATGCAATATTTTTGCTAATCCAAAGTAGGTGAGTGATAACTTTATTTATTTTTTATTTTAAAAGTTTTATTTATTTGACTTATACATTAGTCTTTAGCATTTTTGTTATTAAATAATTGACATCTGGCAATCAGGAAGCAATATCTAATCTCTATCTTTGCAATGTACATTCAGGTCCATTCATTTATGTATGTTTATTGTTAATTTTACATCGGATGACCGTGAGGGCATTCCGGTGTATTGTTGCCACAGACATTTCTATCCACGTGACATTCGTTTTTGACTGATAACCGTATAATTATGCGGATATTATCGTTTGCAAAATAACATTCCTTATTGCTTGTTATATATTAATTTTATCAATAAATATTCATGAAAATAATTTTTAAGAACATAGATAAATGATATGAAAATGTTTTGTCGTGAGAAATACATATATCAATAACAAATCAAGAATACCGAAATTTGTGTTAACGCATGCGGAAGAATATCTCAAGAACGTTTTGTAATAAACGCGGGAAAATATGAATGCCTACTCAAATCCAATCTATTAGAAAAAACGAATTATTGCAGAAGAGTGTCCACCATGCACTTGCACTGCACTATCATTAGAAGAGTAGAATAGAATGATATACAAATGGATGAAAATTTTATATAACTATTATACAAATATAAATATATTATATAACAACAAACCAGAGTATACTGATAACAAATAATTATATCACTTCAATATAATAGTTATTACGGTGAGGTTGAATTCCCTGTTATTTATTCATCATTCACACACGAACAGAAAAATATATCTATCAACCTTAACCTTACTTTCAGGTATAGAGATGTGATTTTTTTCTGAGACAAGTGCTTGTGACCATCCACCAGAACTTGCGGTCATCCGATGTTCAGTACTTCAGTACTTTGATTTAATTGGCTACTATTACCACAAATATTGAAGCAATTATATCTAGAATTAGCTTCTATTCAACAATGAATGTGTCAAAGTGTCCAAAAATTTTAAATATTTTAAAAGTTGTGACTAGCACTGACTGTTGTGCTGATTGCAACATTTTTTTTTTAATTCATATAAAACCACTGTGTATCATCGCCACCGGAAATTGGGTACTAACGAAGCGGAGAAATGGAAAAAAAAGTAAACAAGGTAAGAATTCATTCAATTTAAAGCATTTCTACTGATTTGACGAGGGTACCGCTTAAGAAATGATTTTCTGATATAAAATTCTTTAAATTATTAGGCCGATAAGTACAAAATTAAGACAAGATTTTGTGTTATACTCAAGAACTTGCCACTTAGTACCTGAAAATTTCTCTGTCGCCCCATTGGCAAGATATTCAACTGTTTTTCATTATTTTCCAGACACTTTTTAGATTATTATAGTGTGGCATCATATTTACTGAAATTTGTTGTCAAAATGATGGTTTTAAAGAACATAGACCATAAAAATAAAGTCTAGGGTACGGCAACTTGCTCGTGTTGACAAATTTACTGTATGGCAACTTGTTTTCAACTGTATGGCAACTTGCTAATTTCAAAATATTTATTTGCCGTCTTTTAAAGAAAATAAAGTATTAGGTTCAAGTATCTAATTATGCATTTGATAAAATACAATTCGCTTGACACCATCTAAGATGTATACACAATATAAGGCTTGAACACAGTCCTATTACATCTTTTACATACCTGATGTATACAATATGAATACGTCATATACAAACGCTGGCAAATGTTGTAACTTTCGGAAAGGCATGTCACTGTTTTACTGACCTGTTGTTTGACGTAGCGTTAAATGTTACCCATGTCCGTCCGACCCGTCTGTCCCGTCTGTCCAGAAAGTCCCAAAATTGGTTTCCGTTCTCTTATTTAGTATGCCTTAACCGAATGTTTTAAAACTTACACAAAATGCTTATCACCACAAAACACAGATCAAGTTATAAATTGGGTAGCGTCACTGTTACCGTTCTTGAGTTATGCCTTTTATAAATGAAAAAGCTAAATCTGTCGTTTCTGTTTTCAAACTTTAGATTGCCTCAACCAAATGTTTAAATCATACAACATTAGTCAGCATTTGCATGTAACTGATGAACATTTCGGGGATGGGTTGTGGGTGGAGGGAAGGAAGGAGGTACTGAGGGCAGGAGAATTTTTCCGCATTGATTATTTAGAACCATTAAGTGAATGAATTCTCTTTCAACTTTCAGATAAGTGAAATATAAATGAATTATCATTCTCTGCAAAAAAAATGTTGTATTGCTACACCACGGCACCATGTTAAGGGAGGTTTGAGTGCTCACAAACATGTTTAACCCCGCTTCATTATATATGTGTCTGTCCCTGGTGAGGAACATGTAATATAGCGGCTGTCATAAGTTGCTGCGTGACATATTTGTTTATGATTTTGTCATAAATCAGGCAATTTTGATACGGTATGGGTTTTGTTCATTGTGAAGTGTATAGTGACCAATAGTTGGTCAAATCTATTTCATTTGAACTTTGTTTGAAAGTCCTCTCAGTTAAAACCATTCCACGTCTCCTTTTCAATTAATGTTATTGTCTTATTTGTAAAAGGCAGATACAGCCAATATATTAGAATAAAGAACATTAATTTTGTGGCTACGGCATGAACTATTTATATAAACTTTCTACTTGAGAATAAAGATGACCTTGTATGAAGTTTTTTGGTTGTCATCTTAATATTATATACTTGTTAATACAATTCACAAAAGCTAGCATCTTCAACTTGTAAGTTTAAAGAATTATAATGAAATAACATCTAATAAGGACAGGTTGAAATATTTTGAATCCTGATGGTGCATACTCATTAATTCTTTTGGAAAAATCCACGTAAATTTAAATGTTGATTTGATAGCGTTCATTTATTTATTTGCCCTCGTAAACAGTTTTGTTAAAATACCGAAATCGGTAAATTCTTATCGTGAAAGAATAAGTCGGGTACACCTTTTTACATTCAGGCGTGCTTAAGTTGCACTTTTTTCTTCTTATTAAGAAAAATGATTTTAATTTAAGCATCTATCTAAAGATTAGATTATTTACACACACACAAAAATAGGGCTAACTGTTGATTTTGAAAATCTATGAATTCACATTTATATTCAACCAAACAGATAGGCCGAGATCCATACCTTTATAAGTTTCAAAACAGAGAAGGTGTGTTTGAAAACAAATAATCACGTACTGCTATATCTTTTAAGACAAATGTAAGTCTTACTTGTATTAATTATATAATTTTAATTGGCACAATATCACATTAAAATGTACTGAGAAATATTATACATAGTAATCATGAAAATGTACTACAATGAAAATTCGGTCGAATACACTCCTTTTCACTACCCTCCATCTACTCCTTTAAGTTTAGGCCAAACAGCCTTAGCAACAGTCTTTTGGTTTTTTCCTGTAAATAAAAAGATTGATTGAATTTACTTAAACTAAAAAAAAAAAAATACAATCTTATTTTCAATAAGAAACAAGAAAATTAATTCGAAACACAATTCATGATTTATTTCTCCTAATTTTCAAAGAAAACAAAGTATTTTCTTCACTTTTCTTTTAACAAATTATTCATTTCAGAAATTAAAAAATAAACAATGTTGAAGACCGTACCTTGACCTATAATGGTTTACTTTTATAAATTGTGACTTGGATGGAGAGTTGTCTCATTGGGACTCATACCACATCTTCCTATATCTATTTAACCCAGCACATTCTTTATGTGTCTGTCCGAAGTCACGAGCCTGTAGTTCGGTGGTTGTTGTTGGTTCATCTCTATCATACTTGTTGTTTTCGTAAATTGTTTTGTTATGAGTTAGGCCGTTAGTTTTCTTGTTGAATCCTTCCACAATTTTCATGTCGGGGATTTTATAGCCGACTATAAGGTACGATGTTTCGTTGTTGAAGGCCAAACGATAGCATATAATTGCTTACATACACTTTATTTGACCCTGGTGGATAGTTATCTTATTTGCAATCATACAACATCTCCATTGTTTATATTTAAAAAAAACAGCACCAACAAAAGATGAATGGTCGGTTTTTCTTATTGAACTTACAAAATTTCACCCTGACAACAAATAAGACAACAGTCGTTAGTATTATAACGATATATGAATGTATTTAGGATAATATGGTTGAAAAAAACCATTTTGTCTTTAAAACACAAAGCAAATAGAGGTACGCAACGACGACTTCTGAACGAAATTAACGGCATGTATTTTATAATATTTGATAAGTAATTCATTTTGTATATTTGTAAGCCGGTAAAGCTTTGATACAGCCAAAATATCGTCACTTGATATTATCTAAACAGTGATTAATTTCATCTTTAAATTACAATATATTGCAAGACGCCGTACAGACAAAAGTTGTTATTTTGCAATTCGCCGTACAACGTCCTGCAATTCGCCGTACAATAAACAAACAATGTGTTGGTCCATATTCTTTAAAAACATCTTTATGACAACAAATTTCAGTCAATATGATGTCACACTACCATAATCTAAAAACGTGTCTGGAAAAATAATGAAAAACAGTTGAATATCTAGCCAATGGGGCGACAGAGGACAATCGACCTCGAAATTTTCAGGTACTAAGTGGCAAGCTTTGGAGTATAACACAAAATCTTGTCTTAATTTTGTTCTTATCGGCCTAATAATTTAAAGAATTATATATCAGAAAATCATTTCTTAAGCGGTACCCTCGTCAAATCAGTAGAAATGCTTTAAATTGAATGAATTCTTACCTTGTTTATTTTTTTTTCCATTTCTCTCGCTTCGTTAGTACCCAATTTCCGGTGGCGATGATACACAGTGAAAACATTCGTTCGGTCTAAACTAGATTATGGCTCCATAGTGTATGGCTTCGCAAGGAAGTCAAACATACAAATTATTGATGTATGTAGAGACCGACGAGCCTTCACTCTCTCATAGACGTTTGAAGCACGGTCTCCAGTATGCCGTAAAGCTATGGCATTTCCAGACAGTCTTGCCTAAAACAATCCTATTTATGAAGATATGTTTGAAAACATGAGAATAACATTCCTCCATTAGGAATTCGTTTAAAACCACATCTGAGCACCTTTGTTTTGAAATCTGTTGCTCCAGTTCCCCTCATAAGAACTTCCTGCCAACAATTATATTTGATCTCCGTCAATACAATAAAGCTGAAATAAATCCTCTTTTAATTCAGCACCATTATGCTGAAATAAAATCCAACAAATCTGATTTTTCAACTGCTTATACTGATGGATCGAAGGATGGAGACAGAGTGTTATCTGCTGCTGTCTTTGGTGACCGAACTGCAACTCTCCGCTTACCTCCTACTGCATTCATTTTTACTGCAGAATCTAAGGCAATAATTCTTGCCTTGCAGTTTATTGCTACTTATGACAAATCAAAATTTATCATATGTTCTGACTCGCTATCATGTCATCAAGCAATACACAATACCAAAATTAAATAAAATGCTTCGCTGAGCGCAGCCTGATACGACCGCAGAGGTCGAACCCTGCACAGTTGGTGCAAGTTTGGACACAATATTCAAGCTTGATACTGCCTGAATTTGGATTGTGATCAAATTTTTGACATAATATAGGTTTCTGAAACAAAATAAATGTGGTGAATTATCTAAAAATTTTAAATGGCTTAAAAAATTTGTATTAAATTTCAATTGAAATTTCTTGCTATTGCGCAATACTGTGCAAAAGAAGATTTCTTGCTATTGCGCAATACTGTGCAATTGAATATTTCTTGCAATTG
This sequence comes from Mytilus coruscus, assembly GCA_017311375.1. Taxonomy (NCBI): domain Eukaryota; kingdom Metazoa; phylum Mollusca; class Bivalvia; order Mytilida; family Mytilidae; genus Mytilus; species Mytilus coruscus. The sequence continues at coordinate 22,369,606 of CM029599.1, read as the reverse complement.
CACAATACTGTGCAATTGAATATTTCTTGCTATTGCGCAATACTGTGCAATTGAAGATTTCTTGCTATTGCGCAATATTGTGCTATTGGATATTTCTTGCTATTGCGCAATACTGTGCAATTGAAAATTTCTTGCTATTGCACAATATAATAATTTACACATCCTGTTTGGTGTGTATCTCCTGCCATACCATTATTATTTGCTTTTATATATAAATCAGAAATAACCAACTTAAAAAATGGAAAATTTTAAAGAAAAAAAGGAAACCCCAAATTTTTTAACCCCTTATGATTCATCACCCCAAACTCAATCCCAGCCTTCCTTTGTGGTATGGTACCTTGCAGTACAATTTCAGAGAGATCCGTACACTTGAACACAAGTTATTGTCTGGAAACTAGAAAAATGCTTGTTTTATGGCCCCTTTTTGGCCCCAAATTCCTAAACGTTTAGGGCAATTACCCCCAAACTCAAACCCAGCTTTTCCTTTGTGATATGGAACCTTGTAGTACAATTTCAGAAAGATCCATACACTTACACACAAGTTATTGTCCTGAAACTAGAAAAATGCTTGTTTTTGTCCCTTTTGGCCCTAATTCCTCAAAATTTGAGGCAATTACCCCAAAATCAATCCCAGCATTCCCTTTGAGGTATGGTACCTTGCAGTACAATTTTAGAGATCCATACACTTCAACGCAAGTTATTGTCTGGAAACTAGAAAATGCTTATTTTTGGCCTCTTTTGGCCCCTAATTCCTAAACGTTTCGGGCAATTACCCCAAGCTCAATTCCAACTTTCCTTTGTGATATGGAACCTTGTAGTACAATTTCAGAAAGATCCATACACTTACACACAAGTTATTGTCCTGAAACTAGAAAAATGCTTGTTTTTTGCCCCTTTTTGGCCCCTAATTCCTCAAAATTTGAGGCAATTACCCCCAAAATCAACCCCAGCATTCCCTTTGTGGTATGGTACCTTGCAGTACAATTTCAGAGAGATCCGTACACTTGAACGCAAGTTATTGTCTGGAAACTAGAAAAATGCTTATTTTGGCCCCTTTTTGGCCCCTAATTCCTAAACGTTTCGGGCAATTACCCCAAGCTCAATTCCAACTTTCCCTTTGTGATATGGAACCTTGTAGTACAATTTCAGAAAGATCCATACACTTACACACAAGTTATTGTCATGAAACTAGAAAAATGCTTGTTTTTTGCCCCTTTTTGGCCCCTTATTCCTAAAATTTTGAGGCAATTACCCCCAAAATCAATCCCAACCTTCCTTTGTTGTATTGAACCTTATGTTAGAATTTCATAGAGATCCATTCACTTAAACTAAAGTTATTGTGCGAAAACCAAGTGTCTTCGGACGACGACGACGACGACGCCAACGTCATACCAATATACGACCGCAAAAATTTTTTGCGGTCGTATAAAAACCGTTGATTCTTAAAATCCTTTACGTAATGAGAAATTTGAATATTGTCGATAAAGAAATTATATTATATTTCTGTGGGTGCCAAGTCATACCGGCATCCACGAAAACAGTTGTAGATCAGGAAACAAAAAATGCCCTGAACACCCCAAATCTAAATGTGAAATACCATATACTGATTTCAAATCTAATATTAGAGAATATGTTTTTAATCAATGGAAAATGCATGGGAACGACAATAAATTGCATGTAATAAAACCAAATATATGAAAACCTTAAAACATGTTTATATGCAGGAAAGATCAGTGTGTTATTTCTCGATGCCGTATCGGGCACACGAGAATAACACACGAGTATCTTTTAAAAATGAAATTCATCCACAATCTATACCTTGCGATTGCAAGTATACAATTAAACATGTTTTAATAGAATGTATAGACTTTTCCGATATTCGAAGAAAACATTTTAATGTTAATAATATGTCTGATTTATTCAATATTATTCCATTTCAAATAATTGTTTCATTTTTAACAGAAATTGTATTGATTGATTGATTGGTGTTTAACGCCACTTTTAGCACTATTGTGCTATTTCGTGGCGGTAAGTTTTTATTGGTGTAAGAAGCTGGAGTGCCCGGAGAGATTCCGATCCAGATTTTACTTACCCATCGTTACAAACTTTTCATTAATTGCTCCTCGAGATTCGGATCCCTCCGCGGATTTCGGATCGGAATACCCGGTATGATTTTGAGATTTTGACCATTACAGACAATAACGTCCCCCTGATTATCAAACTCCGGAGCTGCCCCTGTATTTAAATGTGGTTTAGCAACTAAAAATGTTTTGTAATCTTTAATATAATGTTTTCAAATCACAAGGAAATATAAATGCATTTTGATTGATGTAAACAACATATGCTTTGTGGGTTGAGCGGGCTTTTCAAGGGATATACACAAACAACAAATAAACAGGCAATGCCTTTTCCAGCTAAATAAACAAATTAAGATCAGAAATAAAAATACATTAAGAGTAAATGGAAAAATTATTAATGTTATATAATTTGTATTTATCCCTTTAACAATACCATAAAAATAAAAATTGCATCCATACACAGTTATCAAAGGTAAGTGTTTTGGAACTAGAGGGGAGTGTCATAAACCTAAGTTTCAAAACACTCTAGAGAGTACAGTTTTGAAACTGTTACACCGGCACATTAGAAATTGAAATTAGTAGGACGATAAACTAAGTTTTTAACAAAATGGTTATTAATTTATCTATTTTTTAAACATGGAAATTACCAGTAATCAGCCTCTTTTGGAGCACATGTAAATAGCTTTTTTTTTATTATTGACGTGATAGCGTAATTTATGTTCCTACATTTGATTGAAATTGTGATGTCTGTTGACACCGTTGTCCGGCCAAACTCCTACCCTATTGGTATGAATAACAAAAGTAATAAAAAAATACATTTAGTTGTAGAGATCTGTTCAATCAAATTTAATGTGGATAGTATAGAATTAAAGTTATTTTTCTAGCATTTGTATAAAAAAGATATAATATTTATATTTTACACTTACAGGCTCGTCACAATTCGCTATCCAAAATTTGTACAGGTTTTGAGGTATACAAAAACTAGCACAGGCTTCCTGCAAAAATAAGAAGATACTCATATCATGTCACATGCTAAAAACTAAATCTTTCCATGCACTTTTATAAATTATAAAGAAATATAAAGATAAGAAGAAGTGGTATGATTGCCAATGAGACAACTCTCCACCAGAGACCAAATGACGTAGAAGTTAACAACTATAAGTCACCGAACGGCCTTCAACAATGAGCAAAACCAAAACCGCATAGTAAGGTATAAAAGGTCCCGAAACAACAAATGTAAAATAATTCAAACGAGAAAACGAACGAACTGATTTATGTACAAAGCAATTAACGAAAACCAAATATGATATACAGCGGCAAACAACAACCACTGAATTACAGACGCCTGACTTGGGACACATACTCATTAATGCACAGTCTTTTAAAATCTATAAAACTTACCTGTAATTTCTTTTAAATATCTAATAATGAACAGTAAATTTCAAACTATATTTATACATAATTTCTTCTCTAAAATTAGATTTGATGCTGTGTCTATTTTTAACTATGACTCTACTTACAATTTCTATTAATTGTGCAATACAGCTCTGAATTTGGATTGTGATTAAATATTTGACATAGCATAGTTTGTGACAAAGAATGAATGTGGTCTCAGAACTTAAAAATTTCAAATTGGACATTTACCTATTATGGTCCAATATCAAAAATCTAAATACACGGTTAGAATCAGTATATCAAAGAACCCCAAGAATTCAATTTTGATGAAATCAAACAAAGTTTAATTTTGAACCCTTTGGACATCAATGTTGACCAAATTGATAACGGGGTCTAAATTCCAAAATCACGGTTAGATTCAGCATATAAAAGAACCCCAAGATTTCATTTTTTGTTTTTATTAAATAAAGTTTAATTTTTTACCCTTCGGACCTTAATGTGGACCAATTAAAAAAACCGGACCCAAAATATAAAATTTAAATACACAGTTAGATTCAGCAAATTAAAGAATTCAAGACTTTGAATTAAACCACATTGAAATTGGTCAAGAAATAAGCAATTTATACAAAGTATTGGTAACAGTATTGTTTTTGGATACTTTTTCCTAAACTGTTTGGGCCATAACCCCCAAAATCAATCCCAACCTTCCTTTTTTGGTATGGAACCTTGTGGTACAACTTCATAGAGATCCATAGACTTATACTCAAGTTATTGTCCAGAAACCAGAAAATCATGGTTTTTTGCCCCATTTTGGCCCATAATTCCTACACGGTTTAGGGCCATAACCCTTAAAATTAATCCCAACCTTCCTTTTGAAGTATGGAACCTTCTGGTACAATTTCATAGAGATCTATACACGTATACACAAGTTATTGTCTGGAAACCAAATGTCTTCGGACGACGACGACGACGCTGACAACGTCATAACATTAGATACGACCGCAAAAATTTTGCGGTCGTATATAAACAGCTTTTCAAACGCACAATCAGAAACTAATTACCAGACAAGCTGTTAGATGTTGAGTGCAGTGAGGAGTTTAAATCACGACTAACTAAACATCTACTGAAAACCGAGCCAACATCAGCAACATTGTTTTATCCATGTGAATAGTTTATTTTTAAAACACACTGTAAGTATGCACCAGTTATTTGTAAAACTTACAAGATACATTCATGTTGGACGATGCCAATACAGTGTACTTGAGTGATAGGTCGCTGGTCTTTTTCAAATTATCCGGATATAGGTAGACAGCTTGTTTTCAGTTGTCTCATAACATTCGTGAAATATATAGAATTGTTTCTTAGTATTAATTTTATGTTTTGTTTAAAAAGTGCCTCATACTTCGATTAATATAATAATATCCCATAACAAAAATCACATGGCAACTATATTGTTCACCAAAAAAACAGGATATATCTATTTGCTCAAGTGTAAAAATATGAAATATAAGAGTCAAAACTTTTTTTGATATCGAAAATTAGAGTGTGACCATTTTTTACCCTTAATATCCCTTTATATTGTGGTCTATGCATTTTAAGGCGAGGCACATAATAACACAAACGACATGGACATCGGATTAAAATTTTACTGAGAACTAATATTACATGATATTTATTCCTTCTTCATAAAGGAAAAATAAATTCCTGGAACATAAAACCATATAAAATTTGTTCCTAGAATGACAAGAAATAATACAAAAGAGTGATTTTTAAAGGTCATAATAAAAGATACATATATATCATGTGATTGGTTACGCATGAGTGCATTTTGAAAAGTAACCTGTACATGTAGTCTCGATCGACCAGCCGCTTAATGTTTCAAAGTATAGCGTCTGGATGATAATTTATGACAGTTGGCATAGGCGGATCCAGGGGGGGGGGCCTGCGGGCCCCTTTGTGGGAAAAAATTGGTTGATTATATAGGGAATCACTGAAGCATGACTGGAGCGGGCCACCCCTTAGGTCAGTCAGCGGGCCACCCCTTAGGTCAGTCAGCGCCCCCTTATGAAAAGTTCTGGATCCGCCACTGGTTGGAATAAGATCGGCGTTTTAGGTAGTTTAAATTGATAATATCAAAGACAAATAACCAAGAAGTTGGTTATTGGATATGACGTCGTTTAAAGCTATTTTTGATTTTTTGCCGTGACGCTATACATGGAAAACACCCGACAGCATGGCTTCCATGGCCGCGAAAGAAAAAAACAGCTCATTCAATTTGGTAAGATAAGATGTTATAACAATACAAACTGTAACATACATTTCAATGCAACCATTGAGTAATTATAAATTTTCATGCATGTCCGTGCTATGCTTACGAGTTATTAATTAAGTTGAATGGCAAATTATGTGACTGGGACCACTCGAACAGTCGTATGCTATAAATAAAGCCTGGAATTGATCTGTAGTTAAACCGTGAAGTACATATAGCAGTTCATCTTTAACTTCATACATATTTAGTGAAAAGGGGCAATTTTCACCCTAGGTAAGATTGTTGCATCAGTCAGAGAGTTTGCTTCTTGATATGTGTAAAAAAGGGGGAGGAGAGATTTTATGTACCCATTCCAAGGAGGCAATCTAAAAGAAAACCATAATTGAAGAAAAACAGAAAGAAATGTATTTATAAGATGTCATTTTGTACATACATCCAATGTTCTAGGGAAACCTAGCACATTTAATATTAGGGACTTGTCTACAGTTCAGATATATTTATAGGTTTCATAACGAGTGAGAATGGGATATCGCTTGATATCAACTCGAGTTATTTAATTTCAATATAATAATAAACGAGCCTTCGGCGAGTTTATTATTACTATTTAAATTAAATAACGAGAGTTGATATCAAGCGATATCCAATTCTCACAAGTTGTTAAATATAGATTATAACATGGCATTTTTCATATCAGACCCCTTATCAGCCCTAGGTCATGATATCAGCCCGAGAGCCGACAGGCTCGAGGGATGATTTTGACCATTGGCTGATAAGGGGCCTGATATGAAAAATGACATGTTATGTTCTTTTTATCATATACTTCAGCAGAAGACGTACAGACAAGAACTTTTTTAAAACTTTGAAAAATGCATTAATTGTATTATTTGTTTTGCATTTTTTAATAATATACTTTCCTGTTTCCTAATATTTGTTTTTTTTTATCCTATTTAGTTATGTTTTTCACTAAAAATGTGCCATAGAGGTGTATTTTCCGGAATTTGCAGAATGACGTCGAAATGCCATGCGATAACGTTACAGAAAGGCATGCGATATTAACCGGAAGCAATTGATATAAGTCGGAAGCAGTTGACATAAACCGGAAGCAGTTGATAGCGAAGGTCATATCACACGGCTAAGACAATTCTTCAAATTTAATGAATAAATATATGTACAAATTAGTTTTTAAGGGGTACAGTTATACCATTATTTTCTATAAGTATATGATAAGTATAGATTATTACATGGCATTTTTCATATCAGACCCTTTATCGGCCCTAGGTCATGATATCAGCCCAAGAGCCTCAGGCTCGAGGGCTGATATCATGAACGAGGCCGATAAAGGTCTGATATGATAAATGACATGTAATTATCTTTATCATATACTTCAACAGAAGAAATACAGACAAGAACTATTAATTAAAATTTTGTCTTTCCATGAATTTTTAGATAATAATTTACAGACAACCAAATACAAATTTCTTAACTTTAATTGTTTTTATTGATATGATAAGCATTTTATTTATCGTGTCACCACAATTACCATGTTCTTAGTTTGAAATTTGCTCCTCAACCATTTTGTGAAAAGTCTTAAATCACTTGCGGTTTTCTGCACTGTGTTGTCGTTTTCGAACAAATTTCCGGAAATGCACGAAGTTGCATGTGATAAACGTCACGGAAATTAACGGAAAGGCATGTGATAACATTCCGGAAGCAGTCAATAAAGGTTCCTTTATCAGCCCGCTGAGGAAATTCTTAGGAATCTGATTAATAAACCTAGTAATCCTTTCATAACCTTTTAATATTTTTAAATGTTATTGAACTGTAAAATTTTAGTAATATTTTATACAAGTATATGATAAACCTATTTCTCTTATGGTCAACACTCTCATTGTGTTAAATTATAAATTCCGCGAATGGTTGATCTAGTCTTTCGCACATGCCAGTATGACGTCATATGTCCTTTTCCGATGTCAAACTTTAACATCAGACATTTTAAGACTTTTTGTACGCTTCAGAATGTAATAAAATTTGACAAAAAGAAGATTGTCCCGTGAAAAGTGTGATTGTATTGTATATTATTGAAGAAATCACATATGTCCGTTGCCATGGACGAAATGTACATTGTCTTAACATTTGAAATTCATCAATGACCTAACGAATAGCCAATGGAAATGCCGTAATATCGTCTTATGATGCTGGATAGGCCAATCAAATTAACGCAGATTTTCGTATCACTTTTTCGTATCACTCTCCGTGCAGTGTGATACGAGAAATATCTAGTCTTGCAAGAAATAGATAACAGGCCACAACCATAAGAGAAAGCCTGTTATCAAGAATTGAATGTTTCTTTTATTGTAATTTCGTAGGGTTGTAAAAGCCTTTCTCTTATGGTTGTGGCCTGTTATCTATTTCTTGCAAGACTAGATATTTCTCGTTTCACACTGCACGAGTGTGATACGAAAAAGTGATACGAAAAGCAGCGTTAATTTGATTGGCCTATCCAGCATCATTGAGAGCATGCATTCAAAGAGTATTGAGTTTCATGAATGGCTAAGCTGTTAATCTCCTCTATAGTCACAGATAACACTGGCACAATGGTATTGTGTGACGGTTGGTTCCTATGTTTTTCCTTCCCAAAAGGATTAGGCGATACGGATTATTGGTGTACAAGCTGAGAAACATTCAGACTTGTTTGTCATTTGCAGATTCTTTTGTTCCATGGTTATTGTCATATTGACATGTATTGTTACCGAAAAAATCTTTTATTTATACTCAACATAAGAATAACTAGATACGCATCCAACTAAAATGTTCAGCAAATCATGTTTACATGTAGCCTTCGGCAAAAGGCAAGTAATCTAGACAACACATACATATATTTTCATTGATATCAAACTACATGAAAGCCAGTAACTATAATAAGATGTTTAACCAGCAATAACCAATCAAAAATATATCATTCTAACCCACATTTGTATTTCTAGCTTCATACCCTTTTTCATCAAAATTATCTTGGATTTTATTTCAGTCAAAGTCCAACATGCCAAATATGCTGGTGTGAAAGCATATTGTTACAGCATATTCTTAACCGAAGTAAATGAAAATTGAGTACGCTCATTGTGTGATCTCACTGATCTGCAAGTAATATAATATAGCTGTCAAGGAAATCTATTTACATAAATATAAATATATACCATTCTTAGTATGAGTTATTTTTCAAGTAATTGATGTGCGCTTTTTTGTGAGGTATGTGTATCAGAATTCTGAAAGATATACAAAAATATATAGTATGTATACAGTGTTTTAATAAGATCTAGATAAAGCATCTGCTATTACATTATCTTTACCTTTTACAATAACATCATATTTCTGTAACAATAAACTCCACCTAGTCAACCTCTTGTTCTTGTTTCTCATTTTCAGTATGAAGGTGGGAGGATTATGATCAGTATAAACAAGAATAGGATGCATAGTGGGATTTAAATATACCTCAAAATGTTGAAGTGCCGACAACAGTGCAAAACACTCTTTTTCAATTGTGGAATAATTTTTCTGATGTTTATCTAATTTCTTAGAAAAATATGAAATAGGTTTCTCAGCATTATCATCTGTTTCTTGATATAAAACAGCTCCAACTCCTATATCACTTGCGTCAACGGCAAGTTTGAATTGTTTTTTAAAGTCTGGAGTGATCAGAATTGGATTATTAATTAAAAGTGATTTGCTATTTTTAAAACCGTTTTGACAATTATCACTCCAGATAAATTTAGAATCTTTCCGTAAAAGATGAGTCAATGGTTGAACAACAGTAACAAAATTTGAACAGAATTTCCTGTAAAATCCAATCATGCCTATATATCTCATAAGTTGTTTTTTATTTGTAGGAGGAGGAAATTTGGTAATTGCATCCACTTTAGCCATAATAGGTTTCACTTGATCTTGGCCAACTGTATGCCCTAAATAATCAACAGTGGCCTGACAAAATTCACTTTTACCAAGATTAACAGTCAAATTTGATTGTGATAATCTATTAAAAGTATCATATAAATGTGTTAAATGCTCTTCCCAGCTATCACTACATACAATAAGATCATTAATATAAGCGTAACAATCATTCTTTGAAATGTAGCTGGAGCACTTTCCATACCAAACGGCATGACAGTATATTGAAATAAGCCGTTTGATGTGACAAAAGCTGATATTTCACGAGCTCTCTGTGTCAAAGGTACCTGCCAAAAACCTTTCAATAAATCAAATTTGCTCACAAATTTTGCTTACCCAAAGTTATCAATGCAGTCGTCTATCCTTGGAATCGGATAGGAATCAGATTTTGAAACTGAATTTACTTTTCTGAAATCAGTAACGAAACGAAAGGTTTTATCTGGTTTGGGCACAAGGAAACAAGGAGAGCTCCATTCACTGTTACTCGGCTCAATAATATCATTGTCAAGCATATATTTAAGTACAGCTCTTTGTAAGAACCAGGCAGAGTGCGATATATGAAGGTTTCAGATTTTATCTAAAATGGGCCTAGTAGAAGCAGTAAATGAATACTGCTCAAAAAATAATTTTGAGTGGGAAAATATGAGTGGTTGCCATGGTAACGAACACTCTATTTTTTGGTTGTTAAGCGTAGTAAAATCTTTCAAAAATCAGCTAAATCACCACAATTCAGAGTCTGATTATGAATAGAATCAGGCATTTTTCATTAATGTTCATATGTAACATTGATACAACTTGGTTTAAGCTTCATTTTAGTGAATATTGCATGTCAACCAAATTTGTATTTTTTTTTGAAAAATTTTGCCAAAAAATGCATATTTTCAACTTTTCTGAAATTGGGATTTTTGCGAAATTATCAAATTTTCTCTGGTGTTTTTTCAGAAAAGTGCAAATGTGTACAGAATAGTTAGCACTGTAGTTATGAAGTTTGGATACTACTTTACCAAATTAAATAGAAAAATGCGTGGGATTTTCTTTAGTTTTATCACCATAGCAACCGATTATTTCCTTGGAAACGGAGTTTTTATTTGCAGAATATTGCAGTTTAAGAGCTTAAATGTCCTGAATTGTTTCATAACCGATAAGAAAATAAATAAAAGCTAACGCAAACTTTAAGTTACTATCGTTAAGTGTTGTTGACTTCAATTGTTACCATGGAAACACATATTATCCATAGCAACATCCACTCAAAAACTGCATAAATAGAAATTTATGTAAAAAAATACATAAATAGAGGGTGTTTATTTTCAAATTGGAATATGACTTTATTCTTTGCTTCACTCACATTCTTGTCTGGTTTTTTTCTTCTTCAGATGGTTCAATAAATGTAATATATGATGTAACATTGGGGTTGGGGGGTTTGGAAAAAAAGGGGGGATGTTGATTTTTTAACATGTTTCATACAAGTAGATACTTGAAAAGATAATTGCGTTTGGTCGGACTTTGTTTCGAGTTCATCATCTGATAATCCATTTTTGAAAGTAAACAGATGATGAACTTCATGGGATTGCAATAGCCGGGCCAACCTGGCTTATGGTAAGGCATGATAGATATGGCCCTTAACAATTGTAAGAAAATTCTGAATTTCTTAGGGCACACACCCGTCTGAGATGTTATTCCACCAGCATAAATCACAAAATTGACCTGTAACATAATATTAAGCTTACAAACCAATAATAGAATCATTTGGCCAAAACATTTCTAAACTGAAACTGAAGTGTGATGGACGGACCGATAGACGGACAGGCAAATTGAATCAAATTTTAAGTTGGTGGCGACTTAAAAATAATAATAGTCAATTGGTGATCGCTAATACCAGAAGTGCAGTATAATGGAATCCTCTTAATATATAGCTATCAACATATCATTAATAGCTCCTTTGTTGTACTGCTATCCCGCAATTGGAATTCAGGATCCCCGAGATAGACAAATAGATACATCTGCTAACTTGGAATTGTGCTAATCCCGGTAAAATAATTATGCTATTACCGGCAAAATTATCAAATCAAAATTATTGTGCAAAATAATTGTATTAATTATGAATCATTCCTTACTATGCATCGTTCTACATATATCTCATAAGTTCATGATTCCGACAACATTATATCTTGTTTTGTGCGTGTGTGTTTGTTGGGGGGCATCTTCTTATCCTTCTTCTGAAATCTCCTTCCTCTCCTTTAAGAAAGTAAACATGTAAAAATGTATCATTTCTTTAGGTTGAATCTTCAAAAAAATCGTTTTGCTATTCTCAACGTTTTTTTTTTTAACCTTTACATGAATTACGCCCCTATTTTCTGTATATGTCTCTGTAACCTTTATAAAAGACTGTCCCGAGATTTGGAATGAAACCACTAAGCTGAGAATGTCTGCATGATCACAAGATTAATAACAGTAATAATTTGAAGACAAATTCCACACATGGTCTTATTCAATTAACCGCAACACTAGAAACAGCGCAGTACATACCAATCTTATTTTTCTTTGTAATTATCATTGCTTTCTAGTCAAAACAAGTTGTAATCATTAATGAATACAAGACTTTAGTGTCCAATGTGAAATAACAGAACAAATTTCCAATGTCCCGCGAATTGCACACATTTGATCGATTCAAGGTATAAGGGCAAAAACTAGAATAAACACTTTTATGGCCGCACCGCAATTTGGGGGGGAGTAGGTTTAACCCATGTCTGTCAGTACATTAGTCGTCACAAAGTTGGTTTCCATTTTCTAATTTTAGTTTGCCTCAACCAAATCTTATGAAACATGTATACACAATGCTTATTACCACAAAACAGAGTTCAAGTTTGAATTTTGTTGGTGTCACTGTCAACTGTATAATTTGCCTTAAATGGCATGGTTAACTAAAGAAATTTCTCAAAGTGACCATTTGATCTTATGAGAACCTTTCTGGAGTCCTTTTTTTCTGTCATACATACCATATTATATTTTCGACTTTCATGTAGATTTTTTTATCTTTTCTGTGAATTTAAAAAGAAGATGTGGTATAATTGTTAATGACACAACTCTCTTCAAGAGACCAACATGACACAGAAATTAACAACTATAGGTGATCATACGGCCTTCAACAATGAGCTTATACCGCAGTCCCACTAGGCCACGATCGCACTACGATCTGTGAAAAAAATACAAATTTAGACAATCGTAGTGCGATCGTGTAGATCGCAGTAAGGTCGTAATACGGTCGTGGTGAGGTCTTCAAGATCGTGATGAGCGTGGTTATCTTTGAACATGTTCAAAACAATCGTGGTGCGGTCGTGGCGAAATCAGGTCGTAATAGAAGCGTAGTGAGAGCGCAGTTAGATCGTGGTAAGATCGCAAAGGTCGCTGTTACATCGTAGCGAGAGCGTAGCGAAAGCGGGATTCTATTCGGAGACTGCGCTACGATCTCACAGCGACGTTACTACGACCTCACTACGACCAGCACGTTCTCACCGCGACCCATCTACCCTCCACTACCACTATACCACGTTTACACCAAGCTGTTCAAGACCATAGTACGATTCTAGCATGTCCATGCTGTCCCCATCACGCTCTTCTTACGACCCGACTACGTTCTTACTACGACCATCATGCTACTTGTCATTTTCACATGAAATATATAAAAGCCCTCCAGCTTTTGTTTGTCTGTATGTAATTTGGACCCCTTGTCTTTTTTCTCCAACGGCTCAACCCTGCTTGACACATCTCTGTCATCCCTGCATTCGTTGACTAAAACATCGTCATTTGAGCTTGATGGACTAGCAATAGGTTGTATATAATTTGTCACAAATCGTATGAGTTGGTTTATATGACAATAAAAAAGATTCAGGTTGCATTGGTCGGTGCGACATCTCTGCTAGATCAGGATTCGTTACTATCAGACCTACAACCACACCCACGCGTTCTGGTAGATTTTGGTGGCATGACTGTGTTGTTTCCGAGAAATCTAAGTATTAATCAGAAATATAAGGAATGGAACAGTATTTAAATGGAACACGATGTTGACGTTATTGCTGAGAACGTAGTAAGATCGCGGTATGAACGTAGTATAATCGTGGTAATAACGGGCTATAATCGCAGTAGAAGCGTGGTAAGATCGTGTTGCAATCGGATAACTTGTGGTATGGTCGTAGTGAGAACGTGATGAGCGTAGTAAGATCATGATAATCGTAGAGAAAGCGTGGTGAGAACGTGGTATAATCGTAGCGGGATCGTTGTGGAAGCGTAATGAGGACGTAGTATCATCGTGAAATCAACGAAAAATAATATTTTCATGCCGCCCATACCGCGACCTCACCACGATCTGAATTTATTTTAGATCGCGATGAGCGTGGTGCGATCGTGGTCTAGTGGGACTGGGGCTTAAGCCCATGCCACATAGTCAGCTGTAAAAGGTCCAGAAATGACAATGTAAAACAATTCAAACAAGAAAATCTAACGGCCGAACTTTGGTGTTGGGTTTATATATATTAACATAACCTCCCTTTAGTTTTTCATGAATTTGTGATATGACATTGAGAAGTTATTGAAATTTATTCTTTGAAAAAGCGACGGGCATAACATGTGCTCATGGCGCAGCTGTTTATTTTATTTTATGGAATAACACCCTTTCAAAGTCTAGGATCAGCCCCAAAGGTATGAGTACATTTGAACTGTGCAGTAGTTAATGTACACCTTAGCATTGCATTATCCCGAGTAATAAAGAGATTTTGCCTTTGTTATGTGTAAAGTGTTCTTAAAAGACCATGACTTTATATGTTTTGTTTTGGTCTGTCCCTCCATCTGTCTGTCCTTGTCACTTCAGTTTCAGTTTGGAAATGCTTAAACCAAATGTTTCTATTATTGGTTTGTTAGCTTATATTTATAAGTGAGATTTCAAGTTGAGTCTCTTGTTGTTTGAAATTTGTGAGAATTATTGCGCTAGGAAAATTAGAATTTTCCAAAATTTCTTAATTTCTTCCCATTTGTAAAGGACATATATTGTCAGAGCAATACTTTCAAAAATTATATGGACCTTGACAAAAGCTAGAATGTGCTATTGCAATCCCCATGAAGTCGATCATCTGTTAGTAACATTTCATGAATAATTATAGATTACCAGATTGAAACCAAATGTTGTAAAAAAAAGTAAAATAACAAATATACGGAACACTGAGGACAATTCTAAACAGAAAGTCTCTAAGCAAATGACAAAATCAAAAGCTCAAACACATCAAACGAATGGATAATAAAATGCTCCGCAGGGCGCAGCTTGATACGACCGCAGAGGTCGAACCCTGAACAGTTGGGGCAAGTATGGACACAACATTCAAGCTTGATACAGCTCTGAATTTGGATTGTGATTAAATGTTTGACACAACATAGGTTTCTGACACAGAATGAATGTGGTCTAAGAACTTAAAATTTTTAAATTGGACATTCACCTACTATGGTCCAATATCCAAAATCTAAATACATGGTTAGATTCAGCATATCAAAGAACCCTAAGAGTTCAATTTTTGATGAAATCAAACAAAGTTTAATTTTGGACCCTTTGGACCTTAATGTAGACCAATTTGAAAACGGGGACCAAAAATTAAGAATCTAAATACATGGTTAGATTCAGCATATCAAAGAACCCCATATATTTCAATTTTTGTTGAAATCAAACAAAGTTTAATTTTGGACCCCAATTTGGACCAACTTGAAAACTGGGCCCATAATCAAAAATTTAAAGACATGTTTAGATTCAGCATATCAAAGAACCCTAAGAATTCATTTTTTGTTAAAATCAAATTAAGTTTTATTTTGGACCCTTTGGACCTTAATGTAGACCAATTTGAAAACAGGACCAAAAATTAAGAATCTAAATACATGGTTAGATTCAGCATATCAAAGAACCCCATATATTCAATTTTGTTGAAATCAAACAAAGTTTAATTTTGGACCCTAATTTGGACCAACTTGAAAACTGGGCCCATAATCAAAATCTAAATACATGATTAGATTCAGCATATCAAAGAACCCCATATATTCAATGTTTGTTGAAATCAAACAAAGTTGGACCCCGATTTGGACCAACTTGAAAACTGGGCCCATAATCATAAATTTAAAGACATGTTTAGATTCAGCATATCAAAGAACCCTAAGAATTCAATTTTGTTAAAATCAAATTAAGTTTAATTTTGGACCCTTTGGACCTTAATGTAGACCAATTTGAAAACGGGACCAAAATTAAGAATCTAAATACATGGTTAGATTCAACATATCAAAGAACCCCATATATTCAATTTTGTTGAAATCAAACAAAGTTTTATTTTGGACCCCAATTTGGACCAACTTGAAAACTGGGCCCATAATCAAAAATCTAAATACATGATTAGATTCAGCATATCAAAGAACCCTAAGAATTCAATTTTTGTTAAAATCAAACTAAGTTTAATTTTGGACCCTTTGGACCTTAATGTAGACCAATTTGAAAACGGGACCAAAAATTAAGAATCTAAATACATGGTTAGATTCGGCATATCAAAGAACCCCAATAATTCAATTTTTGATGAAATCAAACAAAGTTTAATTTTGGACCCTTTGGACCTCAATGTGGACCAATTTAAAAACGGGGCCCAAAATCCAAAAACTTACTACACAGTTAGATTCAGCATATTAAAGAACCCCAAGAATTCAAGAATAAAACCCCATTGAAATTGGTCAAGAAATAAGCAATTTATACAAAGTATCTTCTTTTGCACAATACTGTGCAATTGAATATTTCTTGCAATTGCGCAATACTGTGCAATTGAATATTTCTTGCTATTGTGCAATACTGTACAATTGACAATTTCTTCCTATTGTGCAATATTGTGCTATTGGATATTTCTTGCTATTGCGCAATACTGTGCAATCGAAGATTTCTTGCTATTGCGCAATACTGTGCAATTGAAAATTTCTTGCTATTGCACAATACTTATTATATAATAATTTACACATCCTGTTTGGTGTGTATCTCCTGCCATATCATTATTATTTGCTTTTAAATATAAATCAGAAATAACCAACTTAAAATGGAAAATTTTAAAGAAAAAAAAAAGAAAAAGGAAGAAAAAAGGGAAAAATCCCCCAATTTTTGAACCCCTTATGATTCATCACCCCAAACTCAATCCCAGCCTTCAATGAGGTATGGTACCTTGCAGTACAATTTCAGAGAGATCCATACACTTAAACACAAGTTATTGTCTGGAAACTAGAAAATGCTTATTTTGGCCCCTTTTGGCCCCTAATTCCTAAACGTTTAGGCAATTACCCCAAACTCAATTCCAGCTTTCCTTTGTGATATGGAACCTTGAGTACAATTTCAGAAAGATCCATACACTTACACACAAGTTATTGTCCTGAAACTAGAAAAATGCTTATTTTTTGCCCCTTTTTTGGCCCCTAATTCCTAAAATTTTGAGGCAATTACCCCCAAAATCAATCCCAGCATTCCCTTTGTGATATTGAACCTTGTGGTACAATGTCAGAGAGATCCATACACTTACACACAAGTTATTGTCTGGAAGTTACAAAAATGCTTATTTTTGGCCCCTTTTTGGCCCCTAATTCCTTAACTGTTGGAACCATAACCCCCAAAATCAATCCCAACCTTCCTTTTGTGGTATTGAACCTTATGGTAAAATTTCCTAGAGATCAATTTACTTAAACTAAAGTTAGAGTGCGAAAACCAATGTGTCTTCGGACGACGACGACGACGCCGGACGACGACGACGACGACGACGACGACGACGACGACGACGACGACGCCAACGTCATACCAATATACGACCACAAAAAATTTTTTGCGGTCGTATAAAAACTGTCATATATTACTGACTTGGTACAGGTATTTTCTTATGTAGAAAATGATAGATGCAACCTGGTTTTATAGCTAAACCTCTCAATTTTCCTTAAAAGGATTTATGAAAGATTCAAACAAAACTACCAAACCTCCACTCCTCCCCCAAAATGCCACAGTGTATATATTCAAATTTGTTGAGTCTTCTCAAGGAGCAAAGACAGGACTGAGAGTTAAATAGATTAAAGCATGCAGTTATATCCCCATTAGAAAATGAAAATTATTAGCATAATTATATGTATTTGTAAAATTATATTATATATATTTTGATTGGATGTTGTTATGGGTGATATTTGTTACCATGACAACTGTTGTAATAATACTTAACCGTTGTAGTTTAGATTTAGAGTGTATATATGCTTTTATGTATTTTCATAAAGGTTTGGAAACAATTGAGAACATTGAATTCCTATACTGCAGAATTCAACAAATAAAACTCTATTTCAAGGGACAAATACATTAATATGGTGATCAAATTCAAGAGAGCCCCACGCAATATTCTATTTATTTTGGTCAAGTAGTATTCAAACTTTGTTACTACAATGCTAGCTATGCTTTACTTATTTGCGCTTTTCAATAAAAAAAAAACACATGAGAAAATTTGATAATTTCACAAAACTCCATGATTCAGAAAAAAGAAAATATGTGGTTTTTTTGTATATTTTAACAAAAATCTAAAAGTCGGGTTGAACTGCAATCTTAAGGAAGTTCGCTTCTCAGTTTCAAATTAATTAACTTTTCAAAACACTAGTTAATATCGATAGGGATCAATAAATGAATCAAAAGAGTAAAAAATATACAGGTCAATGTGCTTGTTTTCGAGATATTACCCATTGAAATTCTGGCCGGAAAATATTCTCTCTTGACTTTTCATAGCTTTATCATTGACAAGTTTACATTCTCAAAAACTATTAAAGAATAATCGAAATTTTATAAGACTTTTACAGATGGCTTATCATTACACATGTAAAAGATTTGTAAAAAGAAAAATAAGGGTCAATGGCCATTTTATAAAGGCATTCAAATGAATAAAACAAGAGGTTTCCGAAAATCTGACAAAATCCCAAAACATGACAAGCGAACTACCTTATCTAAGCTCTGAAGCTGAAACCAAGTTATACCGATGTTATATATGAAATTTCTGAAAAAATTTGATTCTTTATATAATCAGGCTCTCCGACAAAACGTTTTCTTTTCAAGAATCTACATGTATGATATTTAAAAAAAATAGACCTACCCCCTTTTTCCCCACCTTCCAACCCCAATGTTACATTATATATTACATTTGTTGAACCTTATGAAAAGAACAGACAAGACTGTGAGTAAGCAAAGCATGCAGTCGTATTCCAATTTTAATATATACACCTTCTATTTATGTATTTTTTTACATAAATTTCTATTTATGCAGTTTTTGAATGGATGTTGCTATGGATATTATGTGTTTCTGAGGTAACTATTGAAGTCAGCAACTCTTAACAATGGTGATTTAGAGTTTGCGTTAGCTTTTATGCATTTTCTTATCGGTTATGAAACAATTCAGGACATTTAAGCTCTTAAACTCCAATATTCTGCAAATAATAAATCCGTTTCAAGGAAAAATCGGTTGCTATGGTGATAAAACTAAAAAGTCCCACATATTTTCTATTTAATTTGGTAAAGTAGTATCCAAACTTCATAACTACAGTGCTAACTATTCTGTACACATTTGCACTTTTCTGAAAACATCAGAGAAAATTTGATAATTTCGCTAAAATTCCAATTTCAGAGAAGTTGAAAATATGCATTTTTGGCAAAATTTTTCAAAAAATTTACAAATTTGGTTGACATGCAATCTTCACTAAAATGAAGCTTAAACCAAGTTGTATCGATGTTATATATGAACATTTATGAAAAACTCATGATTCTATTCATAACCAGGCTCTGAATTGTGGTGATTTAGCTGATTTTTAAAAGATTTTACCACGCTTAACAACCAAAAAATAGTGTTCGTTACCATGGCAACCACTCATATTTTCCCACTCAAAATTATTTTTTTAGCAGTATTCACTTACTGCTTCTACTAGGCCAATTATAGATAAAATCTGAATACCCTCATATATCACATGTATATGGCACTCTGCCTGGTTCTTATAAAGAGCTGTACTTAATTTCTTGTCTCATAAAATCAAGTTTAAGTAGATTGAGCCGGTAAGGATGTTGATTAATTGGAGAAGCATCGCCTACATCAACATCATGACAAACAGCAGTGGTTTTGTTTGGCACATCTGGAAAAAGATTTTAAAAAGTAAATACAAAAGTTTTCAATTTTTCTCTGCGATCGAAAGTCAGATGTGCTAGTTTTGAGTCTAAATTTGACAAAATTTCTGAATTTTTCAATCTAACAGTTTGTTCCATAGTCTTAGAATCAAAAGGTGGTTCAATAATATCTGGTTTGTCATGATCGTTCTCCAATTTAACTATGGCTAAAGTGGCAACTGGTTTGCTCTCACCTTCATTAGTACGCTCAAAATATGGTTTTAACGTATTAATGTGACACACTCTATTTTGTTTACGCCGACCTGGTGTTTTTACAATATAATTCAAATCATTAATTTTACTCTCTATTGTATAAGGACCACAGTATTTAACCTGTAAAGGATGTCCAGGGACTGGCAAAAATACAAGTACCTTATCACCAGACTCAAAAACTTTGTCCCTGGCATCTTTATCATACTATATTTTCATCTTATTCTGAACAGTTTTTAAGTTTTTGTGAGCAATTTGACAAGCAGTATACAATTTTTCTTTAAATCTAGATACATAGTCTAGAAGATTCAAGTCAGTGTGTTCAGTAAGCCATTTTTCCTTAATCAATTTTAAAGGGACCCTTACAGTATGACCAAACACCAACTCAAAGGGACTAAAACCAAGGGATTCTTGAACAGCCTCTCGGACCCCAAAAAGTAGAAAGTGAACACCATCATCCCAGTCCCTGTCAAATTGAAGACAAAAAGTTCTAATCATGTTCTTCAATGTTTGATGAAAACGTTCTAAGGCACCTTGAGATTCTGGATGATAAGCATTTGACATATACTGACCAATCCCTAACTGGTAAACTACATGCTGAAATAAACCTGACATGAAATTTGAATCCTGGTCGGACTGTATAGACTTAGGAAGTTCTACTAACGTGAAAAATTTGATAAGAGTTTTGACAGTAGTTGGTGTCTTGATATTCCTTAACAGAATAGCCTCAGGAAAGCGAGTGGATGTACACATGATCGTCAATAAATACGCATTTCCAGTCTTGGTATTTGGTAAAGGTCCAACGCAATCAATAAGTACTCGACTGAAAGGTTCTTCAAAGGCTGGAAATGGCAGAAGTGGTGCTGGTGGTATTTTCTGGTTAGGCTTACCAACAACCTGGCATATATGGCATGATTTGCAGTATTCTGTGACATCATTTCTTAGTTTGGGCCAGTAGAAATACGGCAAGATCTTAAGGCAAGTCTTCCTTATACCTAAGTGTCCAGCTAATGGGGTGTCATGGACAAGACCAATAATTTCTTGCCTATAGACTTTAGGCATCACCACTTGGTATACCACTCTCCATTCCTCCTCTGGGATAGCATCAGGGGGCCTCCACTTCCTCATTAAAATGCCGTCTTTATGGTAGTAACATTCGGCCACTTTGTCTGCTTCCTGCTGTGGTTGAACCCTCAGGGTCTTTATTTTGTTCTTCCACAAATTTTCTTTTGTCTAATGAATGGCTGTTCACGTCTGGTCATGGCATAATAACATGCTTGTTAGTACTAGGTGGTTTTACTATGGCCTCTTCTGAGCTACCGGGACCTTCAATGTCGGCAAGGAAAGTGTCAGAAAGGTCCATATTATCATACTGGTCTTCTTGTAAATCCTTAATTTGTTGTTTTCTTGACATTGCCCTAGAAACAACACAAGCTGGATATAGTTCAGCATTATCTTCAGGTAATTTAACATCCACCACCAGTTTACTGGTAACAATTGGTTCAGCAACCACTTTGTTCCTAGATAGATCATTTCCTAGAAATAATGAAACACCCTCAACAGGGAGATTAGGACGAACACCCACAACAACTGGTCCAGTAATTAAATCTGACTTCAAATAAATACGATGGAGGGGAACATTAATACCACCAAACTCCACACCCTGTAACAAAACAGAGGCACCAACAGAAGTCTCCTCAGACAAAGGCAACTCGCCTTCTAACAATAAAGTCTGCGAAGCTCCAGTGTCCCGTAAAATCTTAAAGGGCTGAGGAGTAGTATTATCAACAATAGAAACAAACCCATCAGACATAAAGGGTTTATAATCCTCCATGTAATCACAAAAACTGGACTTAAAAGCCTGACTCTCAGGACATTCCAACTTATTGGTAACAAGGGGTGTCGTACAAGCACTGGACTTAGGTTTATTATCTCTTTCATTCTTCGTCTGGAGTCTAAAACAATCAGCCATCAGGTGACCATTTTTCTCACAATAAGCACAAGTTAGTGACTTCTTCTCAAAAGTATCAAATTTTGGACTAGACATATCATAACTAGACTGACTCTTATTCAGTGCAACAGGCTTACTTACCAGTACGCTCAGTACTTTGATTTTTGTAATTTCCGCTCGAAGTATTAAAATTTTGACCTTTGAAACTTCTTTTATGTGAAAGGGTACAATTATCGGAAACAACAGCTGCATCTTGCAATGTCTCAACAGTTTTGTCATCTAAATGTGTTTTTAAGTCTAAATGAACACACTGCTTGAACTCTTCTAATACTGTACATTCAGAAATTATTGCGTGCATTTATTATTGCGATTTTGTCATTTTAGACTAAAATGCGACTTTAATTTTTGCGGTATTGAGAAAAATCCTGTTTAATTCATATAATTTTTTTTAAATGCGAGTTTAAATTATTGCGATTATAACCCTGTCGCATTTTTCGCAATAATAAAAACATCGCAATAATTTCTGAATTTACAGTAACAACAATTACCTTATTTTATCAAATTTGTCATCTATTTTCTTTGACGTAAGCCATTTATCAAATAGATTTTCTTTTTCTCTAGCAAATTCAACATTCAAACTTTTTATAAGATCTAAATTTCTGTCTATATGCTTCTGGCACTAGCTCATAAGCTTTCAAAACTTCCTGTTTTACCGTGTCATAATCAGAACTATTTTCTGATGAAAGTGCTGAGTAAATTTCAGCGGCCTTGCCCTCAAAAACATTTTGCAGCATTGTAGTCCAATAAGACTTTGGCCATTTTAAATTTTGAGCAATTTTCTCAAACTGTGGAAAAAATTTGTCAACTGTTTTTTTCACAAAATTTAGGAACCAAAAGTATATTTTTTGCAGCATCAAAATAAAAATGTTCTGATTTTGACACTACTTTAGTGTTGCTTTCTTCTTTGGCCATTTCAATTTTTATTTTCTCCATCTCTAACCTTTCCCTCATTTCAAGTTCTGCCCGTTTTAATTTAAATTCATCTTCTTTTTCTTTTATTTTCTCCATCTTTAAGTTTTTTGTCTGAGTCAGAATTTTTTTTTTTTTTTTTTTTTTCGACGCTATCAATAAAATTATTTTTTTCAAAATTTAACACTATAAGGTATGGGAAAAATCTGGATTCAGAATATTTTTTTTTGTCATCTGCTTGACCACAATATTTTTTTTCATCAAATTTGGGATGAGAATATTTTTTTTAGGAAAAAACCATAACCACCACCCCTCCCCTTCCCTTTGAAGTTAAATGGTCGTTCCCTTAACTTCGTTTTCTAATTGTTTTTCCAATTGTTTTAATTTAAATTCATCTTCCTTTTCTAATTGTTTTAATCTAAGTTCATGTTCTAATTCAAGCTGCTTTAATTTGAAAGCATCAACATTTTCGACCTTGAGTTCAAGAGCCTCTTCACCAAAAATTTCTGAGTCATCTAAATTGTCTATTACCAAATTTTTTATAATATGTTTTCTCATAGATACTCTAAAATCTATTTGTAGATGTTTAGCAAGCAACACTAATTCTTCTTTCTTTAGTTTATCAAACCCTTTCAGGTCTGGCGTTTTTAAAAATTTACTAGCATCAAATGCCATTTTGTTGAATTTTGTTGGCTAATTCTAATAAAATTACTGAAAAATTTTAATATTATATTAACGTTCTCCCGGACGAGCCCCCAATTTCTGTTACGGCCAGAAATCACATTTAAATTGTAGACAACAAAAGACACAAATCAATAATAAAATTTAACAAGATTTATTATACACAAGTTTACAAGAAATGTTGTACAAATTGAAATGTCAACTTAACTGTTAAAAAATATGTCCGATCCTTTATCTTTTCTTTATCCGGAATTCTTCTCTTAACTGTACGGAATATGTCCAATCAAGTATGATGTAGTTAACGTAAATAAAACTGTTAATTCAACAACTCCAGAAAACTTCTGAGAATCCAAGTATATTGATGTCTAATCTGAAAGTTGTTACTTTGATGTCTGTATATATATATATAGTTGAAACGGAAACTTCTAGAACACTGTAGAAGAGAACTCCTAGAAAACTGTAGAACGGAAACTTCTAGAATACGGTAGAAGTTTAAATTACACATCATAGATTATGATCATTCCAGAATTATTTTGTAAGTCAAACAGAAAGTTCTTATCTTTCCATCAGTATCTATGATTGTTACAGTGATTTCTAAACTGCACAATTATAACATTATTTTGTAAACAACTATAAGGCCACACAAAACAAATTAGGCCAAGATAAATAAAACAAGATAATTACAATATCATAACATAGGCCAAAGAACAAACAACCACAAAGAAGGATGGCATTATAAACTAAAGAATCATGTATAGCACCCAAATATCTTCAACTTGGTAAAACTACTGAAGAAACGGCCAGCAGCTATTGATAATAATCCAGTACTCAGCAGGTGGTAAACGTCATCAATACAAAAGAAAGTATATTGAAATGGCAACCGGCTAGCTGACCTAAACCAGAGAGTCCATGCTAACGTTGAGTAGGTAGATGCAGCATCATATCTTCTACATATTATTAATGTATGACTTTGAGACAATCATAGTGAACTTTATCTTATTCTGTGGCTCTGTCAATTTTGTAGGATTTAAGAGTGAATATTCAAAATTAATATTTTACACAATTCAGTATTTATGAAATATATTTTCCAATAGTGCTATAGTCATTAAAGTCAGTATGCCAATCTATATGAAGGAATCTATTTGAAATATAATTAAATATTCTGATTATATATTTTATATTATTCATGAGAATGACACTGGTATAAATAATTTTATTATTAAATATATATTTAATATGAATAGATGATTATTCCTTCAATAAAATGTTTTATAGAAATCCTTATTTCCATTGTTTTATTATATCAATGTTACATTAATTCCTAATGAAATAGAGATCCTCAACACATACGATTACCTACATTTTCACTTTTAAAAAGTAAAATAACAAAAATACCGAACTCCACGGAAAATTCAAATTGGAAAGTCCCTTATCAAATGGCAAAATCAAAAGCTCAAACACATCAAACGAATGGAAAACAACTGTCATATTCCTGACTTAGTACAGGCATTTCCTTATGTAGAAAATGGTGGATTAAACCTGGTTTTATAGCTAGCTAAACCTCTCACTTGTATGACAGTCGCATAAAATTTCATTATATTGACAACAATGTGTGAACAAAACAAACAGACATAATAGGTAAAAATGTTAAAAATAGGGGTACAGCAGTCAACATTGTGTTATAATCTTAATCACTATAAAAACCAACAAATATGTCAACAAAGAAAAACAAAATGCATATAGAAAAAGCACATATGCAAAAATGAAAGACAAGAATACAAAAAATGATCACAGCACAACAACACTATGGCGGGATGCACAAGTACTGAGCCACGCCAAAAGGATATTACCAAAAATGGACTTAACAGTAAAGGTTAATAATTTACAAAGACAAATAAAAGAACACTATAACACATAATTAAGATGATAAACAACGTCAGTACCTAGAATCTATACTTCAAGACCATCATGTGTTATTTGTGAAGTTGATACGGAATATTTATCAACAAGGTCTTGGTATCTTCCAATGAATTTTTTTAGAAAAAGGACGAGACGTTCTTTGACATAACCCTGGTTCATCAACTTTCTGCTCAGACACTGGTGACGTTTTATAAAGTCTGAGTCGCAACTACAAGCTCTTGAATACCGAATGAGTTTGGAAATGTATATCCCATATGCAGGTGAAGTTGGTATATTGCTACTAAGGTGGGGGAAATTGATAATTTCAAAATTAAAATCGTCTCGTTTGTCATAACTGCTTATGTCTAATTCGAGGTATAAGGCTAAAAATGAGGCGGAGGAAGCCGTGTCTGTTGTTTCTTTAATTTCTAGTTCTGGAGGATATATATATGGAACCAATCAGAAAAGTTTGGATTGTTAATATCATCAATATATCTGAATGTGAAATTAAATGATTTGGCATCTTTGATCTTCTTGTTTTTGACAAGTGTCTGAAGGAACTCCGACTCATATGAAAATAAGAAGATGTCGGCAAGGAGAGGCGCACAGTTCGTTCCCATAAGAATGCCGACAATTTGTTGAAAAAGTCTACCTCCAGATTCATGTTTTACCTTTTTGATCACTATTAACAAAATATGCCGTATGGTATCCCAAGGTAATAAATTTTTAGCGTATGCACCATTTTTATATTGAAAAGCATTGTGGATTATTTCTTTTAGACGATTTTTTTCAATTTCACATGGGGAATGGTGGTATACAGGGTTGAAAAATCAAAAGTTTTGATAGAATTTATTTCATAGAAAGATCGAGATTTAAAATTATCAAGAAGTTCTTTAGAGTTTTTTAGAATCTACATATGGTTAATACCACTACGCGAGTAAACAGTTTCACAGTATCTCTGAAGACCCTTTTTCACTGCCGACAGAATTTTTGTCAATCTAATGGACAATTCCTTTGTAGAACATGCAGATGAGCCGGCAGTATACCGTTGTTTGTATGGAATTTTGTGAAGCTTAGGTATCAAATACAAACAAGGTAAGTCCTCAGATTTGCTGTTCAATGTAATGTTCATTGAAGCAATGAAGGATTTATGATTCGCCAAAATCTCATCCTTGTCAAATGATATGTTTTTGTATGTGGGATTACCTGAGTGCTCATCTATTCCTAAATCTTTTACAAGACACTCGTAGTAGCACGATTTACATAAAAAGACAATATTATTTGAAGCTTTGTCCGCAGGAACAACATATTTATCGTGAAGAGATGATTGACATTTCACAGTTTCTTTGTCTCTGAAAACGGACTTTGGTCGATCATTCAACTTATGAATTCAACGTTTTATCAGAGACCTGATTGTTTTGACCCATTCTGACAAAGTGTCCAGTTCAACTTCTTCTCGTTTAGCCCATGCTCTGGCGTAGTCCTCAATGGAATCCATAATTATTTTGAAGTTATGGTTCCAATTGATGTGTTGGGGTTCTCTGAACTTAGGACCATGATATATCACCTTTCGGAGATGTTCATGTTGAATTATGTTTAGATCCCCAGTAATAACATGGCTAGAGGGGCTGTAAATATAAGGCGAGTAGGAATAATCACATGTCAGAGAGTTTTTAAGTATTCTTCTAAATCAAGGTCCTGCAATGCTTGCTTATAGTTAAATACTTTAGGTGCAATGGTTTTGGTGTAACTGTAGGATACAATAGGAACAGACTGATTTTGAAAATAAAGTGGAATTTTAGATGTTACCTCCTTGTGATGAAGAACGTTGCTGATGTTGATTACATCAATTCCTTTATTAGAAAACTGAACTGGAAGGAATTTCCTCTTTTCATCATGTAAAGGTTCCGATCTTACTGGTTTAAAAAGATGGAAAAGAGCTACATCACAAATTATACTGACCAGTCTGTATATTGGAGAAAATGTATTTATCATAATGCGTCCCTTGTCAAGTGCGTAATCTCTCAAACATTTGAGAAAATTAACAGGCAGTGAAAAAAGAATAGTTCTAATGTAATGTAACCCTAGCGGATGATGAAAATGTGAAAGAAGGTCATCAAAGCTCCCAGAGGGCGATCTAGATTTGGAAGACTTTTTTTACATTGGGCCGATGGTAATATTTTTGCCCATGACTACGTGGTGTCTTAAAGTAGTATTAAATAAGCTCATTACGTTTACATCACTGCAGGCTGGACTTGACAAATTTCCTACTCCTTTGATGTTATCATTGTAACCATATGGCATTGCAGTACCTAATTCCCTTATCCAGAAATTTTCTCTATCTTTTCGGAAAGGAGTACTTAGTAAAGGGCTATTGGTGTGGTGATAAATTTTCTCGATGATGCGTACTCAAAGATAAAGAAGGATCATGGTCCGGTTGATTAAAATGGTTATAAAGAACGAACCCTAAATTGCGGATCTTTATTATCAGACCGGTGTTGATTCATCCTTTTACGCAAAGTTTGTCGAGTTTCACCTACATAAAGTAGTCCACACAAAGTACATCCAATTCCGTAAACGACATTGTCCGTGGAACAGTCCATAGGCTCAAAACATTTTGTAAAATAAGTTTTTCTTGTTAAATGTAACAAAAACGGTATTGAGTACACTTAATAGTCCAGTCAATACAGCGGTTAACCTCAGAGTAATTGTTTTAAACTGGTGGTAAACTGGTTTACCTCTAAACAATTTATGTTTTTATAACTCTTAATCTGTTACAAATTATTTAACCTATGTCAACATTTTTTTATACAATTTTATACCTAAATTTCAAAATGTTGGCCAGGGTTGAATGAACCCATAAAACATCACCAAGTATTGTCTGACCAATTTAGAACATATTCACACCTTCGAGTGACATAACAAAATTAGCCTCTCCCATTGTAATAATCAAACCTCATTATGAACTCACTTTAAGTGTTAACATGGTTAGTAAAAGGGATGTAAATCATATTAAATGGTCATTTCAACAGTTGAAATGAAATAGCAATGAGATAGTTTTGTGATAACAAAAAAGGATAAATTATTAAAAAATGGAGATTTCTTCTGCTTCAGGTACAATTTAATACTTATATACAACAATTCTTTCATTTTAAAAGGACACAATGTTATATACATTAGCTTTTCTAAAATTGTTTAATTTTAATAATGACAAAACTTTATCAATAAATTTTAAAATTACAATCGTTTCAACATCAGATGCTTATTTTTTTTTTGCTGAATGTGTTGTTTTTTTTTCTCAAAATTTCCTTTATTTTTTTCAAGTCATTGTTTCTTAAAAAACATTGATTTTAATGTCTCGTATAATAATTAGATTAAATATTATTTTACTTAGTAGACACCCTTGCAACCTTTTCATTTTTTTTTAATATATATATATATATGTACCATTATATAACGCTTACAATAGTGAAATCTGAACTTCAAATGCGTTTATAGTTCTATTCTCCTGTTTTCATTTATAATAATTAGACAAACAACTGTTACAGTAATCCTTGTTTTTTCTCTCTCTTTTCCTATGAAAATTGCCTCGGGGTATTATACACTTCGTTGGTGCAGGTTTTGAGAGTTCACTTTCATAATTAATCTACAATGAAATGTCAATCAGGTATAGCATTTTATAGTGCATGGAAAGACATGTACTATGAAAAATAGAAGGGAGAATACTGATTTTTCATTGGACGAAAATGGTAGAGAATGTTCTAAACATGCATGATATTTTTCAAAAGTTAACATGGATTCCGTGGAATACAATAAAATATTCACAAATATAAATAATGGAACGTACACAAATGAAGGTTAGAAGCAATTTTACATTTATAAGCATTTATGGCATATAGTTTTTGAACGTAAAATAGTTTTGTTTCTTCAAACTATAAACATTAATGATTCTGATAATTTCCTATGTTTTATCTAAACATTCTGTTTTTTTTTCATCAATATGTATATCTTTTGTGTATCTGTTAAAAAATTATTCCTGGCAATTCTGTTACATAATAAATATTCCAGGAACTTATCTTACATAATTATTATTCCTGGAAATTCTGTTACAGATATAATTATTATTCAGGAACTTCTCTTATATAAAAGCATTCCTGGAATTTCTACTACATAATTATTATTCCAGGAATGTCTCTTATATATAAATTATTTCTGGAATTTCTATTACATAATTATTATTCCAGGAACTTCTCTTGCATAAAATTATATTCCTGGAATTTCCATTATATAATTATTATTCCAGGAACTTCTCTTACATAATTATTATTCTTGGCAATTATGTAACATAACAAATATATAAATAAATTACAAAACGTCAATGCTTTGGAAAAGTTTGTGGAAACTGTATTTTTGAATATTTCCCTATAATTAAAAAAAAGTGTATATCTTGAAATATCTCGTCACAAATATAAATATTTGCAATTTCTTAATTTAATTGTTTGTAATTTTGATATTCCTATGTTATTGTTTCTTTCACAGTGTGATAGGAATCCATGTGTGTTGCTAGTGATAAAGTCTTAACATAATATTTGTGCCAAAGAACTTTTATTTTTTGGAACTTTCATTATATAATATTGTATCCAGAGTGTAGGAAATTTTCTTCTGGCAATGGATAGAATATTATATTGTGAAATTTCCAAACAACAGTTCTTTGGAACAAATATTAAGGTGGAATTTCTATTCCGTCACACTTTAACCTCATCAAGTAATGGGATAACCACATCAAAGAATGACAAAAACATCTCAATCACTTGAACGAATACATCACGTGGTGTAAAATCGTCAAATTTTGGAACATTATTATGCAATGTTAAAACCTTATCAAAAGTGTGAAATCTACATAACCACATCCTAGATATTCTGTCTTTGAGCAATTTCCCTTTGAAGTAGTCGAATGACGAAGGCAATTTATACCAATTCTGAAAGACGCCAGAAGTAAGAACCACCATGCTGTCTTGCGTGACGATAAACTATACATCGATCAAAAGCGGTACTACCCTCATCCCCCTAGATCGGAAAACTCTGATGGGCCAAGAAGTTAGGGGTGCAGTACAGGAGGACAACTATGCAATGTGAATGACTTGAAATGTTGTTTATCAAACATTTGTGGAATAAAATCTAAACTGCTATGCCCAGTGTTTGTTGATCTTATAAACAATAATGACATTCTTTTTTTTGTAGAAACTAAACTTACTGGATTTGATAATGTTGATCTGCCTAGTAATTATGTTTGCAAAACTAAAAACAAACAAAAAATTCCAAAAAGCATCAGGTGGTATAGCAATTAATTACTAAAAGATATTTGAAAAGTATATTACATTTCATGAAACTGATTGTCAAGTTGTTTCTTGGATGCAGATTTCAAAATTGCTTTTTAATTTAAAGACCGATATTTTATTGGGTTGCATATATAGTGTATATAATGTGCGAATCCTGAAATACCATTTTTACTGTATCCGTTATGAATTTCTAATGTAGAATGATAAAGAAACAGACGACAAATTCATGATTTTTGAATAAAATAAGAAATAATATATAATGTGGACTGTTTTTATAAATTCATAATATAGGTATGAGATGCAGACGGGTTTTCATCGCGCCTACAGCCATCCAGGTGTAAAATTGATACACAAATAGATAAATATTAAGAATAGTTCACGAACAGAGCGTGCAAGAGATTTAAGAGCAGCAGTTAAGTTTCACTTGCAGAAAAATGTACATAATTATTAATGTTGTATAACTTAAAACAAGTTTTGTTATTCAGCTTGTTGATATTGAATTAAATTCCATTATGCTGTTTTTGTTATGCGATTCATGTTTACTGTCGAATAATGATACTAGACTTTCATTTTCACTGTGGGGGCGATTCATTTCTATTGTACATGCGATGCATTTTCACAGAAGAAAATTCATTAATTTCATCATATAAAGCTCTTAATTCAGCCGACTCTCTAACAAAATTTATGAAGTCAGAAGGATTGATTATATATGCATACTTTGTGAGTGAAAGTCTGAGGTAATATATCAATAAATTCCGTAAAAATAGTATTTATTGCTCATATTGTCAATTCTATTTTCTCTAATAATTTGTCCAGATCCAGATCTATATGTAGGATAAAATTTATCCTTTCCTATGACACGCCATCATTGAATACATATATCTTGGACAGTTAAGCCAATCCACGTCACCGAAAAAGCAAAGTTTTCGGTTTCGGTCTAAATCTACATCACATACTAATAAAACTTCATTAGAGCTATTTTCCTAATGCTTGTAGTTTAAATGTGTGGTTGGCTTGCTTGCTTTCCTTGTATAAATGTTTGATTAAGCATTGTAATTAAGATTAAGAAAACATTTATACAAACAAAGCAAGCAACCCAACCACACCTTTAAACTACAAGCATTAGGAAAATAGCTCTAATGGATGCATCTTAGATAACAAAGAGCATTCACAAAACGATCTTCGTTTCACGATTGAGTGAGTGGTAACGTTTTCATCTCGCACAAACAATTGCCATACATTTGACGCTTGGATGACTGGATAATTGATATTTCTCATGCCATTGTGTATATATCTTATACAGTAAAGAAAGTTCGAGCAACAATCGAGTCACCTTAATTTATGTTTGAATTTCTTATAAATCGTTGTTACAAATAAGCAAATACGTAATTGTAAGAATACAAGGATATATTGAATACAGTTTGTTGTTACATGTTTGAATGGTTCTATACCACGGGGTATAACCGCCGTACAGTTGATTCCGGACGTTAATCTCTGCATCGCGAAGCGATGTTGGTAGATATTCACCAAAGACTAATTGACGTACTGTTCAGTTAATATTCAATGTTTATGAAAACAAAGTTTACTGCTCCTGACAGCATTGTTTTATTTATATTACATGAACACCCTGTGATTATTTTAAATAGTCAGGTCTGTGACTTACTTGTAAACATCGCGAAACAAACACTCTGTGTAACTCAAACTTGATTAAACTACAAATAGAGCATAGTCGGTTGGCTCTTACACTAAATGCGACCGTGTGTTTTATGATTTGTTGATGTTTAAAATACATAATGCGAATGAGAAACCCGTTGTTTTATTTTATTTGCAGACATTTACTTGAAAAACTGACCTCAGAATTTTGTCACTGTACGATTCATTCTCTTTGTAGTTTGTTTGCTTTCTTTAGTACCATTCGTTGTACATTATTGTACTGTTTGTTGTGCGAAAGCCTATCAATAGAGTAGAAACATGTATGAAACGACTTGACAGATTTTCAAAGCATTTTTAAGCGAGTACTAAAACTTTTCCAGGAAAATTCGCCATAAAAATACGTTATATTAATGGATGTTCTTCTCCACCAGTATATTTGGATCCATGACACACTAATAGTAAACACATCAAAAATATTTGAATATGCTTGACATGAACGTGTATCACCTTAAGGCGATGTGACGCATATCATCCTGACCTTCGTGTGAGCTTGACCTTTGACCTCAAGATCAAAATACTGGATTTCTAAGAAACTGGATTGCAACCAGGCCCTCCCGGTGAGTGGGCTTCTCTAGCTCTAGTAGGATCTAATTCACGTCAAACAAATACAAAATTCAGGTTGTTTTAATCTTCAATATGAAATGTTAATAATGTCAAATAGTTTTAGTAGTTGTAAATGCTTGCTAACAAAAAATAAAAGAAAGGTATTTCAATAGAAACAATTAATTATGTTATCGATGTTTTACTAGCGAACGGTACAGAACTATGACAAAAACACGCAACGAACGTACAGAAAAAAAAATCGACGAACCGTACACAACGCACACCGTCCGGAATCAACCATACGTTGGTTATACCCGTGTATATTCAAGTAAGCATCTACGACTAGCTTGCATTTCAAATTGTAAACATCATCAATATTAAAGTCATTAAAAGACTATTTTTAGTTGTTGCATGTCGAATTATCATATAAAACAACAATGAAAATTCATTGCACCTCCAAAAATTCCACATCAGAAATGATCGCATCGCATTTATAGTTAAAATGAATCGCATTCAGTAATCAATATTATGAATTCAGCTGCTTTAATTTTACTTTTTTGGACTTTAATCCTGTTATCATACATTAAAAAGTTATATTCTAATGAAATTGTGTTAAAACATACATTCAAATCAATTATTTTGTATTTTCAAAAAGTAAACAAACGCTGTTTTTCCCATCATCCTTTATTCTACAAAAGACATACTCGCATACGACGGTGAAAATGAACTAACTGGATTCGCACTTTATATACACTGATATACCACCTGAAAATACTAAGTACTCAAATGTTGAAGCGTTTGACGAAATTGAAAATGAATTTATGTTATTTTTGAAAAAGAAAAACTTGAATATGGTTTGATTGGTGATTTTAATTCCAAAACTAGTGTGTTACCTGATTACATTATTCCAGATGACAATATTATAGATATTTTGAATCTTGATGAAGATAATGAAATTTTGGAATATTTATTTGATTATCAAAATCTACTGAGAAATAATATTCCATTGTATGGAGTGAGTGGATGTTCTTGTAAACCAAACAATTATGGTCACAGACTTTTGAATTTATGCAAAAAATTAAATATCTATATTCTTAATTCGAGGGTCGGTGATGATAAAGGTATAGGAGCAAGAACATGCAAAGATATCATTGTTGTTGACTATTTAATCTTATCTTCTAAGTTACACCCCAGTTCTATTGTTATACTTCATAGTTTCTATTTCTGAAACAAGTGTAAATTGAATAGATCTATTGTTACGAATAACAATGGATTTTGACCACAGGGTGTGACGAGCGGGGTTTCTGGAAACCCCCTCCTTTTACATCCCGCAAACAAAGTCCATTGTTATTCGTAACAATAGAAATTGATTATTTTTTAAATAGCATGAACATAAGAAATTACTAATAGTGTTCACTACAAATTGTTTCATGATATTAAAAAAACACATTTTAGGAAATTCCAATAAGCATCTATATGGAATACAAAAATAATCCTTTAAATACTCCTTTGCTTGAAGGTAATTTTTTTTATCCCAGTCATATGTCTCTACTCCCGGACCCCCCCCCGCTCCCCGGTTACCCAGTGGCCGATCCGGGGTTGGGTTGGGAACCCCGTTCCGCGTGTCTGGTAGTCGGGTTGCATTTTTTTTTTTGATAAAATCGTAAGATATAAAATACAGTTACCTTTATTAAACTGATACAGGTAAAAGTACTTTGGGTTATAATATTGCCTTCATCTTTAGTCTCATCTACCAAATCCAACGCTTGCCACAAAATGTCGTCCGTCTTATACCCGTCCATATTCACAACTGTTTACCAGGAGCATGTATTTTTTTTAAATAAGAATGCACGAAACGGTCAACATTGACCTGCTGATCCATATTAGCACATGGATTTAACGGGAATATGCAAAACAGCAACTTTGACATCTGTTAGAACTACTCACTTGTCAAAGTTTGAACGAAGATAGCCAAAGTAAGGTTACTAGTGGGGTTTCATGTAAATAAAAACTATAAATTATGGTTTGATATTGTAAATAAATATGCTGTCCATTCTTTTTCATTTAGTAATTAGTGTTAAGAAATATAGGGTTTAGAATGGGGTGTAAGTTAGTTATACACCTCGGGATATGGCGTTTCTTATCTAAACACACCTATCCCTCGGTGTATAACTATTACTTATTTCCTTGGTTGAAAAAAATTACTATAGCTGCATTTGAACCGTTATTTTCTGATTGCCACAGTGCGCTTTGTTTTAAATTTCAAGCTTCACTGCTTACACATACTCGAGGCAAATTGGACGATTTAAATGATACCAATCATTCATTTGTTAAATGGAATTCGAATCGTAGTTCAGAATTTGTGAATTGTATTCAAACAGATAGTGAGGCTATGTATATGTAAGAGAATGATAATCCCTTTCTTCATGATTAAGTACGAGCGTTAGCGAGTACTTATCATGAAGTAAGGGATTATCATTCTCTTACAAACTTAGAATATTGTAAAGTGCTCAAGGCTCAAATGATCTCTTGATTGGTTGTATTCAAGAATTAGTGTCATTGTCAGTGCAATGTTTATAATTGATGCATGACTTCCTTTTTCGGCATTTCATTTATGGATTAGTTTTAGTGATGTAAGGACATTCTTATAATTTGGAAAATATTAAAAATAAATGCGTTATAGACATTAAGTGACACAACAGTACAAAGAAAAGGTAGGAATTGCACATGTTTCCTGATTGGTAGTATGAATGTATATCATGTATATTTTAGTGAGGAATTATCCTTTTTTTTATTTACAGTTAAATAAATAACTATATTTGAGTTACAACTAATTTTATTTCACAGCCAATATTTTGGTCCAGCTTTTTAAATCGAATACTATTTCATTATGTCAGGGGAATGTCAAATAAAATGCCTTTAAAAGTTTTGAATATATTCAAAACTTAAATCAAATTTCTATTTTTTATTTTATTTTAACGGAATGTTGGAAATAACTATTCTTCCCAACCGCTAGTCCAGTTATCAGAGTTTTGGAAAGCTAAAGATTAAGGTTGTTTTTGATTTTAAAACTTTTTTTTTCTTTTTATGCATTGCTTTGATATTGTTTAATTTTTTAGTAATTTGAAGTTATTAATACTTTTATAATAACATTAAAGGTACCAGTTTTACTGCACCAGTAGAATTTTTGATATTTTTGTTTCACAGTTCAACTTTTAGTCAGTTTCAATCACTGTGTGATAAATCCTTTCAATCTGATAAATGTGCTTCGGGCCAGTTGTAACTCATTTATAGAAACTCTTTGTTTTGAACTGTAAATACCCAAATAATAGGACAATCCCTTACTAAGAACAAGATTTACATTCATTTTTCACAATTAAGAGACATCAAATTCTACAATTTCATTGGTCGAGAGCACTTTGCTATATTCTAAATTGGCTGATGTATTAATTAGTATAAAAAATCTTTCATCTTGTGATGAAGTACGTCAGAGTGATATTGATGTTATTGTTGACAAAATAGTCCAAAATTTTCATAATGCCGCTACAGAGAAACTTTCAGCAAAGAGAAAAAAGTTTAAAAAACACGATGATTCTAAACCCTGGTTTAATAATTTATGTGCGATAAACAGAAAGGATTTTCATAAAGCACGCAAGAGGTATAGTTTTGTGAAGGCCGAAAATAAAAGATTGATGATCGAATCTAGCAAAAAAAATATAAGCACATTAAACAGTGCTTACAAGAAATATCAGCAAAAGATTGCAGACGATCTTCGAAAACTTTCGAAAAGTGATAGCAAATCTTTTAAGAAGATTTTGAATAACGTTCGCAATTTGAAAACAGATAATATAAACGATATTTCTGTTGAATCTGTGTATGAACATTTTAGGGAGTTAAACAAAAACGATGCAGATGAAAATTTTGGAGATTTTGTTTTGATAATGATACTTTACCAGAAGACATTAATTATATCCTTAATGGTATTATTAGCGAAGAAGAAATTAAACACGCTATAATCAATTTGAAAAATAATAAATCAAGTGGTGATGATGGTGTCCGAAATGAATATATAAAGAGTGCTGTTAACACTCTTATGCCTGTATATGTAAAATTATTCAACTTAATTTTTGATTCTGGAGTAATACCAGAAAAATGGGATGCTGGAATATTAGTGCCAATATTCAAAAACAAGGGTACAAGGTCGGATTCACATTGTTATAGGGGTATTACCTTGAATTCTTGTTTCAGGAAATTATTTTCGGCTATCCTAAATAATAGACTTGGTAAACTATCAGATTGTATCTCCATTATTTTAAGCTCACAGGACATTCAACTATAGATAACATATTCGTCTTGTACGCCCTAGTCATTATTTACTTTTCCTTAAGCGGGAAACTTTATTGTACATTTGTTGATTTTAAGTCTGCTTTTGACACCGTTTGGAGACTAGGGTTGTGGAATAAATTGCAAAAATCTGGTATCAGGGGTAAAATTTTAACTGTTATTTATAATATGTACCAATATTTAAAGACACGAGACAAACTCGGTAAGAAGTATTCGGACATATTCAACTGTGAGATTGGTGTGAGGCAAGGAGAAAATTTGTCACCATTTCTGTTTTCAATATATCTGAACGACCTAGAAGATTTTTTTGTGGATAATAATGTAGAATGTCTAGAAAATATTTCAGATTTATGCTTAGAAAAATTGTTGCTATATATTAAACTGTTCTTGATATTGTATGCTGAAGATACTGTCATCATGTCTGAAACGCCTGAAGGTTTACAAAAGGCATTGGAATCATTTGAGAAATATTGTAATATATGGAAACTTAAAGTTAACATTGGTAAAACAAAGGTAGTGGTTTTAGTAAAAGAAATGTGAAGAATTGTAATACATTTAAGATTTATGATCAAATTATAGAAACAGTGGATTCATATTCATACCTAGGGGTCATGTTTAATTACAATGAAACTTTTCCAACCGCTAGAAAAAAACTGTATGATCAAGCTCAAAAGGCACTTTATGCCTTATTCTATAAAATACAAAATATCAATATACCTATTGATGTACAATTTAAACTTTTTGATTGTCTTGTTGTTCTAGTTTTGTTATATTCGGCTGAAGGATGGGGTTTTGAAAATAAAAAATGTATAGAAAAAATGCATCTTCAGTTTTGCAAAAAAACTGCTGAAACTTAGAAACACCAGTCCTAACTACATGGTTTATGGTGAAACTGGGAGATATCCTTTAGAAATTGTAATAAAACAAAATATGTTGTCTTTTTGGAATAATTTATTGGTAAATGATCATAAATTGTCAACAATTATGTACAAATTAATGTTTGAATTACATAAAACTAATCCTCAAAAGTTCAAATGGATTTCATACATAAAATCTATTTGGACGAATGTGTATTAAGTTTTGTTTGGAGTTACCAGGTACATATGGATAAAAACCAGCTTAAAATAACTATAAGACAAAGACTAACCGATCTATTCATTCAGCATTGGGTATCGCAGATTCAAAATTCTTCAAGGAGAGAATTCTATTCTCTATTCAAAAACAAGTTTGAATTGGAAAAATATTTGATGAATCTTGAGGAACATGAAAGGGTATTCATTATAAAATTGAGATGTGCAAATATTAGATTTCCAATAGAAACTGGAAGATGGGCCGGGATACCTAAAGAGAACAGAATTTGTAACCTTTGCAAAAACGGAATCGGGAATGAATTTCATTATTTATTCCAATGTGTATTTCCACCATTTGAACAAGTTAGAAAACAATATGTACCTAGTTACTATAGTACAAATACAAGTGAGATAAAAAGGAAAAATTTGTTGTCATTATGTCATGTTCGACTATACAAAAACCTGTCTTTGTTCCTGAAAAAAATCTCGAAGTATTTTTAGAAAAACCATGTATCAGATTATGTTTTGATAGAACTTCAATATTTTGTTAAAGCATGGTATCATATGTTCGATTTGTATGTATTTTCTCTGTATTTTGTCAGTCTCGTCAATGTGTCTGAGGTTAAATAAAGAATTTGAACTTGAACTAACGTCTATACATCATTGAAACGTGATAAAGTCTTATCAATTAATGTCATATCTAGCCATTTTACGAAGTGACGAATCATCGTTAAGAAATAACAAAACCACATCATGGAATGAAACAATAACATTACGTAAAGCCACACACACACACACATCAAGTAATATTAAAACCACATTGCCTAATGACACGACCACATTAAATATTAATACAATTATAAAAGTAAAAGCAACACAACCTTATCAAGTAATATCAAAACAGCATTAAGTCATGACGACGACACCATATTGAGTAATAGCAAAACCTCATTAAGTCATGTCAAAACCATATCATGTAGGGACAAAATGTCATCAAGTAATGATAAAACAACATCACGTATTGTCATAACGCCACATAAGACGGTTGTGACGTTCCATAGATTTATACTATTGAGTTTTGAAACAAAGGATGATTAGAATTGACGACTAAGGTCCATTAGCCAATATTACACGACCATTCAGTACGATAATATGTTTTAAGTTATTAAGATCAATACAAAAAATCTGCAAGTTTACACTTCAAATCGAGGATTTCCATACCACTAATGCGTCATCAGGAAGCGAAAGAAGATGTGTAACCATACTCTGGCAAATTATTGTAAGTGATCAACATACAAATAAAGAGAGGACGTATATATATGCTTCCCAAAACATCCATTAGAGACCAAATAACGTCGATATAAGCAACTATAGGTCACCGTACAGCCTTCAACAATGAGTAAAATCCATAAGGTATAGGCCCCGAATGGCAAATTGTAAAAAATGAATATAACTTCATACCTGTCAACTGACCAGTATTTTGAGGGTCTGACCCGTGAATTTCCCTTTTCACCCGGGATTTTTTTAAATACCCGACGGGTATCAATTATCATTTAAAAATCATTATAAAACAATTTGAACCTCCTAATACATTTCTGTTGGAGATAATAATTTTGGTATCGATTAAGTGTAAAAGCTTTAAATCAAATCCATATGCTCTAGATATTGCACTGGAAGTAAACACACTAACTTCTTCTTTCTATTTATCCTCCTCCTGTGTATAGGAGCACATTAGTTATAATTGATTTCTAAATACTAAAATGAATATTTGTAGGAAACTGTATACATTCATATGTTACAGTATATAAAAAAAAAACTCTTAATACTAAAATTGAACAGAAAAAAAGTTCGTCCGCGTTATGACATTTCCTTCCTCAATGCAAGTCATGACTTTTTACGGGATTTACCTTCATCAGGAGGGTCACACGAGAAAAAAAGGCACTGGCTACGATTACGAGCAGAAAGTAACAATACAAAAAAATATTGTTTCTTCCGAGACTAATTGCCGATAAGTATTTCCGGACAGGGACCTGATTTCATACTGAAATTGCAGGTAACAATAATATCATTTTTATAGTTACCTGCAGCTATTGTTACCCGCAAAATAAATACTGATCTAAAAATGTTTAGTTTGCAAACAATCTGTGAAATAAATCAAAACAATAAAATGATTAAACTTCCAGATGAATTGACCAATATGATGTTCACTTTTGCCATAGGGGTCGAGCAGAACAATTCACTTTTCTGAAGTAGAGATACGAATGGGCAAGATTTCCAATTTGTGGTCTGCGAAAAGTCAACATCCTTTCAAAATTTTAATGATAAACTGGAACGGATCTAAAGATGCAAATTTTGTGCAGTTATATAGAAGAAGTTCTTGTGGACAACAAGATATCACTGAAGAAGAATAATAAAGTAGAATGGAACTGTTTAGTGTGTGATATAGATGTGCATATATATGAATCTATATAGTGTGTGACGGGTGTCTGAAGTGATATCACCTGAAATGTATTGGCCTCAAAATGCTACCTAGGTTACATACTAGCTGTGCCGGAAATGCCACCAAAATAAATAGATAAAGAATTCTAAATTTGTATAAATGTGCTTTCAATTTTATTACTAAATTCAATAAATAATTTTCTATTCATATAAATACCTTTCTAATGAACCATTACCACAGAGTAGGTATGTTTGAATAACAAACAAAAAGCTTCGTGCTATTACAAATGTTAAAATTTGAGGTGTATTTCTTACTTGTATTCTTTTTTATTTTCGTTCACTCGTTTTTCAATTAAAATTGAATAAATAATCCACGCAAGCCATCAAATGTTGTGTACTATTTATTTCTAATCCGTTCTATTTAGATTTTCCCTTTTCTATTTCTATCTTTAGAAACTGTGGAACTAGTTTGTAGAACGAGTTTGTAGAACTAGTTTGATTAGTATTTTATTATAAGTCTTTGTGTTAGTATTGCACGGATATTTGGCGGTATTACGGGTGGGGTTCTATGGTCATATATAAGTCTGATACTTGCATAGTATGTATCGACGCAGGTTCTGACCAAGACCATTATGCTACTGGTGAAGATCATCATGATACAGATTTGATTACCGATGGGGCTATTTCACTTTTCACGTCAGCTTTAAACAACGCTTTAGAGAAACAAAAAGACTCGTTGATTAACCATTTTGAAGCTCGGTTAGGCAAAAGGACGAAAGCAACCGGTGTCGACCAAACAGCATTTGCATTCAAGAGCGAAGGAATCAAGATTCAGCATTCGTTTAATTCAGAACGCTTGGATAACCTTTCCGCCATTGAAAGTTGTCGGAAAAAAAAATTGGGCAACGTTACAGAAGTTGGTAAAATTATTTTTCAGGAAAAAGAAATAATCCGTAAGCGGAATAAGATCCTCAAAATAGCTGATAAACGCGGTTGGGACACGGTAAAGGAATATTTGGATTGTCCGTTGGTAGAAAATAAAGTGGACGCTAGTAATTTGCGTGCTGCTATTTCTAGGGCTGCTCGAAAAAGCCGCACAACAAACCCGATACTGCAAATAGTGACAGTCGAGGAAAGTTTAATCCCAGAAGCTTTTTTCGTGGCCTTAGCCAAGTCAGTGGTACAGACGGAGTCAAGAAATATGCAAGTGCTGTTATTGCAATCAACCCGGACACTTTACACGGAACTGTCCTCAAAGAAGTATCCCTACAGCCAGATTTGGTGCATCAAAATCTCAGGATCAACACACAGGAAAGGTATAGTAACAGCACAAAAACAGACACAGGTGAAGTTGAGTATTTATTTGAATTTAGTAACAATTATGAGAAAAAAATCTGACAAAAATCTTGTAAACGTTAATGTAATTTGAAAAAAACATTCATCAATTTGGAAAAATGTACTTTATGCTAATGATTTTATTATGAACGTTATTAATTTTGGTTATAGAATTCCGTTTTTAGTGATCCACCTTCCGTTTTTTCTCAAAAATAATAGATCAGCTTTACAACACTCAGAGTTTGTTGAAAATTCTATTCAGGAACTTTTATCAACAAGAGTGCACACGCTGAAATGTCTCGCCTGCTTTACTGACCATTGATATATATATATATATATATATATCACTGAAGAGACATTAATTGTCGAAATCTGGATATGGTGTACAAAAACCTTTGCACCTTTTGTTTGCGGTATATCATCTTTTCCGCAAGTTTATTATTTTCTGTTTAGTATTAAATTTTTAATTAAGATCCATTTATTACATCGGTGATCCGTTTATTTGGCACTCGCCAATGGCAGTCAGCAGGGTTTAAGAACATTTGTTGTTCGACCTGTTAGTCAAATGCGTTTTGTTAAAATATACTTTTTCACTTTTTTGGTCTTTTGGAAGATGTTGTTTGTGCTGTATTTAGACCCCTCTAACAAGAAATTTGTTTTGCATGCACACGTATAAAAATTGCGGTTTTTATCCAACGCAATCATAGGTTTGAACGTTGTTTTCAATTTAGACTTGTTGTATATATATATATATTACGACGCTAGATTAAAACTGTCGAGGAAAGGTAACACCCGGCCACCGAAAACTTTATTATTGTGAAGACTAGGTGGTCGTGTGGTCTAGCGCGTCGGATACAGTGCAGGCGATTTGGTGTCACGATATCTCAGTAGCATGAGTTCGAATCCCGGCGAGGGAAGAACAAAAAATTTTCGAAAGCAAATTTACAGATCTAACATTGTTGGGCTGATGTTTAGACGAGTTGTATATACAGAATGTACACAGCCATGTATCACCATCACTGCTGGTGATCCGATGGATCAATCTGTTGTAGAGTTGTCACTGGTTCAGACGTACTTATAAATATAATTATTTCTGTGACTGTATCTTGCATTAATTTGTAGGATCCTTTACAATAGATATTTCAGCTGATCTGTAACAATTCCATCTTCATGCCTTATATATCATGTACTGTATTACGACGCTAGATTAAAACTGACGAGGAAAGGTAACACCCGGCCACCGAAAGCTTTATTATTGTGAAGCCTAGGTGGTCGAGTGGTCTAGCGCGTCGGATACAGTGCAGGCGATTTGGTGTCACGATATCTCAGTAGCATGAGTTCGAATCCCGGCGAGGGAAGAACAAAAAATTTGCGAAAGCAAATTTACAGATCTAACATTGTTGGGCTGATGTTTAGACGAGTTGTATATATATATATATATATATATATATATATATATACAACAAGTCTAAATTGAAAAAAACGTTCATTAAAACCGCAATTTTTATACGTGTGCATGCAAAATAATTTCTTGGTAGAGGGGTCTAAATACAGCACAAACAACATTTTCCAAAAGAACAAAAAAGTGAAAAAATATATTTTAACAAAACGCATTTGACTAACAGGTCGAACAACGGATGTTCTTAAACCCTGCTGACTGCCATGGCGATTGCCAAATAAACGGATCACCAGATGTAACAAAATGGATCTTAATTATTAATTTAATACCAAACAGAAAACAATAAACTTGCGGAAAAGTTGGTATACCGCAAACATGAGGTGCAAAAATTTGTACACCATATCCGGATTTCGACAATTAATGTCACTTCAGTGATGTTAGAAATCGAAACGGTATTTGGAAGGCCATATAATTTACCTGAATTTAGGATTGACTCTCGGATTTTGAAGAGTCGAAATAGGATGAACGGATTATATAAACCCGAAGGCAAATATTATATAAGCCCAAACGAAAAAATATAAACATGTCTAAATTGAAAACAACGTTCAAACCTATGATTGCGTTGGATTAAAACCGCAATTTTTATACATGTGCATGCAAAACAAATTTCTTGGTAGAGGGGTCTAAATACAGCATAAACAACATTTTCCAAAAGACCAAAAAAGTGAAAAAATATATTTTAACAAAACGCATTTGACTAGCAGGTCGAACAACGGATGTTCTTAAACCCTGCTGACTGCTATGGCGATTGCCAAATAAACGGATCACCATATATATATATACGTCTAAACAAGTGACAACTCTACGACAGATTCATCCATTGGATCACCAGTGAAGGTGATACACAGCTGAAAACACATATTATATTCATAATTACTCTAAATATCAGCACAACAA
Source organism: Mytilus coruscus (assembly GCA_017311375.1). NCBI lineage: Eukaryota > Metazoa > Mollusca > Bivalvia > Mytilida > Mytilidae > Mytilus > Mytilus coruscus. The sequence continues at coordinate 22,324,851 of CM029599.1, read as the reverse complement.
TATATAGATCTAATATTGTTGGGCTAAATTTAAGACGAATTATATATATATATGGTGTTAGCCCTGTATAACCATGTGTTATCCGATGGAGAATGTCTGTCATAAAGTTGTCACATGTTAAGACGTGTATAATAAAATTAAAATGTGTTTGGCGGCATGGTAATTAACATTATCATCCTTTACGACAGACAAAATAGCTGATCTGAAAGGTAAACCATCTACCTGCCACTATACATCATGTACTGTGTTACAACCCTAGATAAAGCCGACGAGGAAAGGCATTACATCGACCACCGAAAGCTATATTTTTATGTAGCCTATGTGGTCGAGTGGTCTAGGGCGCTGGACACGTTGCAGGCGCTGTTGCCACGATGTCACACAAGGGTTCGAATCAAGCTGAGTAAAGAACAAAAACTTGCTAACGCAAATTTGAAGATCTAACATTGTAGGGCTAAATTTGAGACGAAATATATATATATATATATATATATATGGTGTTAGCCCTGTATAACCACGTGTATCAGATGGAGAATGACTGTCATATAGTTGTCACATGTTTAGACGTGTATAACAAAATTAAAATTTAATGTGGCGGCATGGTAATTAACATTATCATCCTTTACGACAGACAAAATAGCTGATCTGAAAGGTACACCATCTGCTTACCACTATACATCATGTACTGTGTTACAACCCTAGATAAAGCCGACGAGGAAAGGCATAACATCGACCACCGAAAGCTATATTTTGATGTAGCCTAGGTGGTCGAGTGGTCTAGGGCGCTGGACACGTTGCAGGCAGTGTTGCCACGATGTCACACAAGGGTTCGAATTCCGCTGAGGGATGAACAAAAATTTCCTAACGCAAATTTGAAGATCTAACATTGTTGGGCTAAATTTGAGACGAATTATATATATATATGGTGTTAGCCCTGTCTAACCACGTGCTATCCGATGGAGAATGTCTGTCATATAGTTGTCACATGTTTAGACGTGTATAATAAAATTAATTTAATGTGGCGGCATGGTAATTAACATTGTCATCCTTTACGACAGACAAAATAGCTGATCTCAAAGGTACACCATCTACTTACCACTATACATCATGTACTGTGTTACAACCCTAGATAAAGCCGACGAGGAAAGGCATTACATCGACCACCGAAAGCTATATTTTTATGTAGCCTATGTGGTCGAGTGGTCTAGGGTGCTGGACACGGTGCAGGCGGTGTTGCCACGATGTCACAGACGCAAGGGTTCGAATCCTGTTGAGGGATGAACAAAATTTCAACGCAAATTTGAAGATCTAACATTGTTGGGCTATATTTGAGACGAATTATAAATATATGGTGTTAGCCCTGTATAACCACGTGTTATCCGATGGTGATCTAGAATGTCTTTTATAAAGTTGTCACATGTTTAGACGTGTATAATAAAATTAAAATTTGATGTGACGGCATGGTAATTAACATTATCATCCTTTACGACAGACAAAATAGCTGATCTGAAAGGTACACCATCTACTTGCCACTATACATCATGTACTGTGTTATAACCCTAGATAAAGCCGACGAGGAAAGGCATTACATCGACCACCGAAAGCTAAATTTTATGTAGCCTAGAAAGTCGAGTGGTCTAGGGCGCTAGACACGGTGCAGGCGGTGTTGCCACGATGTCACAGACGCAAGGGTTCGAATCCCGCTGAGGGAAGAACAAAAATTTGCTAACGCAAATTTGAAGATCTAACATTGTTGGGCTAAATTTGAGACGAATTATATATATATATATATATATATGTTAGCCCTGTATAACCACGTGTATCAGATGGAGAATGACTGTCATATAGTTGTCATATGTTTAGATGTGTATAACAAAATTAAAATTTAATGTGGCGGCATGGTAATTAACATTATCATCCTTTACGACAGACAAAATAGCTGATCTGAAAGGTACACCATCTGCTTACCACTATACATCATGTACTGTGTTACAACCCTAGATAAAGCCGACGAGGAAGGCATAACATCGACCACCGAAAGCTATATTTTGATGTAGCCTAGGTGGTCGAGTGGTCTAGGGCGCTGGACACGTTGCAGGCAGTGTTGCCACGATGTCACACAAGGGTTCGAATTCCGCTGAGGGATGAACAAAATTTCCTAACGCAAATTTGAAGATCTAACATTGTTGGGCTAAATTTGAGACGAATTATATATATATATATGGTGTTAGCCCTGTCTAACCACGTGCTATCCGATGGAGAATGTCTGTCATATAGTTGTCACATGTTTAGACGTGTATAATAAAATTAATTTAATGTGGCGGCATGGTAATTAACATTGTAATCCTTTACGACAGACAAAATAGCTGATCTCAAAGGTACACCATCTACTTACCACTATACATCATGTACTGTGTTACAACCCTAGATAAAGCCGACGAGGAAAGGCATTACATCGACCACCGAAAGCTATATTTTTATGTAGCCTATGTGGTCGAGTGGTCTAGGGTGCTGGACACGGTGCAGGCGGTGTTGCCACGATGTCACAGACGCAAGGGTTCGAATCCTGTTGAGGGATGAACAAAAATTTCCTAACGCAAATTTGAAGATCTAACATTGTTGGGCTATATTTGAGACGAATTATAAATATATGGTGTTAGCCCTGTATAACCACGTGTTATCCGATGGTGATCTAGAATGTCTTTTATAAAGTTGTCACATGTTTAGACGTGTATAATAAAATTAAAATTTGATGTGACGGCATGGTAATTAACATTATCATCCTTTACGACAGACAAAATAGCTGATCTGAAAGGTACACCATCTACTTGCCACTATACATCATGTACTGTGTTAAAACCCTAGATAAAGCCGACGAGGAAAGGCATTACATCGACCACCGAAAGCTAAATTTTATGTAGCCTAGAAAGTCGAGTGGTCTAGGGCGCTAGACACGGTGCAGGCGGTGTTGCCACGATGTCACAGATGCAAGGGTTCGAATCCCGCTGAGGGAAGAACAAAATTTGCTAACGCAAATTTGAAGATCTTACATTGTTGGGCTAAATTTGAGACGAATTATATATATATATATATATATATATATATATATATATATTTTTATTAAATGAATTTTGCTTGGTATTCATTATTCGATTTGTTTTGCAGATCAGTGGAAATAATTTGAGGGTTATGCCAATGATTCGAGCTTTGCCAGTGTTATTCGGGATTTACCTTCTTTCGTTGAAACAGCAAGATCCAGTTCTACCATTAAGAAATACAAGTGCTATTCAAAGAAGTTTGAAAAGCTGTGTAATTCATGTTCGCTTCAGTATTTACCTGCGACGATTACAACAGTTTCGCTCTATTTAGGTGGACTAATTCAACAGGGATCCAGTATCGCAATTTTAGATTCCAGATTTCATTCAATTAAATGGTTTCAAGATTTTCATATTCAAACATAATCTTTGTTCAGATATTATTCATGAAGGTGGAAGGAGACTGTTAAGCAAGCCTATAATTCAAAAAGAGCCTATTACGCCTGATATATGAAGATACTAGTAATTGTTTTGAAATTTGGAGATTCTAATAATCTTAAGAAATTGAAAGTAGTAGTTTTATTTCTTTTTTCTTTTAGGTATGGCGAATTAGCCAATATCAAGATGAACAATATTGAATTTAATGACAGTCATATAAAGATTTGCATTGAGAAAAGTAAAACTGATTTATACAGAAGGGGTAACTCTGTTGTTATAGCTTCTACGGGTACAGATTTATGTCCAGTTTTATGGTTAAAACGGTATATCTGTTTAGCTAAGTTGAATTTGAATTCAGATAATTATATTTTCATGGCGCTTTCTTTCTTTAAATCTGAAGCTGTTTATAAGTTATGCAGTATAAATAATCCATTTTCATATACTAGAGCTAGGGAGATTTTGTTAGTGAGTTTGGCAGACATTGGTTTAGATAAGTCTAAGTTTGGGCTTCATAGTTTAAGAAGCAGTGGCGCTTCAACTGGTGCAAATCGAGGTGTATCTGATAGGTTACTTAAAGGTCATGGTAGATGGGCTTCTGATAAAGTCAAAGATGGGTATATGAAAGACACTTTAAAATCTCAGATGGCTGTTTCTTTGAATCTTGGCATATAATTCTCATAAAACTTTTTTTTTTCTTTGTTACATCGAAGTTACTGCGAGCAAACCAAGCCTACATTTTGACTTGCCTCTTATTTAGTCATGTAGATAGATTAGAAATGTTTTAAATTCGGACGAAATTATGAAGGAGAATTTAAATTTATTTCTAATCCGTTATATTTGGATTTTCCCTTTTCTATTTCTATCTTTAGAAACTGTGGAACTAGTTTGTAGAACTAGTTTGATTAGTATTCATTATAAGTCTTTGTGTAAGTACTGCACGGATATTTCTTTGGCAGTATTACGGGCGGGGTTCTATAGTCATATATTATGTAAGTCCAATACTTGTATAGTATGTATCAAAGTGCTCAAAGTAACTTCTAAGTACAACATTGTTATGAGATTGTAATTATTATAATTATTTGCCTTGGCCTAATTTGTTTTGTGTGGCCTTATAGTTGTTTACAAAATAATGTTATAACTGTGCAGTTTAGAAATCACTGGAACAATCATAGATACTGATGGAATGATTAGAATTTTCTATCTGACTCACATAATAATTCCGGAATGATCATAATCAACGATGCGTAGTTTAAACTTCTACAGTATTCTAGAAGATTCCCTTCTACAGTTTTCTAGGAGTTTCCCTTCTACAGTGTTCTAGAAGTTTCCGTGACAACTATATATACAGACACCACCGAAATTAGATATATCAGACATTAATATACTTGGATTCTCAGAACATCTCTGGAGTTGTTGGATTGACACTTTTATTTACGTTAACTACATCATACTAGATTGTGAACTTATTGGACATATTCCGTTACAGTTAAGAGAAGAATTCCGGATAAAGAAAAGACATATATTTTAACAGTGAAGTTGACATTTCTATTTGTGTAATAGTTCTTGTAAACTTGTGTATAATAAATCTTGTTAAATTTTATTATTGATTTTAGTCTTTTGTTGGCTACAATTTAAAGGTGATTTCTGGCCGTAACAACATGTTCTACATAGTATATTATTTACTTTATATTTTATTGATTTAGTGTAGAAAAGCTAGATGTGTGTTTGTTCGTAATGTTTTTATTATCTTTATGAAATGTTGCATCGCACAGAAAATAATAAGTTACTGCGAGCAAACCAAGCCGTCATTTTGACTTGCCTCTTATTTAGCCATGTAGATAGGTTAGAAATGTTTTAAAATCGGACGAATTTATGAGGGAGAATTTGATTTTTGTTTTTGTTCATTCGTTTGTCAATTAAAACTTAACAAATAATTCATGCAAGCCATCAAGTGTCAAGTTTCAAAGTTTTATTTTAATGCAAGATTCAAGATTTACAAGATTTTATTCATAATCTCAGACACATACAGGTGTACAAGAGGACAATATAATTACAAACATAAGATAATACATAGCAAGACAGGACAGACAAAACACAAATACATTGTGTGGTATAAAAGACATTTGGTATTAGTTAAAGTATTTCATAATTTTCTTCACGAAAATTGATAATTTCTTTTGCCATTGTACGTTACATAAAGACAGCAGACCAGTAAATTTGTTCTTGCTTGGATTAATTACATAATAATGGGGTATAAACTTTGATCTTAGAGCAGAAATATCAGCATTTTACAGGTAAACAATACATGAAACTCTTCACATATTTCCTCATTACATAAAAGTACATATTCTATTCTATTCAATTCCCCGTAAACCATAAAATTTAGTGTACTATTCCGAAAACCGAGAATATTTTTACAGAACTGCGATGCATTTTCTCAATATTCAGTTTATTTTCGAACCCCCAAACCTCTGATGAATATAATAATATAGGTGCAATAACAGCATCTAAAAAAGTTGTAACTGAATATCAACAGGGAATGATATATGTTTTATCTTTCTGTAGAGACCAAATTTTGTGCTTGGTCAAAAATTCTTTTTCTAACTGTACAAAAATTACCGTTGTACTTAAAAGTTATTCCTAAATAATTGTAAGAATCTACAACTTCTATAGCATTCCCGTATATATGAAAATCAAGTTTTTTTCGTAACTTTTGTTTGCTAAACACAATAATTTTTGTTTTGTCTATATAAACTTGACAATAAGTTTCCATATGTTACAATAATATTCAAAAACATCAAGTGCATGTTGCAGTTCTTCTTTACTATCAGACATAATAACCGTGTCATCTGCGTACAAAATGACAAAGATTTTAACTAATACTTGTAACAAATCTTCACAGTATTTTTGTATATATTCTAAATTTTTTACATTATTTTCCACAAAAAACCTTTCTAAATCATTTAAAAACACGGGAAAAAATGAAGAAAGTTGAACTTTTGTTACAATATCGTATATATATATATCTTTATATTTTGATACATATTGACGATAATTGTAAACATTTTCCAGTAATGTGATATTTCTTTAGTTTTTGCATCCAAACAGTGTCAAATGATCCCTTGAAATCCACAAAAATGCAAAATAATATTTGCCCATCGAAAAAATATATAGATAAAATTGAATGCAACACAAAAATAGTATCGGTAGTTGAAAACCCTTTTCTAAATCCAGCCTGAGACTCTGATATAAGTTCAACTTCATCCGAGAAACTATTTAATCTCTCATTTATTTTTGACGGAAAAGTCTTTCCTAAACATCAGTTTAATGTTACACCTTTATAATTCGCAGGATCTGCTTTGGATCCTTTATTTTTAAAAAGAGTAATCATTATACCAAGAGACCATAACTCTGGAATTACTAAAATAAAAGGTTTAACATAAATTGGCATAAGATCATATACAGTACTTTTTATATGATCATTAATTATTTTTTCAAAGCCGCCAGCTTTAACAATTTTCAATTTTCTTACACTGTTTGAAATTCCTTTTTCGGTTACAGCACCATTCAATAATTTATACAATTCATCCTCATCTGGCAAATTATGTAAATTAAAATTAACCTCTGGTTCCTCAGTATTTGAGTCACATGTATTCATTTCTTTGAAAAGGTCATGGAGAGCTTCAATAGAAATTTCATGATCTACACATTTTTTTCTGATCCAATACTATTAAGAATATTCCAAAACTTTTTACTTTCTGATCTTTTAGTCTTGCGTAACTTATTACCAATATTTTGTTGGTACAGTTCATATATATGCTTTAGAAAGTTCAATTTTATAGCTTTTGCTTCTTTTTTTCATTTGTTTTCGACTTTCACCGTTCTTTAGAAAACTGTACCTTTTCAGCGCATTATGAAATTTTGTTCTATCAAAACATTGCTTGTTAAACCACGGTTATGTATCGCTTTTTAAAACGGCTTATATTTACCGAAAGTTTTCGTAGCAACTGGCTGAAAATAATTGCTGATTCTTTCTACAACTTTGTTCGTCTCATTTTGATGAATCCCTTGTTGTACCTCTAAATTGTCTAATTCTAAAAGTATGTGTTCAAACTGACAATCATGATCACTTTTAACATTATCTAAAAACACTTTTCTTCTCTCCGTAAAGTTTAGCACATATCCGTTTGGTGACACTGATAGGTGATTAGAAATCAATAATAATTATAACGGCAATCATCCATATCACACGCATCTTCAAATAGACTGTCCTTATGCAAATTAAAACATAAGAACCGCCCGATCAGTTGAAATAACATTGGTTATACTAGTGAGTAAATTTACAAAACATAAAACTTCGTTAATGAACACCTGTGATACAAGTAGTCAGCCAAATTAAACTATCAAAAGAACAATTAAAAGATTACTTGAGTTGTAAATATGTGCTAAATTGGATAGTTTATGAAAAGGTATATACTATGTAATTAAGTGCTCGGAGCCCCTCGCTCTATATTTCATAGTTCATACCTTTTCATAGACTAACCGATACGTAATTAACAATGGACATCGGAGATTATTGGATCAAATTCCTTTTCATTGAACTCTTAAACAATTGGAAATAAATTTGATGACAATAATGAATAGTCAATAACACTTTTACAAGGTTTTTTTAACGAACACCTCTATCATTACCCACTCTAGAGTTTGCTATGTACATGTTATTTCTTTTACATACATTTAATAGTTTTGCGTCTGTAATTATTTGGTGCACAATTACAACTTGAAACTATGTGTAAGGGAATATTGCTTCTAGGTGAATTTTCATGATCAAACATATACGAAACTATATCCTCGTTTGAGTTAAAATCAAATATATCAACTAAATTTTCATCCGGTATAATATAGTTTGGCATTAAAATCACCAAAAATAATACAATTTAATTTGTTTATGTTTTTTATATTAAGCATTTCATTTTCTATCTCATCAAATGATTCACTTGTTGAATATTTCGAATTTGCAGGTGGAATATAAACACAACTTAGTAGACAATCAGTTTTCTGGTTTATATTAAGTTTTGAGATCTTGGCCCACTTACAAATTCACAATCTGTATTTAAAAAAAATAAATAACACTTTAATTGATTTCTATACATAACAATAATCCCCTCTAATTTTCTTTTACATTTTTTTTTCTAGTTTTACAATAATACATATAGTCAGCAGGTATATTTAATAAATCGGTGTCAGATAGTTTTGTTTCTGTAAACAGACAAACATCATAGTTTTTTATCAACTCTGTAAATTCCGGACATAACAAGACCCTGTGCACAAATTTTTAAAGTACTCTGAGGTATGTGATTAACAAATGCATTTAACAATTAAACATAACATATTTACAGCATAGGTACTTGGGGAGAGGAGAAACATTTTTTAGCCCTCTCCCTTTTTCAAATTCCGTTATTTTTTTATTTTTCTATGTTATGTTAACATAAATATACTAGAAATAACATGTATTTGCTACATGCTAACAATTCCTAGTTTACTATCCACAGCGGTCACTGGTTATATATATAGAGAGAATGTATCTCACTTCGTACCTTATCATTTATTTTCCCATGTGAATTCTAGGAGGAATCTGAAGTCTAGTCCATAAAATATTTAATTTCCTTCGGGTCAACGGGCATGATTCGTTTCCGCTATCATTCCTCTTTTTCTACAGCCGGCACTTTTAATGAAATTCTACGTCTGTCGACAAAATGAATCAATTTTGCTCGTCGTTTCGTCGTATTTTGATTCTTAAATGACGGAAGTATTGTATTTTACAAATCTTTACAGTTATACAATTAAAAACCGAACAACGCTTGTATAATTCTAATATTTCAAAAATGACGTAGGTTAAGTATTTACAACAGACTGAATAGATATGCTTAAAAAGAATAGTAATGTGCGATATGAACTGGTACAATACTAAAATTTCACAGGTGACGAAAGTTAAGTTATTACAACAGAGAATGCGTAGAAATACACTTCCAATGAGTAGCACAGACCGATTTGAGCTGGTATAATACTAAAATTTCAAATTTGACGAAGGTAAAGTAATTACAACAGATGCTGCGTATTTACACATCCCAAATGAAAAGCAGTTCGATGTAAGCCTGTATAATTTTTTAATTTTAATTTTGACAAAGGTCAAGTAATTACACTGTGTTTTTATACATCCCAAATGAATAACACCCTGCGATTAAAACTGGTGTTATTCTAGAATTTCAGAGTTGACAAAGGTAAAGGAATAGCAATAGAGACTGTGCAGTAATACAACCCAAATGAAAAACACTCCGCGAATTAAAACTACATCTTTTCATTGATCCCGTTTTGTGCCAACGTTTTTAATTTTCTTATCCACAATCTTTCCCGAGTCAGTCTTTCCTCCCTAGACCAAGCAGTGTTGTGGTCTATGATGGTAATAGTTAGTCGATCTAGATCTGTCTTAGTGTGGCCAGGGGATCTCAAATGTCGACTGAGAGGAAGGTCTGGCTTGCATTCATAGACACTACGATGGCCGTTCATACGTTTGTGAATTCTGACTTACCAACATACTGTTTACCACATTTACACTGTAGAAGATACACAGCATTTTTAGTCTTCCAATTAACATTGCAAAATATGGTGTATTCCGTACCAGTGAAGTGACTGTTAAAAGTCTGGGAGTGGCGGATCCAGAACTTTTTATAAGGGGGGCCCACTGACTGCCATAAGAGGGGGCCCGCTACAGTCATACTTCAGTGATACCCTATATAATCAACCAAATTTTTTCCCAAGAAAGAGGGCTGCCGCCCCCCCCCCTGGATCCGCCTATGCTGGATGTTCAGTATTTGCTTGCAAGTCAGACATCGTTTGTTTCCACACTCCTTGCAGGAACACACTGACGAAGAGCCTGATTCAGAGGATAAATCAGATCTCACCGGCAAGTCTTTAAAGCTTTTGGGCCTACGGAAAGCCAGTCCGGGTGGCTCGGTAAAGATATTGGGTAGTTTAGGATGTTTTTCGATTTCTTTCCAATTTGCACGGATAATGTGTGATAACTTGTCAAATTTGGGATGGTAAGTCAGCACAAACGGCACTCTTTGTTGACCTTTTTCTCTTTATATTGTAAAAGTTCATCTCGGCTGATGTTGTTAACCTCTATCAATGTCTATTCTTTCCTTTTTTATTTACTTTTATTTGATGTTTCTTTTTTTATTATAATGGTGTTGCTTTGTACACTTTTTAGGCGTTTATATAATTCATTTATTGTGTACTAGCATTGTTTCTCATCACGATCCAGCGCCCTCGTAAGAAAGATTGTTGACTTATATCTACACGTTAGACATATATATATGAGTAACGATACCTGTATAAAATAAATAAATTATATAAACGCCTAAAAAGTGTACAAAACGACACCAATATAATAAAAAAAGAAACTTTAAATAAAAGTATCTATAAATATTTCGGATAACAGATATCCTTCATCATTATGATCATGATGATGTAAAATGAATCATATCAATCTATTCTGATGTAACTAAAACAATATTTACCGTTATACAATTAAAAACCAAACAACGCTTGTATAATTCTAAAATTTTAAAAATGACGTAGATTAAGTATATACAAAAATTGAAAACAACACGTTATAAATGTAATGCGTCCGAAGCGCTTTTCTGAATGTACCTTCATCAGGAACGCTCAAAGCCGAATATTTGAAAGCCAAGGATGCATAAAACCGAAACAGATGAAGCGCTATATAATAAAAAAAGACCTTAAATAATAGCCAAATCCTTCTAAGGCCAACTTTGCCTGAGGGAGTTGAAACCTTAGTTTCTTTATAATTTATAAACGGGCAAATTTAGAAAGGTTTGTTATTAATTGTATCAGTACCAAAGTACTGACTACTGAGCTGATGATACCCTCGGGGACTGATAGTCCACCAGCAGAGGTATCGACCCAGTGCTGTAAAAAATGTAAACAACACGTTATAAATTTAATGCGTCCGAAGCGCTTTTCTGGATTTACTTTCATCAGGAACGCTCAAAGCCGAATATTTGAAAGCAAAGGATGTATAAAACCGAAACAGTTGAGGAGCTATATAGATACGCATCTAAAAAGAATAGCCTATAATGTGCGATATGAACTCGTACAATTCTAAAATTTCACAGGTGACGAAAGTTAAGTTATTACCAGATAGAATGTGTAGAAATACATTCCCAGTGAATAGCACTGATAGATTTGAACTGATAGTAATCTAAAATTTCAAATTTGAAGAAGTTTAAGTAAATACAACAGAGGCTGCGTATTTATACATCCCAAATGAATAGCACTGTGCAATTGTACTGGTATAATTCTAGGATTTCAGAGTTGACGAAGATAAAGGAATTACAACAGAGACTGTCTAGTTATGCAACCCAGCTTCTAACTTTGGTATTGAAATGCAATAACATTTAATGGTGATAACTATCTCCAGGTTAATGGAACAGCAATTGGAACAAAGATTTCCCGTCTTAAGCCAATATAATTATGGGTAAATTAGAACAGCATTTTTTTCATTATTCTCTTTATCAACCTCTTGATTAGTTCCGATTCATCAACGATATTGACATGAAGTGGGATAATACTGAAAAAGAACTCAATGCGTTCATTAAACTTGCCAACGACGCCAATCCCTCAATAATATTCACTTATGAAATCTCTGCCTCTCAGATCACATATCTTGACACTGCTACTCATGTGAAGGATGGAATCATATTTACAGATCTGAATTGCAAGCCTACAGATAAACATCAATATCTTTCTCCCGGGAGTTGTCATCCTAAACATTGCACCAAGAGCATTCCCTACAGCTAGGCCATCCGAATAGAGCGGATTTGCTCCAGCAATGATACTGCAAAAAGGCGATTACAAGAACTTCGCGGTCATCTAAAAAAATCGGTGCTACAGAAGAAAAGACATTGATAGAAGGTTTCTCTCGTGCTAACAACATCAGCCGAGATGAACTTTTACAATATAAAGAGAAAAAGGTCAACAAAAGAGTGCCGTTTGTACTGTCTTACCATCCTAAATTTGACAGCGATTGTAGTCAATAAATCATCCGACTTTGAGATAGTGAGTTTCTTTGAATTTCTACAGGGATAATTGCTTTTAAAATTTCAAACAGGTAAGACTCTGTATCAGAAAAGGTATATATGAAAATTCTGGTAGCAACGATTGGTTTTTCTGTGCTTTTTTTGCATTTTGTCGCTGTTGTGTGCCAGTTTTGATCGATTTACTCGGAGCTCCACCATTCTACGGAAAACGTTTGGATGCATAGCCGTTTATATTATCTGATTGGTTCATATCAACATGTAACATGTTTTCGTTACCAAATCTTGAAGCAGAAACTTTATATACATGTAGCAACATTTGAGTTCATCAAACTTTCCATCTTTAGCAACTTGTTATTTTTTCGAATGTCGGAGCCCCTCTTGACAAAAAAATTTTAAAACCGTAAAGTTCCGATTCCACACTGTGTAAATTGTATCAGCCATTGATATGTACACCTTTCAGTCTGCTCTAAGTATAAATATGTCGAGAATTTTATTACGCTGTTGTTTATAAAGCGAAATAAGCACGTCATATTAGAATTGGGCATTATAATCATTCTATACATGAAATATAAAAACTCGGACATCGTTCACCAACACTCCCTTTAATTTTTACGGAAAGCCCTAGATGACAGACATTTGTGTGCGTTATCTAGGGTAATTAGACTAAGTGTTCAACCTCTGAACATTTTTAGTCTGCTATTCCACAAAATGTTTAATAGATTCTTTTGAGGTGTTTTTTAACTTTCGAAAATTCTCCCTGACAACCGATCAGACAATAATTTTTTTTTTCAAAAATGCATAAAAGTACATTAAATGATGCTTAATAGCTAGAAGATACATTTGTTTTTTACAATTTTTAAAATACAACTGTAATGTAAGGATCGCAATGATGCTATGTGGATAAATTTATCGGTTTTCAAGAGCAAAATTGACAGAGCGTCATCCCTAATGGCTTCTATTTATTCGATTGAACAAATTAGGTGGCGTAATGGGGTTCCGGAGATAATCCTGACTGTACACAATAAATAAAAGTATAACTATTTGTCGTTTTTATGAATAATTTCTGCTTAATTTTATGATTTGATAATACATTTTGATCTAGTAGTGCTTTCAAATATGCTTGCCAATCTGAAAGACTTTAGAATCGGATGAGATCATGTATAGATAACTGATTTTTTATGAAATACATTTCTTCTTTCATTTTTCTAAAATTTTGACTTTTATCATCTGATGTAACATGACATGACTTTATTTCTCATAAAACTTCAGTTACATAGTTCTAGAGAACATATCTAAAATAACTATAATGTACAGGCATGTGTGAACAATACAATGAAATTAACTTGGAGGACTGACTTTCACATTCATAACTTTGATAAATTTATAATTTTTATAATATGTATTACAATATTTGTTGAGTTTTGAATTAAAAATAGTTGATCAAATTTATAGTTATTATAGTTATTAGGGTTTGACAAACAGAACTGTGGTAAAATAATCGTTTTTTTCCAATTCAAGGTTTTTTTTTTTTTGCTCAATACTTTTTGACACCCATTTATCTTCAAACTGAACATTCCATATATTAGACATACCACAATTATCAAAAATATTTTTAATATATGATATCTAATTAATATCAATTCCGTTATTATCATGAAATAAAAAAATGCGTTTGTATAATACAGCAGAAGTTTTAATTTCTTTTTCATTAAGAAGTGCACTACATAACTCTAAAGACGAGGTAATTGGGTATCTACAAAGCTCTGCATGTATTGTGAAATTTGGTGTAGACTGTTTTAAATGTAAAATCATTTTACAAAATTGTAAATGTACCCTTTGAGGTATATCTATATTTTCAAACCCCGATATTTCGAATCCATATAAAAGTATTGGTAAAACGATCGTATCAAATAAATTAAGTTGACACTATATTGACACATAGTTTTGTCTACATTTTGTTAATACACTATACATAGCCTTTATGGCTTGTTCCTTTAAGATACAACAGTGCTATTTTCTGCTAATAAAACAACAACAACCGCAAATAATAGTAAGATGATTTTTGAAATACTGAAATTTTCTATGTCTTGTGATATTGATCTTAAGTCAGTTATATTCTTCAGTTATAAAAAAAGTTTAAAGATAATTTAGAAATATAAATAAACTGTTGACACAAAAATATGTCTCGCCTGTATGTAATTTTGATAGTAAAATGCAAATGTTGAAATTAAAATATTAATGCTTTAACATGTAAAATATGCAAAATGTTTAAAGTCAGTGAACCATGCCTGAAGGCATGTGACCAAATAATTTCCGTAATAATAAGACATGCTAATGCTTATACAGCTGCATCACAAACTATCATTGACTTACCATAAGTGGTTCCCCTCAAACTGACCTAATCACAAACTTGAACAATGTAAATTATGCAAAATGTTATGGTCGATAAACCTTGACTAAGGAGACAGTCTTTTTACTTTCGGACTTTTATTCACACCTTTATTGGTAAATATGCCCATAGACCTTTATATATAATAGGAGTAAGATAGTTTATGTATGAATCTGAGAATATATGGCTTGAAAATGTAGTCTGAATGTAGAAAAGTAGATTTACAAATGATTTTGAAGGTGACCTTGACCTTTCAGTTATGGATCTATGACGTCACTTTGACAATTGCGCTGTTATTGCCATGTATGGTTATTTTGTGTAATAGCTTGATTTTATTATAACAGTATTGTATTTTGAATTCATTATTTTCCTGGATCCTAGTATTTATGATTGTGTATTATTTTCAGGACACATAGATAATGATGTTACTTTTACTACCGTAATGATACTGGTTGTACTGTAGATGATAGATACATAACCTGGTTCCACAGATTGGTTAGGGTCATATTATATTGTAACTATATACCAGTCAACTTGAGTTTGATCATAAACATTTAGGTGGCAGAAACCAGTTATTTTACAATAAATCTTTAGAATTTCATGGATTTATGATTTAATTTTCTTGAAAAATCATTCAAGCTTATGTACAAATAAAATGTATGGTTTCGAGTAACCAAGATGTGTGCGTGTTTGTGTGAATATATAGAAAACCTTTTAATTTGGGTGTCTGTCCAGCATGGAGATTTTTAAATTTATAAATGCATTGCAAATAAGGCAAAACATGTGATGCTCTGATACAAATCTAATCCTCACCTTCAGAATCCTGCTAATTGCAGACAAGAATTTTAGGTAAAATTCAAGAGATAAATAATATTCAATGAATTAGAGCCTTGTCCGCACCTATCCTTACCATCAAAATCTCAAGATATTTTTGTTTCCATTAAACTGAATTTTTTCCCCACTTTGATTGGATGCCGTCAAGTGAGGAGACCACAATTTTGACTTCTGATTGGACCCATATGTGAAGGAAATCCCCAACCTGTGTATGCAACTACTTACTTATGTAGTATAATAGCCTAGAATTTACATTCATTTATTTTTTCAGTCCACATGATGCAATTATATACCTTATTGCTTAACTATAACAAAATTTCTGCGTGGGACACATGTTCTGGTACACCAAAACTGGTACCTGCCACCTTAACATTACAGTAGTACATACGAACTTAATAGAATACTATAGTGAATAATTAGTAACCTTTGTATGGTAAAGGTTTTATGAATGACACTCGTTTATGAAGTACGATACATTCGACTTGTTTATAATACGCTTGGTTGATTATAATGATATACTATTTAATACTACTTATCAAATGCATGTATTTGTATTTAGTAATATTTAATTGCAAGTGTATTGAATATTATGAATGTCACTGCATTCTTGATACCCAGTATAGTTTATTGTATATGGAATAGAATATTACATACGATCTTGTTACATTGTTATTTACACCAGTATTTATATTGTTCTAGTATAAGAGTTTAATAAGACTGTGATATTGATAAATGTTATAATTATATGCAATTGTTATTGCAGGGTTATTTTTCCTACGTTTATTTGTATAATAAAGTGATGTCAAAGAACCCTAGACTTGTCTTTTATGGAACCCCGTAAAATACGACTATTATACTTACCCCTCAAACTGACCTAATCACAAACTAGAACAATGTAAATCATGCAAAATTTCATGGTCGATAAATCATGACTAAGGATACGGGGCTTAATAATCTCCATAGAAATGAGATGTGCCAATGCGTATACAACTTCATACCAAATATCAAAGACTTAACATTAGTGGTTCCCATTCAATACTATATACCAAAATACGTCCCGGCTAAGACAGGCAAAGACAATTGTTAATTGTATTTAGTATACATTTACCTATTCACTTGAAAGATTTCAAGAATAATCACGAAGAAATATAAAACCTATTTATCTAACCTACTGAAAAATGCTTTATTTGACACCCTGTCTATGACACCCAACTCGTTTTCCCACTCCGATCGTGGTAATCAAAACGCTAGATAGTTCGGACATACAATACAATAAGAAAGAGCAAGTTAATATCTATATTTTATTTTTTTCACGCGTCAAAAAGGAACACTGCATGACGCTTCCATCTTGTTTGGGCAATGAGATAGAAGGTATATGTACGAGTTGCCAGTTCTTATAGAAACTCACAAAATTTTCAAAACTCACTTCATAAAGAATGTTGCAGTAGTGCATTCCTTAGAAAACAGAACAAAACTGAAATATGGATTGATTTCTGTCTTTTAGCATGACATTATTTTGATGAAAAGCATCGAAATGTATTTTGCCAACGTTTATTCAAGGTAAAACGCTTGCGTGTCTTCATGGAAAATAAAAATATTCAATTTTATTATGTTGTTCTCATTTCAATTAACTTCAAACGAAAGAAGCTGGTAATTAATGTAAAAAAAATCATCGATGTGCTTATTTGTAAACAATATTATAAGACAGTTCGATCGCTTTTAACTGGATTCGTCAACCTCACAAATTTTGTTAGACACTTCAATCTGTTTAAAACATTATCCATCTAGGTGAATCATTAATTATTTGTGTAATTCTACATAAGATATCAGTGCATAATGCGTACGTTACCTTATTGTCAATGCATAGTGCTTTACACTGAGTTTTGCATAATTTCCGTTCTATGTTCCTCTCATATCTAAAACACTGGCCAGAATGTAATAAAATCCATAGTAATGTCAAAAAAGAAATTTGATTAAACATCTCGCATTAATCCAAACAAATTGTCTCTCCTCATCACATTCTGTGACATGCTTGTTCTCTGGGAACTAACCATCATGTTCAGATAAGGCATGGGTGATCTATTTACACACTTCATACGATAAAGAATTTGTGATAATACTTTAAATTAACAACCAATCAATTGTGTAGCAAATGCAACAGTTATCAAATCGTTAACTTTTGGTCAGTTTGTTCAGTTAATCAGATATCTGCTTGGCCACGGTAACCGTAAATGCCAGGCACCTGGACACTGAGTTTGCAAGCACATGGATTTGAAATGAAAGGGATAATACAGATCCCTCCTATCAACAGGTTAGGAAGATCCTCATAATTGTGTATTGTACTCAAAATCAGATATCAATTTTACATTGATAAAAAAACACAAATTTTGTATTTCATTAAGATGGCTGACATTCACAACTTCATGAGAACGGAATAAAAGTGAACCGTAAAATTGGGGTCAAACCATAATTTGGCATATTATTCTAAAATTCACATCATAATGAACATGTGTTCTAAATTTCAAGTTGTTGTGACCACAACTTCATGGTAAACTATAATTAACATGACAAAAAAAAAAAATAAAATGTGAAGTACTGTCTTCTCGGATGACCTGTTCGTTGAGGAATAAATTATAGGGATTTTAATCTTGCTGTAATACTGACTGTACTGTTGTGATAATTCACTTATATGCATCATCTGACTATTATTATAATCTGGATTGCTGTTTTTTATCAAATCAATATATGTTTAACAGTGGTTTATCAGATAATCTCTATAACCTGATAGGCAAATGTTTATTAATTGAATCCTCACATTCCATTCCAATGATAGTGTATTGTATGAGGATAGCAGGCACCCTCTTACAATAATTAGTATTTTCTAATGAGCTGGAGTTGTGCAGGCAACACTATTTCTATACTTTGTCACCTAAATGCTTTAGTCTTCTTCATATCTTAGTACTCAATATACATGATATTGATTTGTGTACTACACAAGTTATTTGGAAAATTTGTTTGTTTAAATGCGTTGTTCTACTATGTATGTTCATATTTAGGTTTTTTATCACCCGATCTTTTGGACATTTACCTATTATGGTCCAATATCCTAAAATATAAATACATGGTTAGATTCAGCATATCAAAGAACCCCAATAATTCAATTTTTGATGAAATCAAACAAAGTTTAATTTTGAACCCTTTGGACCTCAATGTGGACCATTTTGATAATGGGTCCCAAAATACAAAATCTAAATACACAATTAGATTCAGCATATCAAAGAACCTCATATATTCTATATTCAATTTTTGTTGAAATGAAATAATGTTTAATTTTGGAACCCGAATTAGACCAACTTGAAAACTGGGCCAAAAATCAAAAATCTAAATGCATGTTTAGATTCAGCATATCAAAGAACCCAAAGAATTCAATTTTGGTAAACTCATACTAACTTTAATTTTGGACGATTTAGATTAATGTGGACATATTTGAAAACGGAGCCCAAAAATAAAAAATCTATATACACTGTTAGATCCGGTATATCAAAGAACCCCAATAATTCAATGTTGATTTTGTATGTATAAATTGAGTACATAAATTAAATCATTCTGCTTTGCCTATGTTTTGCTGTCATTCTGAAGATATTTTGGTAAAGGTTGAATTTTCCAAGATGGATTCTGCTCGACAGCCATTGTGAAATTTGGAAAACAAATATTTTGTCATTTGAAAACCTATACACGATAATTTTTTTTAAATGGGGGTGTTTTACGTTCTACAAAATTAAATGTCAGACGGTTACATGATGGAATTTACTGTCACAGATATAAATAATCTGGACAACATTGCTTCTGGGTCTTTTTACATGGCTTTCTCTTAGATTAGCTCTTACGTTAACGTTTATCTAAGTATGAGAATAGTGTATTTTGTTGAATTGTCTTCCAAATTTGGGCTTAAGAAACATGCAGAAATTAATAGTGTTATTTTCATTTACTAACACTGCTGGTGGACTGTTAGTCCCCGTCCCGAGTGTATCACCAACTCAGTAGTCATTGCATCGGTACTGACATGATTTATAACAAACCTTTTACTAAAATTTTCGATAAATTAGAAAATTATCATGAAACTAAGGTTCCAATTCCCTCTGGCAAAGTTGACCTTAGATGAATTTGTCTATTTTAATGTCCCTTTTTGGTCACATCTATTCACGTGTTCATGTCATATACATGCTTGGCTTTCAAATTTTTAAGTGTGAGCGTTCCTGATGAAGGTATATCCATAAAATTGCTTTGAGCGCACGAAATAAATAGTATTATTTTCATTTGCAGGTAATGTTGATTTTACCGATCTCTCCTTCAATATGAGGGCAATAACTCAATTAAGGAGTTATCTGATAATCTTGGTGGGAAGGGAACGAAGGTAGATCTTGCTTGACATTTTGACCATTTTTCAGTTTTGTCAGATTTTCTCTATTTTAAGATAAAAGGCAATTTGATGCATTTTTCTTTTTGGCCTCTTTTTAGCTATTACAGGCATGTAGGTTGATAAGCATGAACAAACCGGAGGCTCCTAAGAATCAATCAGTATTTTGGCAAAATGTATCTACTTTAAGATTCTTACAATAGTTTTGCTTAGATGAAACATGTCATCAAATTATAACATAAACGTCTGAAGAATGGCCAAAACCGCAATCTTGAGATAACTTCCTTAACCAAAACCAAACTATGTTGGAAGTAAAGCTATGTTTTGTCTTCCTGATAAAAAAAAAACAGTTCATTTTGGTTAGCGATGTCCTTTGATGCAAAATTTGACAAACACTACTTTCTATCAAAATTTCTTCAACGTCAACAGGCAGCGCTGAATAACTTTTTGATTTTATGGAAACATGTAAAATTGAGAAAAAAGTAATTTTAGATTATGATATAAACCCTCTAACATTCAATTTCCAGTAGAAATTGACAGCTTTGAGATTTGTACCCTGTGAGTGAAACAAATACAAAAGAAAACGGCACTTCTCATTTTGCTGTCTCAATATAATAGGCTTAAAATTGAAATAAGCACTGAGAATTTATTTATTTTCGTGGGTACCAATTTTCGTGGTTTAATGAAAAATTGTATTTTCATAGATATTTGATTTCGTGGTTTTGCATTCAACAAGTCTTTATAAAATTTGTACTTCGTTGAACATTTAAATTCGTGATTCACATATACCCACAGTATTAAATCGTCATTTAAGGCCAATAACCATGAACGATTCATCAAATGATTTCCGTCATATTTGCATTTTGTAGATCGTGTATTGCTGATAATTTTCCTGTTCACACTATCTATTTTAGTTTCGAGGTAACAGGCAAAGGGCATTCAATCAGGTTTAACCCACCATTTTTCTTCAGAAAATGCCTGTACCAAGTCGGGATATCTGCTGTTGGATATAGTCGATCGTTTGCTTTTGTCAGGTTTAATGGACTTTCCCTTTTTTAAATTACCTTGGAGTTCGGTATTTTTGCTAATACTGTTTTTATAATGGGTCAATTGACAATTTCGGCCTTGTTACATAAAAATTCTTAAAATTTGTTTTTCAAGAGAAATCACTCCTGTAAGGGATCAATTGACAATTTCGGCTATGTTAACATATTTGTAGATCTTTTTGTTCTGGTCATTCGTCCTATTCAAAGTTTCTCTCTATAGATAATAATCAACCAATGCGAAATCTTCCTTAGTTTATAAGATATAAGTCAAAAACTTCTAAATTTACTAACAATGGACTTTTCTAGGGGAGACTCCAAACTGGGTTGTCCAGTTTTTTCTGAAAATTCCATAGTAGATAGACATTGCCCGCATCACTTTTGATCTAACTACTCTAGTTTTTGAGAAATAAGGCAAGAAATGCAATCAGCCCTATGTTCTATTTTTAGAATCAGCGGCCATGTTTCTTGAAGGAGAACATTCCCAGATACAATTGTTAATCAATATAAAAATATGAAATGTGGTATAATTGCAAATGAGACAACTCTCCACCAGAGACCAAATGACAAAGAAGTTAACAACTATAGGTCAACGTACGGCCTTCAACAATGACCAAAAGCCATATCGCATAGTCGGCTATAAAAGGCCCCGAAATGACAAATGTAAAACAATTTGAACAAGAAAACTAACGGCCTGATTTATGTAAAAAACAATGAACAAAATACAAATATAATATACAGCAGCAACAAACGACAACCACTGAATTACAGGCTCCTGACTTGGACAGGCAAATACAGAAATTTTGTCTAAAGGTACATTCAGGTCATGTTTGGTAACATTTGGCCCACAATTTCAAAAGAAAGATTTTTTTTTAAATTTACGACGACGGCCGCCAAGTGATAGCAATACATATCATGGCCCTAAAGGCCAGGTGAAATAAACACAAATACAAAAAATAAAATGCTCCGCTGGGCGCAGCTTGATACGACCGTAGAGGTCGAACCCTGAACAGTTGGGGCAAGTATGGACACAAGATTCAAGCTTGATACAGCTCTGAATTGGGATTGTGATTAAATATTTGACAAAGCATAGGTTTCTGACACAGAATGAATGTGATCTAATAACTTAAAAATTTGAAATTTGACATTTACCCATTATGGTCCAATATCCAAAATCTAAATACATGGTTAGATTCATTATATATAAGAACCACCAGAATTCACTGTTTGATTAAATCAAACAAAGTTTAATTTCGGACCCTTTGGACCTCAATGTGGACCAATTTGATACCGGGGCCCAAAATCAAAAATCTAAATACACGGTTAATTCAGCATATCAGAGAACCCCATATACTAGTATTTATTTTTTGTTGAAATCAAACAAAGTTTAATTATGGACCCCGATTTGAACCAACTTCAAAACTGAGCCAAATCAAAAATCTAAATTTAGATTCAGCATATCAAAGAACCCCAAGAATTCAATTTTTTTGTTGAAAGCAAACAAAAGTTTAATTTTTGACCCTTTAGACCTTAATGTGGACCAATTTGAAAACGGGGCCAAAAATTAAAAATCAAAATACACGGCTAGATTCTGCATATACAAGAACCCAAATAAATCAATTTTTGATGAAACCAAACAAAGTTGAATGCTGGACCTTTTGGACCTCAATTTTGACCAATTTAATCAAAGTGCTGGATAGCACCTGTGGGAAGTTTGCAACGGTAGATGTGTATTATTTCAAATATGAATTTAATCACAGCTTTGTTGTTTGTTATTAAATAGTTGTCTCATTAGCAATAATCGAAAATCTTTTTTTCATATGTTTATCACGTAAAATTTTGATATTTTTTATTGCAACCTTACTGTAGATTTAATAATTCAGTACTCAGAAAGCTTTGTTACATTCTTTGTGTGTCTATCCCATGTCAGGGGCCTGTGGTTCAATGGTTTTATTGGCTCATGTCCGTCATATTTGTTTTTCGCAAATTGTATTGTTATCAATTAAGCCGTTAGTTTTCTTGTTTGAATTGTTTCACATTTTTCGTATCGGGGCCGAATCTACAACATTCGAGGTGATTGTATTCCTGAATTTTGACGGCGGAGCACTTTTGCATCGTCTGCCAGGCCATGTCATTGTCTTAGTGGCATAGGTGGGTTTTCGTTCACTTCAACAAAGTTTCTGTATTGTCATTGATTCAGAAACCCATTCTGGATGAATTACAAAATATTCATATAGTGGTCAAAGGTAAAGGTAAAGGTAAACTATAGTATGTCTTACGGTACAAAAGGTATGAGCAGTACACGTATTGGAAATGGTTTTACTATCAAAGCGGTCAAAGTTAGTGTCAGAGCTACCTTACTTTGGTATATGACAAACCCTCAGCCTGAATTGTAATTGCATACTAAATATGGTTAACCGAAGTTTTACAGTAAAAAAGTAATACACCAGACACGACGCCTTGCCGATGAACAGACGGACATGGAGATTCCTATATAACCCCCATACTTTTTTTTTTACTTTGCAATCGCGGCGACATTTTAAATTCAGTTCGACGAATTTTTCGAGAGAAAAAAAAAACTGCATTTCTAACTCGCCATTAAACTTGAAACAGGCTAGTTGATTGCCAACCTGCTTTCGTAGTTGATCTTAACTTTACGTTTTTAAACTCCGAAAAAGTTTCATACGTAATTTAATCCATAGGTGCTTGAGGACAGGACCCTGTTTTGAGCCCCCCTCCCATAGTCCCTCCCCATTATTATCATTAATCCTCGATTTTTCAATATATATCACTTATTTGTACCATATGTATACCAATATACCATATTTTTACTCTAAATATGTATGTTTACTATCAACGTGCCACTCGACTATAGAGGAATATATATATATATATATATATATATATATATATATTAGGTGGCCGTGTGGTCTAGAGCGCTGGACACAGTGCAGGCTGTGTTGTCTCGATATCCCAATAGCATGAGTTCAAATACCGGCGAGGGAAGAACAAAAAATTTGCTTCCGTAAATTTGCAGATTTAACATTGTTGTGTTGATATTTAGAGTATTTATATATATATATATATATATATACATCACTGAAGAGACATTAATTGTCGAAATCCGGATATGGTGTACAAATTTTTGCACCTCATGTTTGTGGTATATCATCTTTTCCGCAAGTTTATTGTTTTCTGTTTGATATTAAATTAATATTAAGATCCATTTTGTTACATCTGGTGATCAATTTATTTGGCAATCGCCAATGGCAGTCAGCAAGGTTTAAGAACATCCGTTGTTCGACCTGTTAGTCAAATGCGTTTTGTTAAAATATGCTTTTTCACTTTTTTGGTCTTTTGGAAAATGTTGTTTGTACTGTATTTAGACCCCTCTACCAAGAAATTTGTTTTACATGCACACGTATAAAAATTGCGGTTTTTATCCAACGCAATCATAGGTTTGAACGTTGTTTTCAATTTAGACTTGTTTATATTTTTTCGTTTGGGCTTGTATTATATTTTCCTTCGGTTTTATATGATCCGTTCATCCTATTTCGACTCTTTAAAATTCAAGAGTCTATCCTAAATTGAGGTAAATTATATGGCCTTCCAAATACCGTTTCGATCCCTAACATCACTGAAGAGACATTAATTGTCGAAATCCGGATATGGTGTACAAATTTTGCACCTCATGTTTGTGGTATATCATCTTTTCCGCAAGTTTATTGTTTTCTGTTTGGTATTAAATTAATATTAAGATCCATTTTATTACATCTGGTGATCAATTTATTTGGCAATCGCCAATGACAGTCAGCAGGGTTTAATAACATCGGTTGTTCGACCTGTTAGTCAAATGCGTTTTGTTAAAATATACTTTTTCACTTTTTTGGTCTTTTGGAAAATGTTGTTTGTGCTGTATTTAGACCCCTCTACCAAGAAATTTGTTTTACATGCACACGTATAAAAATTGCGGTTTTTATCCAACGCAATCATAGGTTTGAACGTTGTTTTCAATTTAGACTTGTTTATATTTTTTCGTTTGGGCTGGTATTATATTTTCCTTCGGGTTTATATGATCCGTTGATCCTATTTCGACTCTTTAAAATTCAAGAGTCTATCCTAAATTGAGGTAAATTATATGGCCTTCCAAATACCGTTTCGATCCCTAACATCACTGAAGAGACATTAATTGTCGAAATCCGGATATGGTGTACAAATTTTTGCACCTCATGTTTGTGGTATATCATCTTTTCCGCAAGTTTATTGTTTTCTGTTTGGTATTAAATTAATATAAAGATTCATTTTATTACATCTGGTGATCAATTTATTTGGCAATCGCCAATGACAGTCAGCAGGGTTTAATAACATCCGTTGTTCGACCTGTTAGTCAAATGCGTTTTGTTAAAATATACTTTTTCACTTTTTTGGTCTTTTGGAAAATGTTGTTTGTGCTGTATTTAAACCCCTCTACCAAGAAATTTGTTTTACATGCACACGTATAAAAATTGCGGTTTTTATCCAACACAATCATAGGTTTGAACGTTGTTTTCAATTTAGACTTGTTTATATTTTTTCGTTTGGGCTTGTCTTATATTTTCCTTCGGGTTTATATGATCCGTTCATCCTATTTCGATTCTTTAAAATTCAAGAGTGTATCCTAAATTGAGGTAAATTATATGGCCTTCCAAATACCGTTTCGATCCCTAACATCACTGAAGAGACATTAATTGTCGAAATCCGGATATGGTGTACAAATTTTTGCACCTCATGTTTGTGGTATATCATCTTTTCCGCAAGTTTATTGTTTTCTGTTTGGTATTAAATTAATATTAAGATCCATTTTATTACATCTGGTGATCAATTTATTTGGCAATCGCCAATGACAGTCAGCAGGGTTTAATAACATCGGTTGTTCGACCTGTTAGTCAAATGCGTTTTGTTAAAATATACTTTTTCACTTTTTTGGTCTTTTGGAAAATGTTGTTTGTGCTGTATTTAGACCCCTCTACCAAGAAATTTGTTTTACATGCGCACGTATAAGAATTGCGGTTTTATCCAACGCAATCATAGGTTTGAACGTTGTTTTCAATTTAGACTTGTTTATATTTTTTCGTTTGGGCTGGTATTATATTTTCCTTCGGGTTTATATGATCCGTTCATCCTATTTCGACTCTTTAAAATTCAAGAGTCTATCCTAAATTGAGGTAAATTATATGGCCTTCCAAATACCGTTTCGATCCCTAACATCACTGAAGAGACATTAATTGTCGAAATCCGGATATGGTGTACAAATTTTTGTACCTCATGTTTGTGGTATATCATCTTTTCCGCAAGTTTATTGTTTTCTGTTTGGTATTAAATTAATATTAAGATCCATTTTATTACATCTGGTGATCAATTTATTTGGCAATCGCCAATGACAGTCAGCAGGGTTTAATAACAACGGTTGTTCGACCTGTTAGTCAAATGCGTTTTGTTAAAATATACTTTTTCACTTTTTTGGTCTTTTGGAAAATGTTGTTTGTGCTATATTTAGACCCCTCTACCAAGAAATTTGTTTTACATGCACACGTATAAAAATTGCGGTTTTTATCCAACGCAATCATAGGTTTGAACGTTGTTTTCAATTTAGACTTGTATATATATTCCCAGCAGACTTATATTCCAACTGTGTACAAAATGAATTGTGATCAATATTTCAAACAACTAAGGATCACTAAACAACAACAAATTAGTACTAGACACCATCTTTCTAATTACTGTCATTATATTGACAATAATGTTATTCCCAGTGGCTTATGTATTAAAGTACTGCCTCAAACTACCGGCAACCTGTCTGATACATTTCTACGTAGATGGGATCAGACCCTATTTCACTGTTCCCTCCGTCTACTCATACTCCTTAGAGAACACTGTATTGAACATCTTAAAAACTTAACACTTCAATTTGACTCCTTGTCTCACGCTTGCAAAAAAGATCTAACAGCAAGCGAATTCGAGAACACCCAAGAGCGCCTGAGAGATTTAACCAACACTAAGACCGCCACTCTCCGCTCCAGACAAAGACGCAAATTTCAACGGGATGGAACTTCTTCCCCATCCATTAGTACAAAAGAAAAAAATAATAATAAAACCAAAAACAGACATTTCAGACGTAGACCTCAAGTCCTCAGCAACAAGATCAATACCGTTGTCAATCTCTCCAGCACACAACTTACTGAGGACGAAACTTCATTACTATCCAGAGGCCTAAACTTTTGTCCAGTCCCAGGTCCAGTGAATGATACTAAATTGTCTGATGAACTGGATAATTTTGCCAGGAGCCTCCGCATCAAGAAATATTTTGCATCGAAAGAGGACGATAGCACCACCTCAGATAGTGACTCTGACGACTCCAACGAATATAGATTTAGAAAGAAAAGTAACTGGGTCCCTAAACCAAGCAAAAATACCACCTTAAAATCATTTATAGACAATATTAAAACGGATATACTTACAAATGTAAAAATAAATAATCAGACCTATGACAATTTAACACCTGGTGAACGTGTGGCTTTAACAAATTTGAGAGATAATGACGACATTGTTATTAAACCTGCAGACAAAGGGAGTGCAGTTGTCGTCATGGACAAATCTAACTATGTCCAAGAGGCCATTCGCCAATTAGATGATGACCGGTTTTACAAAAAACTTAATTCGGACCCCACCCTCCAATTCAGTGAGGAAATAACAGAATGTTTAAAGGAAATGTGTGACAATAACATCATTGATATAGATACTCTCAAGTATTTAAAACCTGAAGATTCTAAACCAGGACGATTCTACCTGCTCCTAAAATTCATAAACCTGGTAACCCAGGAAGACCAATCGTCTCAGCTAATGGTCATCCCACCGAAAAAATATCCGAATTCGTTGATTACTATCTTCGACCACATGTAGAAAACTTGCCATCTTTTATAAAAGATTCTACAGATTACCTACTAAAAATGCAGGATTTAGACCCTCTACATGCCAATACTATTCTTGTCACAATGGATGTCACCTCCCTCCATACGAATATTCCCCATGCGGATGGCATTGAAGCATGTAGAGAAGTTTGGGACTCTCGATCTCTTAAAATTCCACCTGCTGAATGCTTAGTAGAAATGCTTACTATGGTCTTGAAAAAGAACAACTTCACATTCCAAGGAGAACACTATTTACAGACAAATGGCACTGCCATGGGTACAAAAATGGCTCCATCTTATGCCAATATATTCATGGGTAAAGTTGAAAAGCAACTGCTGGAGTGCTCCATCGAAAAACCGCTTTCCTGGTATCGATTCATTGATGACGTTGACATGAAATGGGACAAGGGAGACCAAGAATTACAAACTTTTATAACAAATGCTAACAATCAACACCCTACCATCAAATTCACCCATGAAACATCTAATTCCACCATAAACTTCCTTGATACATCTAGCACCCTCTCTGCAGGTATAATAAACACAGATATATACTCTAAACCTACAGATACTCATCAATACTTGTCGCCTGAAAGTTGCCATCCTCCACACTGCACGAAGAGCATTCCATACAGCCAAGCTCTCAGAATAAGGCGAATCTGCTCCTCTGAAGACACTGCAAAACAACGTCTGGGGCAGCTCAAAGGACATTTGAAAAGAAGGGATATAAACACAAAAACATCAAAATAGTTTTCGAAAAGCGGAATCCATCCCCAGAAGCAGTCTGCTAACTTACAAAGAAAAACAGAAAAGTAAAAGAATCCCATGTGTGCTCATTTACCATCCATGCCTGAGAAATAATTTCAAGACCATTCGTGATCATTGGACAGCAATCGAGAAACATTCTAAGTTATCCAAAATCTTTCCTGAGCCTCCCATGATTGCCTTCAAACAACCTAACAGCCTGAGAAATATACTTGTCCGTGCTGACCTTTCCAAACCTAACCATACTGTAGGTAATTGCCAGCCTTGTGGGGATAAGCGCTGCAAATGTTGCAACCAATTGCAGCATTCATCAACATTTCACAGTAAGACCACAGAAAAGACATACAAGATCTTCTGCAATGTCAACTGCAAAAGCTCAAACGTGATTTACGTTCTTGAGTGTCCTATATGTGGTCTCCAATATGTTGGTGAATCTATGCAGCCATTTCACAAACGCCTTAATGGCCACAGGAGTGACCTCACAAAAACCGTATATTCCTGTCAGCCAACACTTCAGGTTACCAGATCACAATCTGAAAGATTTTGATCACATGAAGATCCTTGTGATCGAACAGGATTGTACATGGCAAAATAAGCAAAGAGAGAATCGGGAGAAGTTTTGGATAAAAACACTGGGTGTCCTCCATCCAGATGGAATCAATAGAAAGAAATAATTAAATTGACAGTCTAATGTTTATATTATGATATTCAGGATTTTGGATTAAAATCAATCGACCAAAACTCACCTGTATTATTACTGATCTATGTTTACACCTTATACATTATATATCAGTATTGTTAAAACTTT
This sequence comes from Mytilus coruscus, assembly GCA_017311375.1. Taxonomy (NCBI): domain Eukaryota; kingdom Metazoa; phylum Mollusca; class Bivalvia; order Mytilida; family Mytilidae; genus Mytilus; species Mytilus coruscus. The sequence continues at coordinate 22,295,056 of CM029599.1, read as the reverse complement.
TAACACTGAGGAAGGCCATTTGTTGAGCCGAAATATTTGCAATTATTGTATAATTTATATCATCTGTTCAGTTTTTCCATCTTTGTGCGATGATATTCAACACTTTTTAGTGTTTTGTTTTCCATCTATTTATCGGTATTGTTACACAATCTTTTAGACTCATATATATATATATATATATAGATTGCCTAACAATGTAATTTTAACACACTATTTAGTATGTAAATATAAGAATGTTTAAAATATTTACAAAATGATGAAAATAAACGCAATATTTCGCTAGACTAACTAGCTTTATCAAGCGTGCATCTATCCAGGTGAAATCGGATGTAGATGATAAGAAACTTTTGCAGCTCAATGTATATGTTGCACTTGAATTTAGTTGCCTTGAAAATAATACATAATTTGGATGAAGTTCAAGATTTTTACAAAATTGGTATTTGAAGTTAGCAACGTCCATTGGCCAATATTACAGGATAAAAAGGACGATGCTGTGTACTAAATTATTCTTTATCTTTCCTGTATCTTTTCTCATCTTTTTCGTTAAGACCATCAGGTTCTAAAGTGTGGAGTTGGTGGATCCAAAAATTTTCTCTTCTCCTTCTCGCCGTGGTGTCCCACTCGGTGTTGACTTCTATGATTTGGAAAGTAACATTATCAAAAGAATGTTTCGTTGAACGAAGATGTCTTGTGAGAGGACAGTTTTGTTGGTTTTGTACCATGAACGATGGTTATTGAGCCGAATATTAAATTTGTCCATTGTTTCTCTCACATACTGAATGCCACAAGTGTCACATGTTAATATATAAACTGAGTTCTCCGTTTTACAGTTGGAATTTGAGTAGATGGTATAATTTTGTTTAGTAACGGAGCTGGTGAAAGAACTGCTTGTATTGGCAGCTTTACAACACAAGCAGTTCCTTCGACCACATTGTTTGTAGCAACCGGGAGATGGAGTAGGCTGCTTTGCTAATACAGATGTCACTAATTTGTCACGGATGTTTTTAGGTCTTCTGAAGGCCATGACTGGTGGTGAGGAAAATACTTTTTTAAGATTTGAATCATTTTCTATAATTTTCCAATGCTTCTGAACAATGGAAGACACATTTTTTATAGGCACTTATATATAATATATATGTGTGTGTGTGTGCCTATGTGTAGTATATATCTATACTATTAAATTTGGAGACCAAAATTTTTTAGCCGGTTTGTCTCCGAGCCGACGATCGTCTGTAGTATTATATAATAATAAATAGTTAGTGTATGTAATGTACTTTATAACTTAATATAGTAATTGCTTTAATTAGCGTGGCTTAATTAATCAAACCCAAATAAAGGTCCGTAGCTGGTTCCTTACCGTCTACGTTTTGCAAGCAGGCGGAAATGGTTTTGTTTTCAATTTGTCTTGAATTTATGACAACTCGGTCCACGGCCAACTCGCCCAACTCAAACACTCTCACTAATTATTACAACTTGCATCACTTTATCAAACTCGCACCACTCAAAAAAAAAAAGAAAAAAGAAATATACGAACTCGAAGAATCTATATACTATTAAATTTGGAGACCAAATTTTTTTAGCCTGTTTGTCTCCGAGCCGACGATCGTCTGAAGTATTATAAATTAACAAATAGTTAGTGTATGTAATGTACTTTATAACTTCATGTAGTAATTGCTTTAATTAGCATAGCTTAATTAATTAAACCCCAAATAAAGTTCCGTAGCTGGTTCCTTACCGTCTACGTTTTGTAAGCAGGCGGAAATGGTTTTGTATTCAATTTGTCTTGAATTTATGACAACTCGCCCCACGGCCAACTCGCCCAACTCAAACACTCTCCCTAATTATTACAACTTGCATCACTTTATCAAACTCCATTAAAAAAAAAGAAAAAACTCGAAGAAATGTGTTTAATCATTAGATTGTTTTCTTCTTTTAGTAAATTCCTATTTTCTTGGAGCACCCGTGTCACACAGAGACAGAACTCGCACCACTCGAAAAAAAAATACTACAAACTCGCACCACTGAAGATAGATATAGGAAGATGTGGTACGAGTGCCAGAAATGTTTTAAATCATCAGAGAGTTCTAGATTGTCTTCTCTTAGTAAATTCCTCCTTTTTCGGAGCACCCGTGTAACACAGAGACAGAACTTGACTCGCACCTTTCGAAAAAAAAAAAGAAATACTACAAACTAGCACCACTGAGAAATGTTTTAATCATCAGTGTTCTAGGTTGTCTTCTTCTTCTCTGAGTTATTTCCTCCGTTCTAGGAGCGCATGTGTAACACCGAGACAGAAGCTACTATTTGGACATTGAAAATCCTATGGAAGAAGAACTGACAAACTAATCAAAACTATCAAAATAATGCACCAGTGCATAAAAACAGTTTGAGAAACACGAACCCAAGCTGTGTATCACCATAAACATTTCAAGTAGTCATCATAAATGTTTTTTTAGTATATATATATATATATAATTACTCTAAATATCATCACAACAATGTTAAATCTGCAAATTTGCGGAATATATATATATATATATATATATATATATATATATAAGTACGTCTGAACCAGTGACAACTCTACAACAGATTGATCCATCGGATCACCAGCAGTGATGGTGATACATGGCTGTGTACATTCTGTATATACAACTCGTCTAAACATCAGCCCAACAATGTTAGATCTGTAAATTTGCTTACAGATCAGCTGAAATATCTATTGTAAAGGATCCTACAAATTAATGCAAGATACAGTCACAGAAATAATTATATTTATAAGTACGTCTTCATGCCTTATATATCATGTACTGTATTACGACGCTAGATTAAAACTGACGAGAAAAGGTAACACCCGGCCACCGAAAGCTTTATTTTTGAAGCCTAGGTGGTCGAGTGGTCTAGCGTGTCGGATACAGTGCCGGCGATTTGGTGTCACGATATCTCAGAAGCATGAGTTCGAATCCCGGCGAGGGAAGAACAAAAAATTTGCGAAAGCAAATTTATAGATCTAACATTGTTGGGCTGATGTTTAGACGAGTTGTATATATATATATATATATATAATTACTTTAAATATCAGCACAACAATGTTAAATCTGCAAATTTGCGGAAGCAAATATTTGTTCTTCGCTCGCCGGGATTCGAACTCATGCTATGGGGATATCGTGACAATACCGCCTGAACTGTGTCCAGCGCTCTAGACCACTCGGCTGCCTAGACTGAACTAAAAATTCAGCTTTCGGTGGCATATATTATATATAGCAAGGAATTTGGGCACTGGTCGGGAACTATTGTTTTAAAATGTAATAAAATATCACTTACCGGTTTAAACAACGAGTTCTTGCTGTTCCCAGATGATTATCCTTCTTGAATATGAATATCCAGAAATAATATATTACCATTTAAACACTTTTAATTCATTTTTTCGCTTGCGATGTTGCTGTTTTTCCCCAGTCAACTTCGACCAACAGAAGTTACAAAACAACGACATCTGTGTGGTCTTCAGTCAAGAAGGATAACTCTGTCTGAAAACATGGGAAATTAGATGAGTTCCGGGAAACAGTGTACAGAACGAAAAGGTAAGAGAATTACGAATGGTTTATTTGGCGGAAATTCTAAACTGTGAAAAAAATTCTTAAACTGTGGAAAACAATAGTAAATAGAAATGGCAACTAACAAAACACCCATTTTCACATGAGTGACCATTCAATGAATCTCAATTTGTTGATCTTATCGAAATTAAGAAAAAATGTGAATTTGAAGTGACAAGTTCTGCTGTGGGTAATGTCATTACAACATTTTCAACAATGTTAACATAAAACCAGGTCACTCGAAAGAAAACTGGTGTAAATCTACCCAAAGATACTATGGTTTGTCATGGAAACAGGACAACATTAGTCAGCCTGAAATTTTATTTATTGATATTCAAACTCTTCTCCCTACAGACTATTTTGTGATATCTAAAACTCCAATATCAATGAAAATAGGACATTTTACAGGAGAAATTATAAACGGTAGTAAAATAATGATTGAAATTCAGTTAGAAACAGATGGGAGCATATCACTCCTAGTAATGGGAAAGAAAATTGAACTTGAAAAGATAGGAATCCAGGAAAAGTTTTCAATGACAGTTAGTTCAATTGAATCCCTTTTTAAAATTATAAAACAACTGAGTTACTGTAGTGGTGTTAATACTGTTGAGCTAGATTTACCTCATTTTGAAGAGCAAGTGTGTCTTGTGGGTGATGAGAACTCAGAACAAATACGGTATCGTGCCAAGACATGTTGTAAGGTTTTGCCATTCAAAACTTCAAATGCTGCATCCTCTTATTGTGGTAATTTAAAAAAATTTAAAACAAATGTTCAAAATAAAGAACCAAAGTGCGACACAGATAAGAAAAATAATAATGATATAAACTTTAATGACATCAATACACATGATAATGAAATTATTTTAGGTGAGACTGATCATAATGATTTGAGTGACATTTTGACAACAAAAATTTCCTGATTGTTCTATGAAAATGCAGACATTTTTAATAAGTAAAAACATGGCCTTAGAAAGGAACCCAAATGGCCAGAGGTGGAACAAGGAAATTATACGTTTGTGTTTAATTTTGTACTGTAGAAGTCCAAGGGCTTTAGTGAATTAAGAAATAGCAATTTCATAATATTACCATCCCAAAACTTGCTTAGACGCTATAAAAACTCTGTTTATCATAGGCAGGCATTAATAGTGACATGTTAGATTGGATGGCAAATGAAGCAAAAATGAAAGGTAGACCCCCCGAGGGATATCAAGGTGAACTTATAATAGATGAGATGTCTTTACAACAAGATTTGCAATTTCGCAAGCGTAAACACAATATAGAGTTGACTGGCTTCACTGAATGCTCACCCAAGTCAATTATATTTGAGCAAATAAAGAGTAATAAAAGAGAAAGAACTCTTGCTACACATGTTCTTCAGTTAGTTTTCTTAGGATTTACATGTTATCGTTTCCCATTTGTACATTTTCCTTCTCATACTGCACCAGGACATGAACTTTACTTACTTGTATGAAAACCTATTAATATGTTATCATCATTTGGATTTACAATTCAATATATCAGTGATGATGGGGCACAAAGCAACAGAGACCTTTTCAAACTTTTGTTGCCAAACTTTAACACTATAAATGCAATCACATGCTCTCTTCAAAACATTTTTCTCCAAAGGAAAGTCAAAAATTATTTTTCATCATGGATATTTGCCATACTGTGAAGAAAATCCGAAATAACATTTCTAAAAGTGAGGATGGTGCTTTTTGTAAACGGCGGTTAAAGTTTAAGGACAATTTCATAGAGTGGACCCACTTTAAACAGGCTTATCTATGGGACATTTCAACAAACCCATTTCCAGTTAAAGCTGACGCAAGAACATATTTTCTTAACATCAGAAAGTAAAATGAGGAATCATTTAGCAGAGGAAGTTTTGAATAATAACATGTTACATTTAATGAAACTTTACAAGTCAAGCTTATGTGATGCAGGAACTAAGGTTGATGCAACCATAGAAATGCTACAACATATAAGTGTGCTAATTCAAAACTTTAAAGACTCACGGCCTTTAACTGATTCAAGTGATGAGAGAATTAAACAAAACCATGATGTTTTACAGTGGTTTATTCAGTGGGGGAAAAATGATTAAAGTCAATAGTGAAATAACAAACAAGGAAAAACATCTTATATCCCATCAGACTAGGGAAGATATCATTTCTTCTATTATGGGATTTGAAGAAATGTGTATATATAAACTCAAGTGTTCAAAAGCATCATTTATTCCAAGTCGTGTAAATAGTGATGTCACAGAGAACATATTTTGTCAACAAAGAACACTTCATAATGGGGCAAATACTAACCCAACATATCTAGGTTACTGTCACTCAGTAAATTCAGTTATTCTTGGACAAACATCAATATCTCGCAAATCTAATGCAGGAGGTGGAGAGGGAACACAATTGAGCCAAGCAGTAAAGGCAAATAAAAAGGTACAAAGGTTTATTGTTGAAGAATGTATATTGCCGTGTAGATGGCTTTTTAGATTTGTTTGTTAGGTTGCTGTCATTTGCATATACCCCACATCTCAATTTCATACCAAATAAATCATGTAATTATGTAAATCTGAAACTGAAAAGTGACAGGGTATGTTTTATTGAGATAAAAGAAATAATTTAGAAAAAAAATATGCAGAGCAGATCTCTGGTGAATAGTTGTCTCATTGGCAATCATACATCATATTCGTATGCCTATGAATAATATTCAATTGGACTTTGTATGGAAAACAATCATTAAACCAGAGTAATTTAAACAGTGGTTACCAGAATCTCCAATTAGTTTTTTTTTGGAACAGGGGGTAATTGGTAAAAGTCACCAGACAGAATTACTTATATCCCTCCAAAATATTTAGGATTGTCTCTAATTTTTCTGCATAGTACCGCAACTTTGTTCAATGTTTTTGCACTAACCATCGAGACTTCATCAATTATTAGGAGATCTGTCGTTTCAAAATTATGTTTTACAGACATAAAACGTTCATCTGTTTGAACAAGGTGTACAATATCCTCATTTAGATGCCTTCCATCCTCTATCCCGGCCCATTTGTGTAAAGTTTAGGCCCCCAAATCATCGTAGAGGGTAGATGCTATACCCGTTGAACAAACTATGGATACATTTTTCATGTTTTTGACGTTGGTCCTAGACGATGTACTTGATAAGAAAGGATTTACCTGTTCCTGACTGACCACTGATAATGAAATTATGCCCGTTTGATAAATCAAAAGCTATCTTCGGATCTTCGTCTAACATTTTAGATTTTGTTTTGCAATGTTTACATGTCTGTCGTTTGTTTACTTTTTCGAAATTCTCTTACCTTTCAGTTCTGTACATTGTTTCTCGGAGCTCATCTTATTTCACGCATTTTCAGGTGGAGTTATCCTTCTTGAGCTGAAGATCACACAGATGTCGTTGTTTTGTAACTTCCGTTGATCGAAGTCGAATAGAGAAAAAAAAACAGCAAAATCGCCAGCGAAAAAATGAATTAAAAATGTTTAAACCGTAATATATTATTTCGTGATATGCTTCTGGCAACAACAAGAACTCGTTGTTTAAACCCGTAAGTGATATTTTATTACATTTTAACACAATAGTTCCCGATCGGTGCCCCAATTCCTTGAAACGAAGTTAGCAACCTTTCGCTTCGCTCTATAGTCGAGTCGCACGTTCATACTTAGAGTAGAAATATGGTATATTGGTATACATATGGTACAAATAAGTGATATATATTGAAAAATTGAGGATTTATGATAATAAGGGGGAGGGACTATAGGGGGCTCAAAACAGGGTCCTGTCCTCAAGCACCTATGATTTAATCTATAGTAGTTTTTAGTAATGTTTACTATATGTACGAGATTCACGTGTTTTCATTGGTTGTTTTTTAATAGAATTAATTATTGACCAATGAGAAATTTAAATGACAAACCGTAAATAATGGACTGTACATTTAAAACACATGGACGATAAAGGGACATTCTCGTGTGCATTGTGCATAAATAATGAATATGCACACACTATATCACAGCACAACAATAATATTTCTTTCTGTTTGTCTCAAAATCAACTCGAAAGAATCGATTAGCTAGTCGAATAATTGCGTAATGCACATGTAACATAAAATAATGTCCTCAATGAAATATTATTCGTCAGACAAAATTGCATGTAAAATATTGTCCGCAGACACTTTTTCATACTGAAATACTGTCCATGACAATATTTCATTATGAAATGTTGTCCTTGTCCATGAAATTTTGTCGTCCCCTTCTGCCCCGGGACAATATTTCACGTTTAAATTCTGTCCGTGACAATATTATATTTCACAGTGAAATTCTGTCCATGACCATGTTTCGTAATCTAATTATGCATAACTCTTTCAAGTTAGTCTCCATGGATTTCAAGTTTTTGTGTAACATTTTTTGTTTTCTGGTCAAAACATTTAGAATATATTTCATAAGTTTGTATAAAAAATGAAGTAGCCTTTCTTCTAATAACTCTTTACTGATTTTCAGATATTCCCTCTGTTAAAGCTTTTTGACTATGATACAAAAAGTATCTTGTATTCCTTGCCATCCATGATGAGCAAAACTAGTTTTCTGTTTATAATTGAATCTATTTATTAATTTTGATTTGTTTCTTATTATCAATCAAATGAAACACTTTAATGATATCATTATCAAAAAATATCATATGCTTATAACCTCCCTTTCATGAGACAAAATTTCATGACAATCCATCTATAAAATATTGTCTCAATATACACAAAATATAACCTTGGATAACCTCCCTTTACCAAGACAAAATTTCATATGGAAATTTGTCCTTCTCTGAACATTTTTTCATAGATGGAGACAAAATTTCATGATACATAGTCATGAAATATTGTCTCGGGGGACAATTTTTCATAGGACAACATTTTGCTTTACACACACACATGGAAGTTTGAGTGTCAGTGCGCATGTCAGGGGAATCCAGCAAAGGAAAGCATGAAGGAAACATAAACATACAAAAAGGCTGATTGTCCAAAGCATGCATAATTTATAAAGGTCAATCCTAATAGCACGTATAAACGTAAAAATTTAAAACATTACAAGATCATTCACCGTGAAATGAATATCAGGCCCTCTAAATTTTCTATGGATAAAACGTGGGAACTGCTGTCTCGTGTAGATTTGTTCTGATAATTTCTTCCGCGCACGGCAGATCCGCGAAGTAGTGTTAGTGATATACATTTTTGAAATGGAATTGCATTTATTTGAACTGTCGGTCCTGCCTGACCACTGATAATCAAAAGCTATCTTCTGATCTTCGTCTAACATTTTCGATTTTTTTTTGCAATGTTTATATGTATGGAACGGGGACCCAGTTATTTGCCCCATTGTAACGCATTGAAAATCATAGTTAATAAATGGGGTGCTGTTCAATAAATAATTTTGATAGCCGCCTTGAGACTTCTGTTTCATGTTAGGCATTGGTTTCGAAGTTTCTAAGTACAATATCGGTGCCTCATGACCGGCATTTCGTTGCAAAATTTTGTTTTGATTGACAACAGGGTCAGTCAGTCTACTTCCGGGGAAGAATAAAGGCTAGAATTTAGGCAATTTACTCTATGTACTGACGCTAGATTACATTTAAATCAATCAAAATTTTTACAGAAATTCAAACTAGAAAGCCTACCCTTTTAAATAAATCTACATTCAGTTACAGAACTTGTGTAATAATAACACTACACCATTTTAAATAAAAGTTGTTTTTTTTTAAGAACTACATTCGTGGGTACGGGACTGGTTGCCGTAACTGGGATCCTATTCCTGTCAGACTTTAATTTTTTTCCCAGACTTAAAACTGCACTTTTAGAATAAAGATATACATCTCAGTAGTTATTGTGCAAAGTTTCAATAAATTTGATCCAACAGTTACAGAGTTATTGATCCTTATCTATAACAAATCAAAAATTAATCAGAAAATTAAGTTCATGAAGTAAATATGCTTAAAATCTGCAAAACGTTTTTATTTTAAAAGATATTTAAATAATGTAAATTGCACATGGTAGATAAATTCATTCTTTGTATGGAAATCTAGTAAAAAGTAAATTTTGCTGAAAAAAAATTAATTATACTTATTTTTTTAATTAAAACAAAAAATCTTTCTTTTTTATATAGGAATTACATATGCAAAGAAGCTAAAAGTTAAAAACTTATAAGAAATGTATATTTAAGAAGGCAAATAAGTTCCTTATCATATATGAAAAGCAGTGGTTTACATGGTAATGCAATTAGTGGTAATCCAATAAAATGTAAGCCCTACTTTACACACACGTGATATCTTAGACCACATTGTCCAGCACCTGTAAATCCCCCTAAGAGTGTCACTGTCAGCAATTAGTGGCAAAATTGTGTCATGGAAGCTGACAGCATCTTCAAATGATATAAATAATGCAGGAAAATATAGCATTTCATAAATTATCAGTCAATGGTACTGTAAATTAACCTGAAAGGTGAAAAAAATCGACGTAAATCTTGCTTCAAACCGGGTAATATACCCCATAACAAGGGGATAAAATATGAAACACAGTCTTCAAACAGTCAGCTAAGTTCATGTGATATACAATGGAAGAGGCTAGATGAAAAGAAGTTCTCACTTGTAGCTAAAAGTAGTCAAGACGGCACCTCCTATAGTTTACCAGATGTCGAGGGAAATCCTAGATCTGCTAAGTTATTACGTCCACATCCAAAATCTTTGAAGATTCTGAAAAAAGAAGCTATATTTGAGTCTCATGACGAAAAACATGTTAAAGATGATACATATAGAGCTGTTAGAATGAAGAAAATTACTCTATTGATGAATGTAGTTTTTAATCTTCACAATTTACAAGACATTAAATGTGATAATCCGCACTTTGAACTGAAAAAGGAAATTAAGTATGGATCTTGTGTAAAGTGCATATATAAATGTATAAAATGCAAGTTTACATCACCACGTGTTAACCTGTACGATGAAATTGAAACTTTGAAACCTGGACCTAACCCTGGAGAGTTAACCCGCATGTTTGCATCTGCCTTACAGGAGAATAAAAAGAGAAAGATTTCTGATGACCACCACCCACTAAAAGAACACTGTAGAGGCATTCTAATGTTGTTGTTAATGAGATAAAAGAGTTAGATGACAATGATATGAAGAAAAAACTTGAAACTGTGAAAGAAGTTAACATAATTCGTGGTGTAAAAGAGCTGTCACATATTCCTGTAGCAATCGACACGCGGTATAACAGTATGCATATAGTGAGCACAAAAAAAAAAACCGGAAACAATGCTTCCCAGGCAATATCATTGGCGTGTGAGCAAGTGACTGACCATAAGTTCATTGTTGCATCAGTTTTTCACAATAAACTTTTCTGGACAGGTGCTTGGCTTTAAGGGAAAGGACTTGATGTAACCTGTCCAGATGGACATGCTGGTAGATGTACAGCCAATTTTAAGCCAACCACGCCTTTAAGTTAATATCTCATGGGTAAAGAAATTGGACTTCAGGTTGATAGGCAAAATGTCCTGATAAAGTATGCAGTTACAGATAGAGATGGACGTGGAGCAGAAGGTATAAATGAGGCACTAAAAAATTTACACCCGTTGTGGAAGGTTGAACGCCAAGCGGACCTAATTCATCTTGGACGCTCACAGTTTCGACAAAGTAATTCTGCAAATTTTCGTTTGAATATGTTTCCCGGTCCAACACGTGAAAAGAAAAAACAAGAACAGAAAGTTTTAATTCAAGATTTGAAAGCCAGATGTAGCTTAGTGTTCAAAGAAATGTGGAAAGAAAACTGTGGAAATTTGGAAAAAAATCAAAAAATGCTTACCTAGAGTGCTTGATGCTACTGTGCGTTGTTATACTGGTGACTGCTCTAAATGTCCCACTATCTCATACGTGTGTGGTGGTGGACACTCAAACTATTGGTGGCTGAGATCCATGTACCTGGATGCAAACAAGTTTACCAACCTGAATATGGATAACAATGACAAGTTAATAATGCAGGAACTTTTAAAAATGAAACTTAGCGAAGAAGCATTAATGCAAATGAAATTTAATTTTAACACTCAAAAATGGAAGCTGTTAACAGAGCACTAAGTGTTTCCTTACCAAAAAATGTGAACTTTTCTAGAAATTTTGAAAGGGCATCAGCAATAATTCACACTTTGAATAATGGTATAGCTAATTCCTGGAGACAAAAAGCAGAATTTATTGGTTTTAAAATATCAAAAGGTTCATTAAATCACTTGGACCAGATGCAAAGGGAGTGTGAACGGAACAAAGTATACCAAAATACTCCAGAAAGGAAAAAGAAAAATTTACAACAATCCGGATAGAAAATTAAGGATCATGTTAAAGAAAAGGAACGAAGTAAATGTACAGACAGATATCAAAAAGGACAACTTGATCCAAAACTTGATGCTGATTTGTAAAAAGCATAAAGGACGATCATTCATATGGAAGAGTAATACCAGCTAAGAAGAATATACCTACCAGAAGCTGTTCTTCAAAAGTTCCAAAGTCAAAGAAGATATACCTGCATTCATCTACTGCTGAAAAAGATACAGACAAAATTAACGGTCCTTTTAAGGACCACCAAAACCTTTAAAAAAGAGTCTGAAATTGTTGTACATTCAGTCAAAATTCTTTTTATAAGCCATATCCCTACCCCTTTAATATCTTCCAAAAATAAATCCAGGCGGCAATCTGGAAAATTGGAATTGGAATGCAAGAGTTTCTGTGTTTACAAAAATTCTGTTGTTATTTATGTGATGCGGCTCTAAAGTAATGTGAGCCGCATTCACACACAAACTATTATGACACAAATAGCAGGCATCTAATGTTTTATTTAATATTAATAAAATGCTTCGCTGAGCGCAGCCTGATCCGACCGCAGAGGTCGAACCCTGAACAGTTGGGGCAAATTTGGACACAATATTCAAGCTTGATACTGTCTGAATTTGGATTGTGATCAAATTTTTGACATAATATAGGTTTCTGACACAAAATAAATGTGGTCAAAGATCTTACAAATCTATTGTGAAATACTATGCAATTGCAGATTTCTTCTTGAAACTTTTCAAAAATTTTGAAAAAAAAATATGAACCCCTTAAAAAAATTGGAAAATCCCCTCCCCAAAACTTTTTGAATTCCCCCTTGGAGCAATTACCCCCAAACTCAATCCCAACCTTTCCTTTGTAGTATGGAACCTTGTAGTACAATTTCAGAGAGATCCATACACTTAAACACAAGTTATTGTCTGGAAACTAGAAAAATGCTTGTTTTGGCCCTTTTTTGGCCCCTAATTCCTGCATGTTTGGGGCAATTACCCCCAAACTCAATCCCAGCCTTCCCTTTGTGATATGAAACCTTGTGGTACAATGTCAGAGAGATCCATACACTTACACACAAAGTTTTTGTCCTGAAACTATAAAAGTGCTCGTTTTTGGCCCCCTTTTGGCCCTTAATTCCTAAACTGTTGGTACCATAACCTCCAAAATGAATCCCAACCTTCTACTTGTGGTATTAAACATTGTGGTACAATTTCAGAGCAATCAAGATACTTATACACAAGTTATTATCCTGAAATTAGAAAATTGCTTGTTTTGGGCCCTTTTGGGCCCCTAATTCCTAAACGGTTGGGACCATCATCCCCAAAATCAATCCCAACCTTCTTTTGTGGTATTGAACCTTCTTGAAAAATTTCATAGAGATCCATTCACTTAAACTAAAGTTATTGTCTGGAAACCAAATGTGTCTTCGGACGACGACGCAGACGACGACGACATCATACCATTATACGATCCCAAACAAATTTTGCGGTCGTATAAAAACCATAAAACTGAATCTATGGGCTTTTTTCTTTTTCCAGGTCCCAGAAATAGGATCCCGGAAAGAAATAAGCCCATATTTTCCATCTTTTGTTGTCCCCTGATCCCATATTAGACATTTGTTATTTCTTGCCACGTGGCTCTTTTCTAATATTTTTCGAAAAATCCCTCCATTTTAACTCACAAGTGTATGAATACATATTACAAACAAAATGACCTTACTGTGGCCCCTTTTAAGCTTTAAATTGAAATTTTTTTTTTTTTAATTTTATTTTAATTTAAAAAGTTCAATTCAAATTTAAAAAATAATTACACCATTGTTTTCCTTATTGAATTTTGAAGTCTCTAGCCAAATTTCATCCATGAAACTCCAAAAATAAGCTTACAGTAGCAGATTGAAGTGTTCAATATATGCCCTCTGACAGGAACGGGGACCCAGTTATTTGCCCCATTGAAACGCATTGAAAATCATAGTAAATAAATGGGGTGCTGTTCAATAAATAATTTTGATAGCCGCCTTGGGACTTCTGTTTCATGTTAGGCATTGGTTTCAATCTCGGTGCCTCATGACCGGCATTTCGTTGCAAAATTTTGTTTTGATTGACAACAGGGTCAGTCAGTCTACTTCCGGGGAAAATAAAGGTTAGAATTTAGACAATTTACTCTATGTAATGCCGCCAGATTACATTTAAATCAATCAAAATTTTTACAGAAATTCAAACTAGAAAGCCTACCCTTTCAAATAAATCTACATTCAGTTACAGAACTTGTGTAATAATAACTCTACACCATTTTAAAGAAAACTTATATTTTTTTTAAGAACTACATTCGTGGGTACTGGACTGGTTGCCGTAACTGGGATCCTATTCCTGTCACGTGTGTTTACTTTTTCGAAATTCTCTTACCTTTTCGTTCTGTACATTGTTTCCTGGAACTCATCTAGTTTCCCACGTTTTCAGGTGGAGTTATCCTTCTTGGGCTGAAAACCACACAGATGTCGTTCTTTTGTTATAATTTCCGTTGATCGAAGTTGAATGGAGAAAAAACAGCAACATCGCCAGCGATAATATATATTTTTTCGGGATATTCATATTCAATAAGGATTATCATCTGGGAACAGCAAGAACTCGTTGTTTAAACAGGTAGGTGATATTTTATTACATTTTAAAAATAGTTCCCGACCAGTGCCCCAATTCCTTGAAACGAAGTTAGCAACCTTTCGCTTCGCTCTATAGTCGAATCGCACGTTAATATTTAGAGTAAAAATATGGTATATAGGTATACATATGGTACAAATAAGTGATATATATTGAAAAATCGAGGATTTATGATAATAAGGGGGAGGGACTGTCCTCAAACACCTATGATTTAATCTCTAGTAGTTTGTAGTAATGTTTACTGTATGTACGAGATTCACGTGTTTTCATTGGTAGAATTAATTATTGACCAATGAGAAATTTAAATGACAAACCGTAAATAATGGACTGTACATTTAAAACACATGGACGATAACGGGACAAACTGTTATTCTCGTGTGCATTGTGTATAAATAATGAATATGCACACACTATATCAAAGCACAACAATAATATTTCTTACGGTTTGTCTCAAAACCAACTCGAAAGAATCGATTAGCTTGTCGGATAATTGAGTAATGCACATGTAACATAAAATAATGTCCCTCATGAAATATTGTCCGTCAGACAAAATTTCATGTAAAATATTGTCCGCAGACACTTTTTCATACTGAAATACTGTCCATGACAATATTTCATTATGAAATGGTGTCCTTGTCCATGAAATGTTGTCACCCCCTTCTGCCTCGGGGCAATATTTCACTGTTAAATTCTGTCCATGACCATGTTTCGTAATCTAATTATGCATAACTCTTTCAAGTTAGTCTCCATGGATTTCAAGTTTTTGTGTAACATTTTTTGTTTTCTGGTCAAAACATTTAGAATATATTTCATAAGTTTGTATAAACAAGAGTGCACACGCTGAAATGTCTCGCCTACTATACTGACCATTGATTTTATGTTGATAGTCCTACATATAAAGTTTTACTACAAGTATCACATTAACATTTATCATGCTATAAAATGAGGTCAAGGTCAGATAAACCAAGCCGGAAATACATGTACACCTTTAATACAATCATTCCACACACAGAATATAGATTACCTATTGCTTATAGAATAAAAGAAAAAGAACAAACCATGGAAATTCTATACTGACCAATGAACCATGAAAATGAAGTTAAGGTCAGATGAACCCTGCCAGACAGACATGTACACCTTAAAATCATTCCATGCATCAAATATAGTTGACCTATTGCTTAAAGTATCTAAGAAACAAAGTTAACCTGGAAAACTGTACATTGACCACTGAACCATGAGAATAAGGTGAATGTCAGATGATACCTGCCAGACAGACATATACACCTTACAATCATTCCAATATAGTTGACCTATTGCTTTAAGTTTAAGACAAACAGACCAAAACACAAAAACTTAACATAAGCAATGAACCATGAAAATGAGGTCAAGGTCAAATAAAACCTGCCAGACTGACAAATAAATTGTAAAATATTTCCATACACCAAATATAGTTGACCTACTGCATACAGTATTAGAAAAACAGACCAAAACACAAAAACTTAACATTGAGCAATGAACCGTGAAAATGAGGTCAAGGTCAAATAAAACCTGCCAGACTGACATGTACATCGTGAAATATTTCCATACACCAAATAAAGTTGACCTATTGCATACAGTATTAGAAAAACAGACCAAAACACAAAAACTAAACTATTACCACTGAACCATGAAAATGAGGTCAAGGTCAGATGACACCTGCCAGTTGGACATGTACCCCTTACAATCATTACATACACCAAATATAGTAGACCTATTGCTTATAGTATCTGAGATATGGACTTGACCACGAAAACTTAACCTTGTTCACTGATCCATGAAATGAGGTCGAGGTCAAGCGAAAACAATCTGACAGGCATGAGGACATTGCAGCCAAGGTATGCACATACTATAGTTATCCTATTACTCAAACTAAGAGAGAAATTAACATTACAAAAAATCTTAACTTTTTTTTCAAGTAGTCACTGAACCATGAAAATGAGGTCAAGGACAATGGACATATGACAGACGGAAACTTCATATCATAAGGCATCTATATACAAAGTATGAAGCATCCAGGTCTTCTACCTTCTGAAATATTAAGCTTTTAAGAAGTTAGCTAACGCCGCCGCCGGATCACTATCCATATGTCGAGCTTTCTGCCTATTTTCAGATATTCAAAAAGATACAAAAGTATCTTGTATTCCTTGCCATCCATAATGAGCAAAACTAGTTTTCTGTTTATAACTGCATCTATTTATTAATTTTGATTTGTTTGTTATTATCAATCAAATAAAACACTTTAATGATATCATTATCAAAAATATTATATGCTAATAACCTCCCTTTCACATGTTACATGAGACAAAATTTCATGACAATCCATCTATGAAATATTGTCTCAATATACACAAAATATAACCTTGGATAACCTCCCTTTACCAAGACAAAATTCCATATGGAAGTTTGTCCTTCTCTTGACATTTTTTCATAGATGGAGACAAAATTTCATGATACAGTCATGAAATATTCTCGGGGGACAATATTTCATAGGACATTTTGCTTCACACACACATGGAAGTTTGAGTGTCAGTGCGCATGTCAGGGGAATCCAGCAGAGGAAAGCACGAAGGTTACATATACATACAAAATGGCTGACTGTCCAACGCATGCATATTTTTTTAAAGATCAGTCCTAATAGCACGTATACACGTAAAAATTTAAAAGATTACAAGATCATTAACAAACAGTAATACTCCAATTTCATGCATAAATGTAAAACTCACCTTGAAATAAATATAAGGCCCTCTAAATTTTCTATGGATAAAACGTGGTAACTGCTGTCTCGTGTAGATTTGTTTTGATATTTTCTTGCGCGCACGGCAGATCCGCGAAGTTGTGTTAGTGATATACATTTTTGAAATGGAATTGCATTTATTTGAACTGTTGGTAAACATTCAGTCCATTTTCGTTAAAGCTATAAGCTTATAAAACTAGAGGCTCTAAAGAGCCTGTGACGCTCACCTAGGTCTAGGAGCATCTTCAACAATGGACTCTCTCCAACATTGTGCACTAGAAATGAATTCATGACAAAAACCTTTTTTTTTTGTTGATCTTGTAATGCTGATCAATTTTTCTCTTTACAGTTTCTATCTATTTTCTTTAATTTCAGCCCAATACAGAAAAAAAAACAATAAAAAAAAATATCATTTAAGGCAATCACTACTATAAACCAACGATTTTCACCAAATTTCGCTTATTTGTAGATCTTGTCTTGTTGATCATTTTTGCTATTTAACGTGTCTATCTATCTTTTATAGTTCTCAAGATAGTAGGTAAAAACGTAAAATATTTGTAAAAATTGTCATTAAAGAGCAAAAACTCCTACAAGGAGTAAATCGACAATTTCGGCTATTTGACTTATATGTCGATCAAGTTTTGCTGATCATTTATGCTTATTAAGTTTCTAGCTATCTATTATAGTTTTTCAGATATTAGACAAAAACGCAAAAAAAAATGGTAAAAATCATTATCAAGGGGCAATAACTCCGATAAGGAGTCGTCCGACAATTTCAAAAGTTGTAACTTATTTGTATTTCTTGTCTTGCTGATTGTTTTTGCTACTTTAAGTTTCTATCTATCTATTATAGTTTTTCAGATATAAGCAAAAACGCTAAAAATTGAAGAAAAAAAATTGTCATTAAAGGGCATAAACTAGAATAAGATAAGAATTTCACCATGTCGACTTATTTGAAGTTCTTGTCTTGCTGATCATTTGTGGTATATACAGTTTCTCTTTATCTATTATAGTTTTTCAGATATTAGCCAAAAATGAAAAAATCAGTAAAATTCGTCTTTTAAGGACAATAACTCCATTAAGATGTCGTCTGACAGTTTTGAAGTAAATACACAATGGGTAGATCTCATCATTTTGAACATTTGCGCCTTTTTCAGATTTTCTCTATTTATAGCAGTTTTCAAGATAATAGACCAAACTTGCATTTTACCCCATATGTTCTATTTTTAGCCATGTCGGCAGTGTCGGTTGGCAAGCGGGGTCACCGGACAATTTTTTTAAACTAGATACCCTAATGATGATTGTGGACAAGTTTGGTTAAATTTGGCCCACTAGTTTTAGAGGAGAAGATTTTTGTAAAAGTTATCGACGACGGTCGACGACGGACGCCAAGTGATGACCTTTTATGCCAGGTGAGATAAAAAAAAAAAGTAGTAACTCAAAATTTTAAAAGGATCTTCCTAAAATTAGTATTCAAACATTAGTACTACATTTTTTAGGAGTAGAACACACATCCAAAGTATATATATAACCTGTCTATCTTCCGGCTGAGGCCGATGCCTTAGGAAAGTATGCACTCTATTGCAAAGTTCCCAGTAACGGGGCCCAAAATTCAAAATCTAAATACACGGTTAGATTCAGCATTTTAAAGAACCCCAAGAATTCAAGACTGTGAATTAAACCCAATTGAAACTGTTCAAGAAATAAGCAATTTATACAAAGTATCAGAAAAATATTGTTTTGGACCCGAATTTCAAACCCTTAGGGCCATAACCCCCAAAATCAATCCAAACCTTCCTTTTTTTTGGTATAAAACCTTGTGGTACAATTTCATAGAGATCCATAGACTTATACTCAAGTTATTGTCTGTAAACCAGAAAATCCTAGTGTTTTGCCTTTTTTGGTCCCTTATTCCTAAACGGTTTGGGCCATAACCCACAAAATCAAATCAAAACCTTCCTTTATAGGTATGGAACCTTGTGGTACATTTTAATAGAGATCCATAAACTTATACTCAAGTTATTGTCTGGAAACCAAATTTCTTCGGAAGACGACAACGACGCCATCGCCATACCATGCATTATACGGCCGCCAATTTTTGCGGTCGTATAAAAAAATTTTGCTGAAATTGGTTAAGTGGTTTTAAGAGCAGAAGATTTTTTAAAAGAAATTATGATGATAGATGACGGAGGACAACAGAGAATAAGTGATGGCAATACCTCAAATATGGCTCACAAGGCGGGGACAATGCAAGCTTAAAGGACAACACAAGATTTAATGGATATAAAAATCTTTAAAGTATTTTATTATTTTAAGTATCATGATGTGATTCCGTTGCTATATCCAGTTTAGTTGAATGTTAAGATCATGTCCCCGACACATTTCTTACAGGTGTTGTTGCTTCAGATTGCTGCAGCTGATATTCTTGAAATCTTTGTGAAATCCTTTGTGTCATCTTAAGATATTTTTCTAAGCAATTTAAGGCACAGTTATTCTGAAAATACAACAAAAAGCCTTAAAGAATAAAAATAGATAACTCTTTTATAGTTTTAAAAGATCAGCTCTTCGACGTTTTTGTAAGTTTGGTTATCAAATAGTTTGGCCTCGAGCATCACTGAAGAGACATTTAGTAATTTAATTGTCGAAATGCGCATCTGGTGTAGTAAAATTGGTACCGTTAATGTTTTTGAACAAACTTGTATTTAAAATCAAACTAAATCAAATTTTTATTGTTTTTTAAACTAACACGTTAGTCACAAATACAAAACAAGAGTGCACACGACGAAATGTCTTTCCCGTCTAACTGATTATGATTTATTTCTATGACGTCCTATATAGTTTTTTAAGCAGTCGCTGTTCCATGAAAATGAGTTCAATGACAACAGACATATGACAGACAGAAAGTAAAGAACATATGCAATCTGTAGACAAGATATAATGTATCCAGGTTCGCATTTACCTAACTTCTCAGATATGAAGTTTTATACAGGAAGTAAATGCTGCCACCGTCATATTAGCATCCCTGTCTCACATTCTGCGACATTTATGGCAAGTGAGACAATATTACATTATAAAGCATATAGCAAATGACCAAGCAAATATATCACGAGTCCCCTGTCCTTAGTTCTGATGGCTTTTTACATAGGAACCTTGTCTAATGAATTCTGTGCACGGTTGTTTAAAAGTGTCGTTAGCAAGTCGATAAATTTTACGTAATCATTAAGTGTTGTTCATATTTTTTATCGGTAAACGCAGTCGTTAAATTTGCGTTAAACCTAATCGCTATTATACCTCGATTAAATCCCACACGCAGTGATAAAGATTGCCGCCTTTGCTCATTTTCATTTTATTCTTATCCTATCTAGTCAGGGACAACTTATCTCGTAACAGAAACCATGCACTCAGTGTAGAGCAGCAGATTATGATCAAATCTTTCATACTCTACAATACATATAAATTTTATGTAAAGTAACTGACCCGTAATTATTATGCTATAGTTGTTTTGTAGTTTTTGACAAGAGCACAGTGTCAAGGGTGGTTGATTCTGTTTAAAACGTCCTTTGTAAAAGGAGGACCGAATTCATTCAGTGGCCTACTAACCTAAACATAACCAAAGCTGAATTTTAAGAGACTGCTGGGTTTCGAAACGTCTTGGGTGCTGTTTATGGGACACATACAAGAATAAAGAGACCACATCATGACGAAGCCTCGTTGTCAACCGGAAAAGCTACACAATCTTGAATGTTCAAGCACTGTGTGATGCGAAGGGTAATTTTCTTTTCTTTTTTTCGGCATCTTCAAATTTAACTGTCACATTGTAAACAAATCTGCTGTTCCCCCTGAATTAAACAAGACCAATACCGGGTCTGAACCGCATCGCCTCATGCAATTGATTGAGGTAAAATGAATACCGGGGCAATAAATCATTCCCCTTCATGGAAGTCAAGAAAACTTTGACGAAAATTTTCCTTATACAGTGAGTGTTGTAAAATTTCTAACAATCCGCGAACAGAAAGTGGCTACACAGCAGATGTAAAAAGTTGCTTACTCGCTACAACTCAAAATTATCACTGCAAACCAAATAGTAAATCATTTCATTTCATAGAAGCCAAGAAAACTTCGACGCAAATTTACCTTGTACAATGAGTGTTGTAAAATTTCAAATTATCGGCAAACATGCAGGAAGTTGTTGCACGGCAGATGTAAATATTGCTTACTCGCTTTAACTCAACATTATCAAGCTGCAGACCAAATTTTAAATCATTCCCTTTTATAGAAGCCAAGAAAACTTTGACGATAATTCTCATTGTATAACTAGTGCTGTAAAATTTCAAACTATATATATTGGCAAACAGGAAGTTGCTACACGGCAGATGTAAAAATTTCTTACTCACTACAAACCAACATTACCAAGCTGCAGACCAAAGATTAAATCAATCCCTTTCATAGAAGCCAAGAAAACCGTGACAAAAGTTTTCTTTCGGATGGACGGACGGAGTCGAGCGATTACTAGACCTGATTCCGCCTCCGTCACGCAGGTAAAAATAAATTTTAAAAACCATTTCTTCCACTGTCTGTTCCATAAAACAAATTGTTAATTAACTCTGCCCTGGGATATATTAATAGTTTGACTCTCCACAGCCCTGCGTAAGACATTCCAAATATATGTTAGAAAAATATTTTCCAGCTTAAAAACATACTTTATTTTTATTATGTTTTCCAGGACTTTTGTAAAATAAATCGTATCGCGTATTCATAAGAAACCCCCTTTTCCCCTTTTCCATTTTGTAATATACACCAATTAAACTATGTACACACATAAACAAACAAACAAAAAATTGTTAGCTGTACTTCGGAATAAAATATTGAAGAGAGTGGAAGAAGTTTCAATTAAACATGTTGACGGAAAATTATTTAAAAAAATATACAAATTTTATTTTTGAGGATATATATTACTTTTTCCAGCAGAGACATATATATAGTAATATGAATAATCAATATGAAAGAAAGATTCTGGATTAATTAAATTTATTCAATATGTTCCTTGGCCCCTCCCTTTTTGGGTAATGTCTTTTATTGGTAACTAGTTTATGAAAATAAGTAACAAGTTGCTTTCTTTAAAAAAAGAAAAGCAATACGTGAACCCGAGACCGCTGACTGGTCACCAAATATTTTTTGCTGAATTTATTTTTGCTTTTGATTTGAAATAATTGACTGTTAATAGAATGATAATAGAATGAGGTAATGAAGATATTAAAACACCTTTATTGAAAATATGTTATTGTGTGTAGATTCTTGCACAAGTCAATTAAAAGCACTGTTGGATTTTAGTTGTAAATAGAAAATTGTATAAAGCTACCATTTGAAATTATCTGTTAAGGCTTGACTATTTTATTTATTAATTGGGAGTGTACATCATTTTTTCTCCGTGTTTTATGTACAAAGACCTAATCCTATTGCAATTCTCAATTTCTGACTAAAGCAAATTGCACAGACCGATCAAGATATAAAGTTCAGCACTCAGTTTGCTTCATAATCTGGATGCGTTTATTTTATTTTTCATATCTTCATATTTTGTTTCCTGGATGCTTTAAATTATTCTTATACTCATTGAAGCTGTCTGTACTCATGGAAGAGGTTGTATAGAGAATTGAAAGTCCAATTTCCATGTGAAGTGTAACTCTGTGACACAAATTATAAGAATATTTCATATTTTGTTCTTGAGAGTAACACACCAGCTTTATTAGGACCTCTTATATACTGACAATTATTTGGTCAGATAAAACATTTCAATTTTAAGGATTTCCTGAAGTAACTTAAATCAATTCAAAAATTCGACAGGAAGACTTAGTTTTGAAAAATATCTTGTTTTCATGAGTCTTGTGAATACCCGAACATGCACTCAAAAGAACTAATTTATATTTGATAAAAGTCTATAAACTCATCATGGACACGTGGTCAGGATTAAAGTTTTGTACGCCAGACGCGCGTTACGACTACAAAACATTAAAAAAGGCCAAATATAGAACAAAGTTTAGGAGCATTGAGGACCCAAAATTCCGAAAGGTTTTGCCAAATACAGCCAAGGTAATATATTCCTCGGGTTATCCTTAGTATTTCGAAAATTTCACAAAGTTTATAATAGGACAGTCACTCAAAAAGAAAGAAAACGATTAGAAAAACAACTAGATGTCGGAGTACCTCAATGATGAGCATGCTTCAAAAGCACGTTAAGCTCTTACAGCCGTGTCCTAGATTTAGATAAGAAATGCAAAAAATCACCTACCACGTGTGAAATCAATGTTTACGCATGTACGTAGTTTTTTTGCGCAAGAAATAGTAAATGGCAAGCATACGCACTGATATTCTGGATAAGAATATGCATTTGCGTCATCACGTTTATTTATTCTAGGTTCAAATCTAATGTTAGTTGAATTCGGGTGTCAAACCGCCTACCTCAAGTGATTTGACTCCGGAATTTATGTCAACGCAAACCAATATTGTTGTCAAACCAGATTTTAAATCCGATTTTATTGTGTCGTGTGAACAGGGTGTAATAATAAGTAATATTATGTAAATAAACGGCAAGACGTTTGTAGGGTAGCTGGTCAACACAATGCATACAATTTTCAAAATCGCACATTGCAAAGATTTAGATGCTATAAGTTTGAACTATTAAAAACCAAAAAAAAGAATTAAAATTCAATTAACATACATTCCTAACCGTTAATAAATCTTTTCCAGAAATTTAAAATATACTATCAATAAACACAAACGTCAAGTATTTACTAATGGCAATTTTTTTTATCAAATCAATCTCTTCTTCAATTCTAACTTTGCATTTTATTTCTATACAAAATATAAGCAGAGACTTATCAAACCATACGTAAACGGTATAAAATTAGTAACGTATACGTAGTAATTATGATTATTGTAAAATTTTAATTACGTTTATTGTGAAAGGCAAGGATTCAAAATTCTTCTGAATTATAACCATGCAACTATTTTTTTCATTCTCTACAGTTTAAACATTAGATACTTATTCATTTGTGTTCATTCCTGATAATTGGTACTCATATGTTGCATATGATTTTCATAAATGTATTCACTGTTAAAACCCGCGGGATGATAATATAACATTAATTATATTCTATCAATGATAAATTTAGTTTCATGTTTACTTTAATAAATTTAAAGAATGTTCCCTTGGTCTGTTAGTATATATTAATGAAAATAACTATTTTAGACACAATACCGTTTTGTTTAATTATCTTTCTGTTTTCCGACCCAAGATAAATATTTTTAACAGTAATATCGTTTTGTTCATTTTCTTCTTGTATTCCGACATTTGCTCAGGCTATGGTGGAATTACAAATATGACATGTTAAACGTTCAGAAATAATCAGTTTATTCTGGGACATAATTTAATGTCAGTATATTATTCCCATGTGTATTGTCACAATTGACAATAGCACGTTGTAATACTACACAAACAATGCGTACAGGGACCGTCTCAAAACATGAATTATATACACTTTCAAATAAAAACGCATATGCAGTCAAAAGCAAATAGATTGTAATATATATATGGCTTTCTTACTGCAATCTATTCTTTATTTTTTTATTTTCCGATCTACAAATGAACTTTAATTTGGTTGTCGAAATATTAATACAATGTCACGTGGTAACATATCAATAGAGGGACCGTATCAAAGACATAGATAACTACCTGTATAAATGATCGAAAATTTTCGAGACGTTCCGAGAATCTTGTTTCCGAGGATATCGAATGGCCCACAGAAGCTTCCAAAACTCGCCAATATATAAGCGTGAACCCCTCAGGGGGTTCATGCAATCAAAGTGCTGGATAGCATCTGTGGAAAGTTTGCAACGGTAGATTGTAATATTTCAAATAGGTTTTAAATGTGTAGACTGCATGGTTAACTTTTTTTCTGACTTTAAAAAAAAAACTTAATACAAGAAATAATTGTAACAGGATGCTGTTACGAAGTCTCCCAAACAAAGCTCCCATAATTAGTCATTCCCACGGTCGCCTGACATTGGGCAAAGTCCAGTACAAATTGGTTTGGTCTAGAAAAGTGATATGCATAAGTGACGCCTAGGGATTACCCCTGTATGTCATTCAAATCTTCTTGAAATCATGAACAGGAATATTTATGGTTTAGGGGTGGGGATCTCGACCGTTTACAAGTTCTAAAACAGGAAGGGGGTGGGGGTGAGAGTGACCCTAGGGAACTCGCATTTTATTTCATCTGATTTGTTTTATTGTTCCGTACAAGGATATATATGGTTTTGGGATGGGGATCTCGACCGTTTACAAGTTTTCAAAAAGAAAGGGGTGGGTGATCCCTGTGGACTTCCTCTATATTTCATTTGATTTGTTTTATTGTCCCATACAAGAATATATATGGTTTATGGGTGGGGATCTCGACCGTTTACAAGTTCTCAAACAGGAAGGGGGTGGGAGTGGCCCCAGGGGACTCGCCTTTTATTTCATTTTATTTGTTTTATTGTCCCATACAAGAATATATATGATTTCGGGGTGGGGATCTTGACCGTTTACAAGTTCTCAAACAGGAAGGGGTGGGGTTGACACCCAGGGACTCCCCCTATATTTCATTTGATTTGTTTTGTTGCCCCATACAAGAATATATATGGTTTAAGGGTGGGGATCTTGATCGTTTACAAGTTCTCAAACAGAATGGGGTAGGTGGGGTGATCCCAGGGACCCAACCTATATTTCATTTGATGTGTTGTATGGTCCTGTGATCATTACTGAAAACCGCTTGTGTCTATCACTTACTGTTTTCAAGTTATAGTCATTTGAAAATTAAAAAAAAACCTATGGGTTCTATAGTAAATACCTCCCTTCTGTTGGCCCCTCAAAATACCCCTAAATAGACCCCTAGAAGAAAAATAATAAAAACTGAGCAAAAACAATAAGTCTCCAAACTTTGTTTGGGAGACTTAATAGCAAGTAGTATAATTACGAATTTTGTTATAGTCCGATTTTCTGATGCCGATTATGTAATAGGCCGAGTTTATTATAGTCCGAGTTTGTTGTGGGCCGAGATGAGGATACTTTCGATACACTCGGGCTTTTACGTCATTAATAAACATTTGTAAAAATCGTAGCAAGGACGTATAACTAACATATACGTCCTTGATCGTAGTAAGCGTCGAAAAATGTTCATTCATGAAATATTTTAAACACGGTATTAATTTTCTCTTCAACCGGAGGACGGGAGGAAACCCCTGAAACCGGGATTATAGTACTCCCGTTTGGAGGCACACATATATGGATCTCACGCATGTCTGGAGAATACCGATAAAAGCATAACGTAGAAACTGCTGTCACGTGTGTGTATTGATTTTACTTTCCGCGCAGCGCAGATCCGCGAAGTAGTGTTTGTGATAGCCATTTTCAAAATGAAGTTGAATTATTTGAATTATCGATGAACATTCAGTACATTTTAATTCAAGCTGTTAGCTAATCAAAATAGAAGTAAATCAAAATTTCAAAAGCATCTTCCTAGAATTAGTTTTCAAACACCAGTACTACATTATCTAGGAGTAGAACACACATCCTAAAGTAAGATAGTCTGTCACTTCCGGTTTCAGGCCGATGCCTTAGGAAAGTTTATTGCTTTAGCAAGCTATAGCAAACTTTCCAAAAACTGTAAGCTTAACAAATATTATCTTTAATTGCTGCTATAGCTATTTGTTAATTAAAACAATTCTTTTTTTTGTTTCAGGAAGGTTTACAAACATAAATGCAAACTGACCAGGTTGTTGTCATGATTCCCATGTCTTCACAGGGGAGTGAGTGTAAATGATCAATAAATAACTTTTATCAGCATTATTTTGTCCGGAATTATGAACAGATTATATTTTTACATAACTAGAACACACCCGCGACATCGCGGGTCCGTGACTGAATTAAAGTACCTATGCCAGTGGCGGATCCAGAACTTTTCATAAGGGGGCACTGACTGACCTAAAGGGGGCTCCAGTCATGCTTCAGTGATTCCCTATATAATCAACCAAGTTTTTCTCTCAAAAGGGGGGGGGGCGGGGCCCCCAGGCCCCTCCCCTGGATCCGCCTATGTATGCCTTATTTTTAGCCTGGATTTTTAGTGTATTGTCATCTGATAGTCATGCTGATTGTAAGGTGCACAGTTTTTCTGCTTTCAAAATCTTTCTGTTTGAACCCGTCCTGGTTTTCTTACTAAAATAAACTTACTATAAACTAAATCTAATTTTTGAACTAATTAACCAAAATTAATAGAGGTATTGAGGTGGAAGAAAACATACTTGTTAAATAAACATAGATATAAAACAAGAATGTGTCCATAGGACACGGATGCCCCACTCGCACTTTCATTTTCTATGACCGTGAATAAAGGGTTAAAAGTTTAATTTGGCATTAAAATTAGCAAAGATCATATCATAGGGAACATGTGTACTAAGTTTCAAGTTGATTGGACTTCAACTTCACCAAAAACTACCTTGACCAAAAACTTTAACCTGAAGCGACCAAAAACTTTTAACCTGAAGCGGGACAGACGAACAGCTGAACGGACGCACAGACCGAAAAACATTCGACCCGGACCTTGTTAATTATTGGTAATATTAATTGTGTGGAAAACAAAAGGCCCTAGAATTGTGTAATTTTTAAACAACACCATTGTCCTCTATTATTTACTAGTATATATAAAGTTGAATTCTTTGATTCATCATTTTACGTCATGCTAGCTAACATAAATAAGAAGATGTGGTATGAGTGCCAATGACTCTCCATCCAAGTCAATGTATAAAAAGTTAACAATTATAGGTCAAAGTACGGCCTTCAACACGGAGCCTTGGCTCACAACGAACAGCGAGCTTTAAAGGGCCCCAAAATTACTAGTGTAAAACAATTCAAACAGGAAAACCAACGGTCTAATCTATATAAAAAACGAGAAACACCTATGAACCACACCAACAAACGACAACCACTGAACAACAGGCTCCTGACTTAGAACAGTTGCATAAAAATGCAGCGGGTTTCAAACGTT
This sequence comes from Mytilus coruscus, assembly GCA_017311375.1. NCBI lineage: Eukaryota > Metazoa > Mollusca > Bivalvia > Mytilida > Mytilidae > Mytilus > Mytilus coruscus. Next base: position 22,266,597 of record CM029599.1, on the reverse strand, counting down.
TTAACAGGCGCCAATCTTCACCCTAACCTGAGACAGTAGTCTAACATTACAACATAAAAAGATACACTATAAAATATCAATTGAAATGGCTTAACTCGATCAAAAAGACATTTAAACAAAAACAAGTAAACATACACTGAACGAATAAGTTTGACCTAGGACTCAATATTAAAACGTAGGTGCTTTGTGACTTATTTGTAGATCTTGTCTTGCTGGTCATTCTTGCTATTTTGCGACGGACGCCAAGTGATTAGAAAAGCTCACATGCATGGCCCTTTGGGCCAGGTGAGCTAAAAATAAGGAGATGTGGTATGCTTGCCAATGAGACATTTTTCACCATACCAAATGAATGTTTTTACTGTAAATATATACCAGAAAAGTTTCGTCATGCAGGTTTGTGTCCTCATAGAGAGAAATGGCAGTAGAGAACATGGCATCTTACTTGGCGATAGTGGCTATCCATGCAGGTAACCTTTTCTGAATACTATTGGACAATACCAGATATCACGCCGTCACAAGATCTGTTATAGAAAGGACATTTGGTAGAAAGAAGAGAAGGTTTCACGTATTGCATTCTGAAGTGAGTGAATATCTAGATGCTTGTATACTTCTTGTGTTGGTCCCATGAAGATGTCATGTCTTGTAGGTGTCACATAATTTTAACCTCATTTTTACACTACTTAGGTCATTGGGAAATTTTTTTTAGAACAGTACATAAAAAGTTATATTAGGGAACAGAGACTATTGAACATGGAGGGGGTCGTTTTTTCTATTATGATTTTTTTCGTACCATACACATCAAATTATTTTCTTGTTGTTGCTCAAAGCATAATTGTTTTCTTTTACAGACTCAATAAATTTAATGGCAAATACTCTCATTGTGGTTCCCCTCAAACTGACCTAATTACAGACTTAAACATGTGAACTACGCAAAAGTTTCAAAGTCAATAAACCTAGACTTGTAGGCCGTACAGTGACCTATAGTTCATAACTTCTACATCATTTCGTCTCTGGTGGTGAGCTGTTTCATTGGCAATCATAACACATCTTCTTTTTTTATATTTATACTAACCACAAACTAATACATTGTTGACGCCGCTACAACACCTTAGTCGTCACGGAGATAGAAAAATAAATGGGGAATGTGGGACACAGATGATGCCCCCGCTTGCATATCATATATAAATTATAAAGGGACATAACTGAAGAACAGTAAAAGTGTACTTGATCTGAGTTTTGTGGTAATAAGTATTGTGTATAAGTATCATAAAATTTGGTGGAGGCAAACTGAAGTTAGAGAGCTGATTTTTTTCTATTTGTAAAGGGGCATAACTCTAGAACGGTTAAAGTGACACCACCAAAATTCAAACTTGATCTGTATTTTGTGGTAATAAGCATTGTGTATAAGTTTCATAACATTTGGTTGAGGCAAACTAAAGTTAGAGAACGGAAACGAAAAATTCAGCATTTTTTCCATTTGTAAAGCTAGGAGCATAACTCTAGAACGGTTAAAGTGACGCCACCAAAATTCAAACTTCATTTGTGTTTTGTGGTAATAAGCGTTGTGTATAAGTTTCATAACATTTGGTTGAGTCGAACTAAAGTTAGAGAACGGAAACGAAAAATGCAGCAATTTTTCCATTTGTAAAGGTGCATAACTCTAGAACGGTTAAAGTGACGCCACCAAAATTCAAACTTGATTTGTGTTTTGTGGTAATAAGCATTGTGTATAAGTTTCATAACATTTGGTTGAGGCAAACTAAAGTTAGAGAACGGAAACTTTTGGGACGTACGGACGGACGTACAGACGGACAAGGGTAAAACTTAATGCCCCCTCCGCTACGGCGGGAACATAAAAACCAATAAACACATGATTAACTTTACATGCATCTTATTTTTCCATCAACTACAATCTTATGTAACTTGATAGTTTATTTTTATCTTTCACAGATTTGTATGGACCCCAAAAGGTTACCAAGATAATTATGGGTTGTGCCATTCTTAACAACATCTGAATACAACTAAATGTACCAGATGTATCAGCAGAACAGCCAGTTTACGAGGATGTAGAAAATGGAGTGAAATACAATGGACAACAGGATGGAATAGGGATTAGAGAACACATTGCTGAAACTTATGTTAATCGTCATTAAAGTTGTAGTTTTTAGTAAAAAAAAACCTGAATGACCAGGGTAAGTTACGAGTATATAGAACTGTGGTATGATTGCCAATGAGATAACTGCCTTTCCGAGTTCAAATAACGTAGATATGAGCAATTATAGGTCATTGTACTGCCGTCAACAATGAGAAAAATTGCACAGTCAGCTATAAAAAGCACTGGCATGAAAAATGGGACACAATTTAAACGAGAAACATGCTTATGTGGAAAATGGTTTAAAAATGTGGAAAGTGTAGTTACCGCGAAAACAACAAAGGTCGGTATTTGCTCCAGACATACAAATACCCAGGTATGTACATACCGGTATTTATCTTTATACTATTAAGTATGGGAGTAAAAAATCTTGGAACATTTCATTTACACAGAATCTACCATTTCACATTCTCACCAGGATAATTGTATTACTGCAAGGCAACACCGAGTCAAACCCTGGCCCAGCCAAAAACAGCTGTGGCTTATGTCATAAATGATGTTCACATATAGATAACGAGTCATATACCAAACTACAAAACTGTGATGATAAATGGTTTTGCTCAAACTGCGTAGCTCCGTGCGGAATATGCTCAAGCAACGTGCATAGATATGATCATGCCATCGAATGCGACAAATGCAAAACCTGGACACATACTTCATGTGTAACAGTAGCAGACGAGGAATATAAATTTATACACGCCACAAACTATTTGGATTTGTCCTACCTGTGACACAACCAACCTATCAACATCATTTTTAAGCACCACATCTGGAATTGAAAACAGCAACCCGTACCAAATACTTGCTGAAGACAAAACTTTCTCATGAAGAATACAGTTGTAAGAACCATAGGTATAGAAACTTCAACAACATCAAGATGATTTCAATAAACATCAATGGTATAAGAGGGAAAAAAGATTAGAGTTACAGGCTTATTTATCAACTGAAAACCCTGATATAGTCGCTCTACAAGAAACTAAAATTGACTCCAGGACCATGTCAAACGAGCTCATACCAGAATGCTTAGAATATGACATCTATCGAAATGACAGAACTGGAAATAGAGGAGGCACAATGTTGCTAGTAAAAACTCACTTTGGATCAGCACCCTTTAAGAAAGTAGAAAAAGGATCAGAATCTTCATGGTGCAGAATAAACCTACAGGAAAACATCATTATATACGAAGCTGGTACAGACCACCTGACGCTTCAGCTGATAATATTTATTTACTAAAGGACCAACTGGACAAAATCAAACAGCTAGGAAAATCCATCAACAGCCATTCATACATGTACTAGGGGATTTCAACTATGGCAAAATAAACTGGAGAGAGATCCTCAACAAAGACAATAACTCCCTGTCTCTGCGATAGCCAATCGCTTACTGATATAATTAACGATGCAAGCGCCGAACAGCTAGTGCTATTTCCAACCAGAGAACACAACATACAAGATCTTATAATAACGACATTTTCTGGTCAGTTCACAAACATTCATACACCGGAGATTAAGGGACTAAGGGACCACGACATAGTTATGGACATACTGAAATATACAGTGCCGAGGAAATCTAGACCTGAAAGAACATACTATCAATACTCAAAGGGAGATTACAATCAAATGAGGGAGGACACAAACAAAATATCACCAGTGACAACTATTTCAATGGTCACCAACGCAACAGATCTGTAGAGGAAAATTGGAAAATGATTAAAACCTTTATCTTGGAAACATTTGGAAAGAACATACCATTGAAAACATCAAAAGGTGAACAGTCACTACCATGGATTAATTACAACATTAAGACTCTGATAAGATGACGTTATATGCCACGTGCAAACTACAAGAAGACTAACAGCAGTAGATTAAAAAGAAAATAGCAGAAAAATAGGCAATTAGTAAACAAGGAAGTAACTGAGTCACACAACTACGGTAAGAACCTAATAGGGGAACTAAAAAAGGACTCTAAACCATTTTGGAAGTACAAAAGCAACTAAAAGTCTGACAAACAAGGAATTCCACCTTTACTTACTAAAGAAAACAAATTAGCAGAAACAGCCCTAGAAAAGGCTGAGGCACTCAACCAACAATTTACCAGTGTGTTCACAAGATCGGAGTACAAATCTTTACCACACCAGCCATCACTAGTAGATAACATGAGAAAAATCACAGTTACCAAAAAGGAAGTCGAAAAAATAATGAAAGGTTTAAATATTACTAAAGCAATGGGCCCAGATAATATCCACCCAAGAGAGCTAAAAGAACTGGCAATTGAACTCTCTAAGGGTAATAGCTCACTTCTTTCAACAATCTATCGACAAGGGAACCATACCAATGGAATGGAAAAGCATCAACATCTGCCCACTATTCAAGATCAAAGCGCGAATGCGCTGTAAAGACAGTTAACTACAGGTTTTGTGATTTTATAATCCAGATTGATTACAATCAAACATACTGTAAATTCAGAAATTATTGTGAGGTTTTTATTAATGTGAATAACACGACTACTGGAGTATTGGAATAATAAGGGCTCGCATTGTGATATCAAATACATATATTTGTATGTAGCTTTTCCTAAATTTGCAATAATTCTTCAAAAATGGCAATAATAAATGCACGCAATAATTTCTGGATTACTTTTCAGGAAAGGCTAAAAATATCAAGATATTTAGACATTTTTCAATTATTATGGCATGGAAATGGTAATGCAACATTGCATTTCCAAAGAACATATTATTGCACGAGTATAGTAATGCACTAATATATTTTAAATTGAAATTTTACCTACTATAGAGCAACATATAGAATTAACTTTTTTGTGAAACCAAATCGTTTTTATTTATACTAAAAAAGTGCATCTGAATATTTAGGGTCAATTTTGGTTTTCACTATTTGTGGTTATTCACAGTTTATAAAAAAACAACATTCCAGTTCATCTTGATGGCTTGGTGCGAAATTTATCTCAAAAACATTGAGTTATATAATGCATCTTGACTTGTCCACTCTTTCCAAGAAAGTCATTATTTTTCAAAAAATTACTCTTGAGCAAAAAAATTACTCACCATGCCAGGTCACCAATTATTGTTTGTGACTGTCAATGTCCAACTCCGAGAAAAAATTATACTTAGAACCATTTTTTTGTTATGTAGGTAAGTCTGGTAACTTTAGAAGGATGTCAACTTGCTTCAGATAGTGATTGAAAGTATGGTTGGATTATGAATAGTCCTATATTTAATCATTAATAAAGTCATTTTGCTAAAAAAAACTTAAGACAGCCATTGTTTAGAACACTTTAAAATATATTAGCTATAAAAGAACTGTCTATATTACATTGACCAATGTTATTTAATAACTAAAGCATTGGTCTTGGAACACTGAGTCATGTAAGAAGTACAAGCCAACTTGGCTGCCTTTAACACTTGACACTGTACCAGAGTAATCTTGATCCTTGTAACAGTTGTGTACGGTAGTTCGCTAATCTAAACACTATGGAGGCTGTGAATTGTCTTTCGAGTCATTGTTGACCTGCTGTCAGTTCGGAACTTCTTGAGCATGTTGAAGGTGCTTCAAGGTCCGCATTGGAGTGTGAAATAGTGAGCATTAATCTTTGCTGAGTTGAAAGTTTATTAACTGTTTTTTTCGGCATCAAAACTTTGACAACATTAACAACATTCCACTTTTCTATCATTGCCGTTATTTACTTTAATCATGGAAGTAATATTTAAATATTATTTCCATGGTTAAACTTGATAAGTTCGTAGCCTGGAGTCCTAGCTAATCTTGTCAGTATAGCCAGGCGTGTATCGATATACTGCCTGTTAATGATTGGTTAATCCTAATTTGGTCGCGCAATGCACACTTGGAAAGTTAAATATGATTCTATTGTAAATACAAAATGAAGTTCTTGTCAATGAATCCCCTGGCAGGTAGAAAATTAGGAGGCCTTGTTAACTAAATATACGAATCAAAAATACAGGTTTTTCTTCAAATTTCAAACATTTTAAAAAAATAATTAAATTCAACATACAGGAAATATATATCACATGTATCAACTGGTTTGCGATGTTAAACAATGCATTCATTTTTTTTTTTAATTTCTAGACCATATTTATGATGAAATTTGTCTGAGCAGTCTTTCAGTACATAATATATGACATACATGTATGCACATGTATATGCTAGCCAGAAGAATTTTCCATACATTTTTTAGCTTTTTCAAAAATTCTATACGATCGATGCAGACTATATATTTAAGCATATTAATTACAACTATCAATTTTTGCCCAATTGAATGTTCAGATACAAAGAGAAACAATACATCAAAACTTTTCAAACATATATGTTATACATTTTAAGTTATTATGAGTATCTTTAGCTTAAATATGAATCTTTTTACTTTGTTTTACATCTGTATCCAATTTTTGTTTAACATCAATAAGTAAAAATTAGACTGTATTTATTTTTCTTTATAAATTGATGTACAGTATTACCATATCTAATTATCAGTCTGATCATAATTAGTAAGCAGAAAAGGGTTAATTCTTATCAGCAATCACCTGGTGAGAAAGTTAAAACTTTAAGATTTACATGGCCAAGGTGTGAATTGGATTTCAATTTTACGACTTAATTTACATGTACACATGTATCTTAAGGCAAAAGATGGTAACACATGGGAAAAAACCATAATAAAAAGTAAAGGACACCGACAAAAATTGCAGTTATATTTTTATTTGGGAAAGGGGGAGGGGGGGTTAATACATTTAACATCTCAAAACGGATGTGTGCAGGTGCAAAGATACATGTACACCTATTTTAATTTATAATTACATTAGGCAATTAAAATATATTTATTAAGTTTGATTTTTTTTTTAATTATAAAGAGTTGTTTCGTAGACTCCTACCCCATATAATCCTTCCTGATAAAATATATATTAAATGTACAACATTTTTCAAAGTATATTAAGTTGCTTTAGATTACACGTACTAGCAGTTATTTATACTGTTTAATTTATATTTATTTTATTAAATTACTGACAATGGGGACTGGTCAACCTGAGATCAAAATTTATTGAATCAGAAGCAACATTTCTTAAACATTGGCTTGAAATCGCTGGTTTACATGAAACATCAAAATTTATGCATATATTTATTCAGCCTCACTTATGATTCAGAGTCAACTGGCACTGAATCGATCATGTGGTATTTGTTCGCCACCTGGCCCTTGTGATGCGCAGCTAGATCGGGCGGGGATTCCAGGCTAGATAAGTTCGGTACTCTCGGGTTTTTACATCTTCAAATTGTAAAAAGAAAAAACCCAAGTTTATCGAATTTTTCGGTCTCACTAATTAGCGACAAGAAGCATCAGGAAGGGCAAGAAGCGACTATATTAAAAAAAAAACACTATAATGCATGTTTCTATATTTATTTATTTGAAATAATAAATATCTTGATTTTTTTACGCTAAATTTGTTTTCTTGTCGCTAAATTAGTCTCCTTGTCGTTAAATTATTCTTCTTGTCACTAATTAGTGATGAGACCCTCGAATTTTACACTGCATGATTCCCGGATGTCAACTTTGGCACTGTTCCTTTCAGATTTAAAAATCGGACCTATTAGATCGAAATTGTTAACCTGACAAAGGGTCTGACTTGATAGCTATGTCAGACGGTCAGACGATTTTCAACAGCTCTGGTTTTCAATAAATTCCAGATCGATACTGATAGTTTAGCAATTTCCACAATATTCAACGTACCAAATGTTCTGATGAGAAAAAGAAACTAGAGGCTCTCAAGAGCCTGTGTCGCTCACCTGTATTTACTGATGCTTTGGAAATTATAATGATATCTAAGATAACAAAAATCTGAAAAATTTCTGTAAAATTACTAACTCAGGGGCAGCAACCCAACAACGGGTTGTCGGATTTGTCTGAAAATTTCAGGGCAGATAAATCTAAATCTGATGAACATTTTTGCCACTTGTCAGATTTGCTCTAAATGCTTTAGTTTCAGAGATATAAACCAAAAACTGCATTTTACCCCTATGTTCTATTTTTAACCATGTCGGCCATGATGGTTGGAAGGCGGGGTCATAGGACAAATTTTTTAAACTAGATACCCTAATAATGATTAAGGCCAAGTATGGTTAAATTTTGTCTCAGTAGTTTCAGAGAAGAAGATTTTTGTAAAAGATTACAAAAATTTACAAAAAATTGTTAAAAATTGACTATAAAGGGCAATAACTCCTAAAGGGGTCGACTGACAATTTTGGTCATGGCCACTTATTTGTAGATCTTACTTTGCTGAACATTATTGCTGTTTACAGTTTATCTCTATCTATAATAATATTCAAGATAAAAACCAAAAACTGCAAAATTTCCTTAAAATTACCAATTCAGGGGCAGCAACCCAACAACAGGTTGTCAGATTTGTCTGAAAATTTCAGGGCAGATAGATCTTGACCTGATAATCAGTTTTATCCTTGTCAGATTTACTCTAAATGCTTTTGTTTCAGAGATATAAGCCAAAATCTACATTTGACCCCTATGTTCTATTTTTAGCCATGGCGGCCATCTTGGTTGGTTGGCTGGGTCATTGGACATATTTTTTAAACTAGATACCCTAATGATGATTGTGGCCAAGTTTGGTTAAATTTGGCCCAGTGGTTTCAGAGGAGAAGATTTTTGTAAAAGTTAAAGACGACGGACGCCAAGTGATGAGAAAAGCTCACTTGGCCTTTTGGGCCAGGTGAGCTAAAAATAATCGGATTCCCGAGAAAACTGAGTTATTATTGACATGTGGCGACTAAGCATAGATCACTCGAAATAAACCCGAACTCTTTCACATTGATTTTAAAGTAATATCAGTATGTCAATCGGTTGACTGCTCATAATGCAAAATGCAACTCTATCGTAAATTTTGAAAACTTACAAAAAACACCGTTTGATTCTTTACTGCACAATGTCAATGAATTACAATAAAAAACACAGAATATCACAATTAGAAGGAGAAAGGATTCCACTTTTCGGGATTTCAATGGTGACATATTTAACCCCCCCCCCGGACACACACACGTAGAAACAATGTATTTTATGCAAAATTTTGGAACAAAAATATTATTTGCTCAAATTTGATTGATGCAGCGATGACGGGGTATCGACCTTGACCCTTGACTACCCATCATGAGGGTCTTGCACGGTCGGTATGCAGCATTTCGAAAAGAACAAAATTCTCAACAACACACTTTCAGGAAAAATCATAGCTGCGAAGCTCAACTGGTTAATGTCATTCCCAATTGGGAAAGTGCCATCGACAACCGGCAACAAGTAGACATTTTTATTTTAGATTTTGAAAGGGTACCACACGAACTACTAAAAAGCAAACTCCACAAATATGGCGTACCAAATATCATCATGAACTGGATAGACTCATTCCTGTCCAACAGGTTGCAATGCATTGTTGTAAATGGGAGTAAATCAGGCGATTCAGTTGTACTTTCAGGTGTCCCCCAGGGAACAGTTCTCAGGCCAATCCTGTTCCTCGACCATATTAACGACATAGCGGACCATGTAACATCGGAGATCAGACTATTTGCAGACGACTATGTGTACTATAGAGAAATAAACAACGCTTTCGAGACGTTTTGGCCATGCACCAGTTCGCCCATATGTCGTTTCGGCCATGAACCAGTTCGCCCATATATTGTTTCGGCCATAGTCTTTCGGTCCATTATACATTTTTTCTTAATGTCCATGTCTATCAATGTTTTAAATAAAAAAAATAAGAGGTTACAATGTAAATATTTCTTTATATGTGATATAGACTTTCTTAATAAAGATAAGTATAATGCCGAGTCTGAAAAATGTCACAGCCGACAGAGGCAGGTAAACATTAAAATTTTCTTATTTTTTGTCAGTCGCTTGAAGTCTCAATTAGAGCAGATCAAAATATATATCCCCATATCTATTATATATGTTCCCGACCATATGAGTATTTTGACCATATGCATATACCCATATGGTCCGACCATACGCGTATCGGACCATATGAGTATTATACTCGTTTGGTCATTAACTCGCAGGACCATATGAGTATTTAGACCATATAAGTATTTTTCAAATTTATTGAAACTTCCTTTGCAGGATCACACAGCCTATTCTCAAAACCAAAAATGGCAAAACTGAATTCCTTTATCTTTACATATTGTCTGAATCTTGGTGTATCTGTTATCTTGCCTTCGCTAGAATTAGTATAGAGCTTTTTATGTTGTCAACTTGTTCGTCCGTAAGTGGAACCACAGGCGTTTTAGGCATGAACATTTTTTTCTTTTTTCTTGGTGTTTTTAAAAATTATTATTTCAGAAACAAAATTTTTTATAATATCTCAACTTATTTTCATTTAATCATTGTGTTCTTTCTCATACTCATACGATTTTTCTGTTATTGTAAGATCGTATAAATAGTAGCAAGAAGACATATAATAACTAAAAACAATTTGAAATATTTAAGAAATTTTGATTTAATAAAAACACCAAAGTAAATTTTAATAAATGTGGATTGTGTCCACATTTGGACACAGATGATGCCCCCGCTTGCATATCATATAGTTATAAAGGGACATAACTGAAGAACGGTAAAAGTGACGCTACCCAAATTTGATCTTGATCTGAGTTTTGTGGTAATAAGCATTGTGTTTAAGTCTCATAACATTTGGTTGAGGCTAACTTAAGTAGAGAACAGAAACTAAAAATTCAGCATTTTTTCTATTTGTAAACACGCATAACTGTAAAACAGTTGTGTATAAGTTTTATAACATTTGGTTGAGACAAACTAAAGTTAGAGAACGGAAACGAAAAATTCAGCAATTTTTATGTTTATAAAGGGACATAACTCAAGAATGGTAAAAGTAACGCCACCGAATTTGGTACTTAATCTGTATTATGTAGTAATAAGCATTGTGTATAAGTTTCATAACATTTGGTTGAGGCAAACTAAAGTTAGAGAACAGAAACAATATTTGTACTTGATCTAAGTTTTGTGGTAATGAGTATTGTGTATAGGTTTCATAATGTTTGGTTGGGAAAACTTAAGTTACAGAATGGAAACTAAAAATTTTGCAATTTTTTGATTTATAAAGGGCCATAACTCAATAATGGTTAAAGTGACACTACCCAAATTCAACTTGATCTGTGTTTTATCAGTGGAAGGCAAAATTAAACATTGCATTGTATAAAGCATTGATTGTAGTTGATTTAACTATAATCATGGACAAAGGAAGATAACTCCAATTTAAAAAATTACTTGAAAAATGATATTGATATTTTTGGAAAAAAAATGAAAAATTTAGCAATTTTTTCATTTGTAAAGGGCATAACTCTAGAAAAGTAAAAGTGACGCCCCAAAATTCAAACTTGATCTGTGTATTGTGGTAATAAGCATTGTGTATAAGTTTCATAACATTTGGATGAGTCAAACTTAAGTTAGAGAACGGAAATGAAAAATTTTGCAAATTTTCCATTTATAAAGGGGCATAACTCTAGAACGGTTAAAGTGACACCACCAAAATTCAAACTTGATCTGTGTTTTGTGGTAATAAACATTGTGTATAAGTTTGATAACATTTGGTTGAGGCAAACTTAAGTTAGAGAACGGAAACCAATTTTGGGACGTACGGACATACGTACGTATGTACGTACGGACGGACAAGGGTAAAACTTAATGCCCCCTCCGCTTCGGCGGGGGCATAAAAATGGAAAAGAAAGAGGGTTCAATGACCAAAGTTCCTGTGAGTTAAGAAATTGACTTCTTGTTTAAGGATGTACTTAGGTCAGGTTTAGGAATTTTTGTCAGATGTTCGGACTCCTTGGTTTTTTCCTACGATACAGGGTAAAATATTTTGCCCCATAACACCAATTTTTCTTTTCATATAAGACTTCAATAGCTCATAAAAGGTCATTTACCAAAATTTAAGCAGACTCTAGATTTCTTTTCTTTCGATTTGAGACCCAAATAATACCAATGCAAATATAAGGTAAAAGTCTGAGTCAGCCTTTTCCCGCAATTTAAAAAAAAAATAAATATCTCGAAAAGGAGCTCCATAACCTATCAATATTTTTAGCTTATGTTGTTCCTTAACTAATGTTCTTCTGACTTATAGTATCAATTTTAAATTCTAGATTTTTTAAATTTCACCTAAGTACATCCGTAACAGTTCATTTAGATATTTCTTGGAGTTATTTTCACAAATCGTCATATTGCGTTTCGACAAATCTATAATGACCATGTAAAAATGATTTTACTATAATTCTTACTTGTAAGTAAAATTCACTTTATTTCATTAATCATGTAACAATGATAACAATATGATTAAATAAGTAAAAATTTCATTTTTTAGAAACTCTTAATTTACCTTTTCAATGTTTTTCATCTTTATTAACCGGACCATACGGGTATGGTCCAAATACTCATATGGTCGGGAACATATATATATATGCCAAATGACTGGAAAAAAAATGATTTGAAAAAAAAAGATAATGTTTTTTTTTTGGTTCAAGATATTACAATAATGTTGTAGTGGATAAAATTAATAATAATTGAAGATAAGTTTGTATATTTAATTAGATAATTAGATTAAAAAGTAATAAATAAGTGCCTAAGTGATTGACAAAGGCGTGAGTCTCATAATAAACCAATCAACTTGTAATTTAATTTGATCATTTGAAAACAAGACTTGCCTTTTGTTTTGTTTGAAAAGAAAACAGAGAGAACAAAAGAATAAAAAAAAAACGAATTTGTGGAATTCTGTGGACATAATTTAGAGAAATTGAAATTCAGTGATTATATATTTCATCGATGCTTTTAGCCTATATTATAATAAAAAAAAAAAAAAAGAAGATGTGATGATTAGCAATGAGACAACACTCCATAAGAGACCAAACATATTTTTCATAGTTTACTTTTTTTATCTTCACATGCAGTTCAACAAGTTCCAAATGCCTCACAGTGGACACATGAAAATAGGTACAAGACGGCATATAAAAGGAATCAGTAAAATTGAGTATATGATTTTAACATTTTCATATCAGTGATCGAGTTAAGCCATTTCAATGTTATTTTATAGTGTGTCTTTTTATGTTGTAATGTTTCATGTTAGGGTGAAGGTTGGCGCCTGTTAAAACGTTTAAACCCGCTGCATTTGTATGCACCTGTCCTATTTCAGGAGCTTGTTGTTCAGTGGTTGTCGTTTGTTGGTGTGGTTTATAAGTGTTTCTCGCTTCTTGTTTTTTATATAGATTAGACCGTTGGTTTTCCTGTTTGAATTGTTTTACACTATTCATTTTGGGGCCCTCTATAGCTTGCTGTTTGGTGTGAGCCAAGGCTCCGTGTTGAAGGCCGTACTTTGACCTATAATTGTTTATTTTTTATACATTGTGACTTGGATGGAGAGTTGTCTCATTGGCACCCATACCACATCTTCTTATTTATATATAGGCTTGTGCTCAGCTTGTGACTGATTAGTACTCTTCATGGCCATTAATCTTTTTGAAACATGACCAATTACAACTTCAAAGTTAAACATTGTGTACTTATTATCACACCAATTATGAAAAGTAATGGGTATGTGTTATCTGCAATCAACTCCTAATTAACTTTCAAAAACTACTTACAAAGAAGACTATATAGTAAATAGATGTACACACAACGCGTTTTTTTAATAAAACTTCATGACTAAAAGTGTAATAAAGTTATTTTTTAAAGTTATAAAAGGTAAATAAATGAAGGTATCTACAACAAAATCTCTTTTAATATAAAATAAAAATATGGCTGAAACTATTTATATTACATGACCGAAGTGGTACATGGCCGAAACGACCAAGGCCGAACTGGCTCAATATTCCATAAACAACAACCAAGACTGCCTAGAGCTAAAGACATAGACACCTTTTGTACATGGGATGACAGTTGGGGAATGCGTTTCCAACCTGTAAAATGTAATATGATTCTAAGTTGCAAAAGAAGATCACATAATTTAAGTACACCTTAAAATGCTTAAGACTGGAATTTTTTAAATCAATAAAATACCTGGGAAGATCAGTAGCAATTTACATTGGGAAAAACACATCGAGGATATATGTAAAATATCTTATGGAAAACTTGGGTTGTTAAAATGAAATCTGTCATGTACTATGGAGGTAAAGCTGCAGGCGTATAAGGGACTAATTAGACCTGTCCTCGAATATGGGAGCACAGTATGGGACCCACATCAAATATATTTACAAAACTAGATAAATTGCTTCGCTGAGCGCAGCTGTATACCACCACAGATGTCCAACCCTGAAAAGTTGGGGCCAAAATGGACACAATATTCATGCTCGATACAGTTCTGAATTTGGATTGTAATTAAATTTTTGACACATAATAGGTTTCTGACACAGAATAACTGTAGTCAAAGAACTTCAAATTGGTTATATGATTTGAATTCATATTCAATTTTTTGCTTTTGTGCAATACACTATGCTAAATGACCCCCAAAAAAAAAATATTTGAAGAAATTTTCTTTAATTTCTGAAATCTGAAATGAGAAAATTGTCCCCTCCAATTTTTTTCACCTCCCCTTTCCTTATTCCAAAAATAATTCTTTCCCTCAAGTTATGGTCAGTATCTCAGACAATCATCATTTCTTAATACATAATTTACAAGCAGTGTAAGGAGGTAATCAAACATTGTTATTTAAATTGATTTGGATTACCTCCCTTACACTGCTTTTAAATTGTCTCAATTGTCCTTAAACCAGAAAAACCCTTGTTTTTCCCCTTTTTTTGTCCCTTATTCCTAAATGGTTTGAGCCATAACCCCCCAAAGTCAATCCTAACAATCCCTTTGTAGTATGGAAACTTGTGGTATAATTTCAGAGAGATTCATACACTTTGACACAAGTTATTGTCTGGAAACTACAAAAATGCTTATTTGGGACCCTTTTTTGGCCCCTAATTCCTAAACAGTTGGTACCATAACCCCCAAATTCAATCCCAACCTTCCTTTAGTAGTTATAAACCTTGTGTTAAAATTTTATTGATTTCTATTTACTTATACTAAAGTTATTATCCGGAAACCATCTGTCTTCGGACGACGCTGACGACGACGACAACGACGACAATGTGATACCAATTTACGACCAAAAAATTTTTAATTTTTGCGGTCGTATAAAAACGACCAGAAAAGAGCAGCGAGATTCATAACATCTAACTACAATTACGAACCAGGTAGTATGACTCCAATCTTAAACCAATTTAAACTTAAACCACTGAAGGATGGGCGAAGACAAAACAGGCTTATTTTATTTTGCAAAAGCATACACCATCTTGCCGAACTACAAACAGAAAATTTTCATCGACCACAAAGAACAACAAAGAACATACATATTCAACATTTCCTAAGAATCCCAGCCAAGACGGACACTTTGAAATTCAGCTTCCTACCAAACATGATAAAAGATTGGAACCTACTACCTCCGGATATCATCACAAGATGCAATTTGCAGAAGAACTAGCTAACTTGTTCACAGAAATTGGAAGGGGGGTCCCAAGTTGTAAGTGAAGTTACTAATATTGACACACGCGCGATGTAGTAATGTCCAAGGACATGACATCGTATCCAATTAAGATCAAGAAAATTAACAGCCTAATTTATGACAATACAATTTACGAAAAATAAATATAACAACCATGCACTGAATTACAGGCTCCTGGAACTTTTTCAAAACTGTCCTCATTCCTGACAAAAATGTCACGTCAATGTACAGTGGCGATAACTGCATGCTTCATACCCAGGTAAAGATGCCTCAACGCAATATTGCCCACATGCAAATATGTCATGCCTGGATACTTCAGAATATTTCATGTGTTTATACTATGACAGCACTTTCCAATTTAAATACTAAAGAAAATGTATTAAAGTAATAATGGTTATTGGAACGAGTTTATTGATGTGTAAACTAGACAGATACACTCACTATCCAGACTTGACTATATATGTGACTAGGAAAACACCGATAAACTCCTTAAAAAATCAGTTACTACATGTACTTATAATATCTATGAATTATGTCTCTATTGCTTACAGAACCATTTACCAGGAGTAGAAATTTATACTCAAATGGTCTTGAGATTGGTTTATACAATTATGAACAATGAAATAAGACTTAACATACAACATTGGTATTATAAAAATCTGAAGTTATATTTTACAGGGGCGGATCCAGGATTTTTGAAAGGGGAGGGCTTAACTCCATAAAACGGATTATATACAATGTTGTGGACGATTTCATGCTAAACAATCATATAAATCTTGAAAAACATGATATTAATTTTTTGGGGATATAAAAGGGAGGCGTACGCCATCTTCACCCCATGGATCCGCCACTGTTTTTATTAACCACTTTCGCCATTAACAAAGTTGTAACACCTCTTCTTTCCAGGAATACAATAATGACAAAAACAACGCAAAATCCAAACTGCTAGGAGTCTTCATTTATAAGTTATTCATCATTGATTAGATGTGTAAATCCCTCAAGGGAACACAATTTCAACTTAAATTATCATATTTATTATTTACGATCAAATACAATGTAAAATTACTTAAATCAATACAATAACTGTAGCATTTTATTAAATGAATTTTGTATTTAAATAGCATATTGGAAAAGACAATTGAAGGCAAATCATGAAGTAAGTAAACAGATGTTTAACATTTAAAGATAAAACAACCAGAAAGTTCTCATATCATAATTTTTTAAAGCTAAAACAATCACTGCCCCAAAACTGACAATAGTTCTAATGCGTCTGAATCTAAATTGCCATATCAATATAATATTTTTTTAACAGATCAACTTGTATGGTGTTCTTTTATAGCTTTTGTTCTAATAGGGCACATTGTAATGTATAAACATCCTCTACTGTTTTCTTCTTCTTTGGTGTTGGCTGTACACTGTACAAAAAAACAAGAATAATATTGAAAATTTCCAATCCAACAGTTAATTTACCTATACACGTTTTTGTAAATTTTGAACAGTCCCTTTTCTGAGGTGTGTCTTGACAGTCGATTAATTTCCTGCATTTCTAATCTAATTTGTTTTTGCTTAATACATGAAAAATTTGGGTATTCAGATTTGTCTTGTAGGGATACTTTTTTAGAAGCTATTTTAAGATGAGTGTCTGAAATGTTTTTAAGGGATGCATGAAGTTTGGAAATTTAATCTCCCAGGATATAAATGATTTCTATTTACCATAATTTTAAAGAAAAAAACCTACTAACTGCATCACATGAGACTTAACATTTTGAAAATGTGAACTTTTTTATCCTTGGATTTTTCAACCCTTTATCAGTGCTCATTTTTTTGAACATGAATAGAGAGTGCTAATATGACCCTTTGGACCACAATGTGGACCAATTTGATAAAAGGGCCAAAAATTCTAAATCTACACGGTTAGATTCAGCATATTAAAGAACCCCATATATTTATTTTTTGTAGAAATCAAACATAGTTTAATTTTGGACCTAGATTTCATGATTTGGTGTAACTTGAAAACTGGGCTCAAAATCAAATCCTTATCTAAATACATGTTTAGATTCGGCATATTAAAGAACCCCATGAATTCAACTTTTGTTAAAATCAAACTAAATTTAATTTTGGATCCTTTGGA
Source organism: Mytilus coruscus (assembly GCA_017311375.1). Classification (NCBI taxonomy): domain Eukaryota; kingdom Metazoa; phylum Mollusca; class Bivalvia; order Mytilida; family Mytilidae; genus Mytilus; species Mytilus coruscus. The sequence goes on along the minus strand of CM029599.1, from coordinate 22,248,750 downwards.
CTTTTATGTAGACCAATTTGAAAACAGGCCCCAAAAATAAAAAATCTAAATACACGGCTAGATTCAGCATATCAAAGAGCCCCATATATTCAATTCTTTTTTAAATCAAACAAAGTTTCATTTTGGACCAACTTGAAAACTGTGCCCAAAATCAAATATCTAAATACAGGTTAGATTCAGTATATCAAAGAACCCCAAGAATTCAATTTTTTTTTTAATCAAACAAAGTTTAATTTTGGACCCTTTGGACCTCAATGTGGACCAATTTGTAAATGGGCCCAAAATTAAAAATCTAAATACACCGCTAGATTCAGCATATTAAACCCCATTAAAATTGGTCAAGGGATAAGCATTTTTTACAAAGTATTAGAAAAGACTTGTTTTTGGCCCGAATTCCTAAACGGTTAGTCATAACCCCCAAAATCAATCCCAACCTATCTTTTATGGTATGGAACCTTGTGGTACAATTTCATAGAGATCCATATACTTATACTCAAGTTATTGTCTGGAAACCAGAAATTTCTAGTTTTTTGGCTCCTTTCTGGCCCCTAATTCCTAAACAGTTTGGGCCACGACCCCCAAAATCAATCGCAACCTTTCTTTTGAGGTATAAAACCCTGTGCTAACAAACGGTTGACACAGAGATATGTCTCGCCTTTTTGTAATTTTGATAGTATAATGCAAATATTGAATCCAAATGGCAATATTTAAACATGTAAACTATGCAAAACATTCAAAGTCAATGAACCATGACTTGAGGTGCAGGACCAAAAAACCTCCATGGAAATTAGAAATGCCAATGCTAAAAAACTGCATACCAAATACCACTGACTTGTCATAAGTGGTTAGCTTAACACTAACCTAAACACAAATTTTAACTTGTAAACAATGTTAAAATTTCAAAGTCAATGAACCCTGATAGGGGGTGGGGCCACATAATATCCATGGAAAAGGAGACTTGCAAATGTTAATTCTATCATTGACTTTACATAAACTGATCTAATCACAAACTTAAACATGTCAACTATGCAAAACATTCAGTCAATAGACCATGACTGAGGTGGCGGAGCCAAATAATCTCCATGGAAATGACATGTGCCAATGCTTATGCATCTGCATACCAAATATCATTAACCTACCACAAATTAAGGGGTTCCCCTTAAACTGACCTAGTCAGAAACTAATACATGTTAAGTAAGCAAAAGTTTCAAAATCAATACACCATGACTGCAGGGGCAGGGCCAAAATTATCTCCATGGAAATGGGATGTGCCAATGTAAATACAACTGCATACAAAATATGATTGACCTACCACTAGTGGTTCCCCTTAAACTGACCTAATCACAAACTAATACATCTTAAGTAAACAACAGTTTCAAAGTCAAGACCATGACTGAGGGCACGGGATCAAATTATCTCCATGGAAATGATATGTGCCAATCCTTATACAACTGCATACCAAATATCATTGACCTATCACTAGTGGTTCCCCATAAACTGACCTAATCACAAACTAATACATTGTTGACGCTGCAGCTGGAAAAAGTATACATAAGTCTCACTTTTTGACGTCAAGGCGAGGAAAAAAAAGATGTAATCATGATTACTTTTAGATTCCTTTTAGATTACATTCATATGATTACTTGCTGATTACAAATTTTTTATATATGGAAATAGTTTTTGATATACAAGCATGAATAAAATTTTTATTAAACTAGTATTTACTATGATTGATCCTTTCTTCTATATAACAAGTTTAGTATAACCAAGTTAGGGCATGTAGAGTGTATATGTGTAATTTTGTCAACAGTTCGCTAAATGAACTTACCATCCAAATGTTTCATTGTGGTATAAGTACTTGTGATACAAGAATATGCTATGAAAACATTTTGTGTTCCCCGATGGTACACCTCTGATATTAACTCTAATTTCAATTTACACAAAATTTTGTTATAACTACATATATTCAATAGCATAGAACAGTAATTTGGGGGATTTGAATCAAATTTTGACTTTGATGATCAACGTAAATGAGCCCACTTCAATAATAATGGAACTTATAATAATTTTTTTTTTTTACAATTTGTTTAAATTTTGTTTTCCATAAATATCTTAATATGTGCTTTTCAAGCATATCAGGTATTGAATTTTTTTATACAATCGTATACATAATGAAAATAAACTACTTATAACTGAAACTCAGAATTAATTATAGACAATTAATTTTTAATACCCAAACTCATCTATTGTTTGTCAAAAAATTGAAGTAGTGATTAACACCTGTAAAAACAAATGTGTCAATTATAACCCAACAGACAACAAGAGTGCACACGCTGAAATGTCTCGCCTTCTTTACTGACCTTTGATTTTATGCTGAAAGTCTTAAAGATAAAGGTTTTACTAAAAGTATCACATAAACTTAACATTTTTAATGATCTATGACAATGAGGTCAAGGTCAGATAAATCCTGTCAGACAGACATATACACCTTACAATTTTTCTATACACCAAATATAGTTGACCTATTGCTTATGGTAATTGAAAAACAGACCAAAATACAAAACCTTAATATTGACCAAAGAACCACGAAAATGAGGTCAAGGTCAGATTATACCTGTCAGACAGACATGTACACATTACAGTTATTCTATACACCAAATATAGTTGACCTATTGCTTATGGTAATTGAAAAACAGACCAAAATACAAAACCTTAATACTGACCAAAGAACCACGAAAATGAGGTCAAGGTCAGATTATACCTGTCAGACAAACAAGTACACATTACAATTATTCTATACACCAAATATAGTTGACCTATTGCTATTAGTATTTGAAAAACAGACCAAAACACAAAAACTTAACATTGACCAATGAAGTTATTGAACCATATAAATGAGGTCAAGGTCATATGATACCTGCCAGACAGACATGCACATCTTACAACCATTTCATACACCAAATATTGTTGACCTATTGATTATAGTACTTGTAAAACAGACCAAAACACAAAAACATAACATTGACCAATTGACCATGAAAATGAGGTCAAGGTCAGATGAAACCTGCCAGACTGACATGTACCTATTACAATCATTCCATACACCACATATATATTTGAGAAACAGACCTAATCACGTAACTTTTACCTTAAACACTGATCTCTGAAATGTGGTCGAGGTCAGGTGAACCCTGTCTGACGGACATGTAGACGTTGCAAAGAACCATACACCACATATAGTTGACCTACTGCTTATAGTATCTGGGAAACAGACCTAATCAAGTAACCTTAACCTTAAACACTGAACCCTGAAATGTGGTCGAGGTGAGGTGAACCCTGTCTGACGGACATGTAGACGTTGCAAAAAACCCATATACCAAATATAGTTATCCTATTACTCATAATAAGTGAGAAATTCACATCATATATCAAAGAAACTTTTTTTCAAGCAGTCGTTGAACCAAGAAAATGAGGTCAAGGACAATGGACCACATATGACAGACGGAAACTTCGTAACATAAGGTATCTGCATACAAGATATGAAGCATCCAGGTCTTCTACCTTCTGAAATATAAAGCTTTATACAAATAGTTTACATCGCCGTCGCCGCTGGATAGTAATACATATGTCTCGCATACTGTAACTTTCGTCGCAGGCGAGACAATAAAACTATTTGATCATTACTTTTTCATTATTCATGTTGTTTGTTCATGTCTTTTTATTTAATTGAAAATTTGCACTGGGCTAAAAATTTTATAAAAACAATATTATTTCTTTAACAGAGAAATAATACTTGTCAATGCTATCAAACTTTACACATGTTTCATTGCTCCAAGTCCACAGGCACATAGAGAATCTGGCGGGTTAAACAATGTTAGCGGGCGCCTAACCCTCCCCCTAACCTGGGACAGTGGTGTAACAATACAACATAAGAACAAACTATAACAAGAGTGGACACACAGAAATGTCTCGCCTGTCGTGTATTTCTAATAGAAGTTAATAATGTTGAAAGTAAATGCTATCAGACATACATTATAAATTTTAAGCTGTAAATAATGAGATAATGTCGCTGCTGCTGATGCCTGTATGAACGCTAAAGCTGCTGCCAGGCCTGCTGAAGACAACTATCATAGTGTCTTCATACTAATAATTGCATAGGTTATTATCCGCTATATGAAGATATGCTGGATAACTGTGGTTAAGAGTGAAATAACTTAGTGATATACCATTGATATTGATTATTGTGATTAAAGATGGCAGTGAAGAATGAAAAAAAGTAACATTGACCTATGAACCATGAAAATAAGGTCAAGGTCATATGAACCCTGCCAGACAGACAGATACGCCTTACAATCATTCCATACACCAAATATAGTTGACCTATTGCCTACATTTTCTAAGAAACAAAGTTCAGCATTAAAAATTAACACTGACCAATGAGCCATGTAAAAGGGGTTATGGTCATATGATACCTGGCGGATAGACGTAAACACCTTCTAAACATTCCATACACCAAATATAGTTGACCTATTGCTTATAGTTGAACAAAAATAGACCAAAACACCAAATTTTAACACTGAGCAATGAACCGTGAAAATCAGGTCATGGTCAGATAAAACCTGCAAGACAGACATGTACATCCTAAAATATTTCCATACACCAAATATAGTTCACCTATTGCATATAGTATAAGAAAAAAGGACCAAAACTAAAAAACTTAACTTTGACCACTGAACCATGAAAATGAGGTCAAGGTCAGATGACACCTGCCAGTTGGACATGTACACCTTACAATCATTCCATAATCCAAATATAGTTGACCTATTGCTGAAAGTATTAGAAAAATAGACCAAAAACAAAAACTTAACATTGAGCAATGAACCGTAAAAATGAGGTCTCTGTCAAATAAAACATGCCAGACTGACATACATCGTAAAATATTTTCATACACCAAATATAGTTGATTCTTTTTATACAGTATAAGAAAAACAGACCAAAACACAAAAACTTAACTTTAACCAATGAACCATTAAAATGAGGTCAAGGTCAGATGACACCTGCCAGTTGGACATGTACATCTTACACTCATTCCATACACCAAACATAGTAGACCTATTGCATACAGTACAAGAAAAACAGACCAAAACACAAAAACTTTACTATAACCACTGAACCATGAAAATGAGGTCAAGGTCAGATGACACCTGCCAGTTGGACATGTACACCTTACAATCATTCCATACACCAAATATAGTAGACCTGTTCTTATAGTATCTGAGATATGGACTTGACCACCAAAATTTAACCTTGTTCACTGATCCATGAAATGAGGTCGAGGTCAAGTGAAAACTGTCTGACGGGCATGAGGATCTTGCAAGGTATGCACATACCAAATATTGTTATCCTATTACTCATAATAAGAGAGAAATTAAGAATACTAAAAATCTTAACTTTTTTTTCAAGTAGTCTCTGAACCATGAAAATGACGTCAAGGTCGATGGACATATGACAGACGGAAACTTCATAACATAAGGCATCTATATACAAAGTTAGAAGGATCCAGGTATTCTACCTTCTGAAATATTAAGCTTTTAGGAAGTTAGCTAGCGCCGCTGCTGCCGCTGGATCACTATCCCTATGTCGAGCTTTCTGCGACAAAAGTCGCAGGCTCGACAAAAATCAGTTGAAAAAGGCTTAACTCATCAGATGGGTACAAACAGAAATACATATAACAATAAATGTGGATAGTGTCCACATGTGGACACAGATGGTGCCCCCGCTTGAATAGCATATAGTTATAAAGGGACATAACTGAAGAACGGTAAAAGTGACGCTACCCAAATTTGAACTTGATCTGAGTTTTGTGGTAATAAGCATTGTGTGTAAGTCTCATAACATTTGGTTGAGGCTAACTTAAGTAGAGAACAGAAACTAAAAATTCAGTATTTTTAGTATTTGTAAACACGCATAACTCTAGAATGGTTGTGTATAAGTTTTATAACATTTGGTTGAGACAAACTAAAGTTAGAGAACGGAAACTAAAAATTCAGCAATTTTTATGTTTATAAAGGGACATAACTCAAGAATGGTAAAAGTGTTTCACCAAATTTTGTACTTAATCAGTATTATGTAGTAATAAGCATTGTGTATAAGTTTCATAGCATTTGGTTGAGGCAAACTAAAGTTAAAAAACGGAAACAAAAAATTTGTACTTGTTTTGTGGTAATGAATATTGTGTATAGGTTTCATAATGTTTGGTTGGGGCAAACTTAAGTTACAGAATGGAAACTAAAAATTTTGCAATCTTTCGATTTATAAAGGGGCATAACTCAATAATGGTAATAGTGACACTACCCGAATTCAACTTGATCTGTGTTTTATCATTGGAAGTCAAAATTAAACATTGCATTGTATAAAGCATTGATTGTAGTTGATTCAACTATAATCATGGACAAAGGAAGATAACACCAATTTTAATAAAATGCTCCACAGGGCGCAGCTTGATACGACCGCAGAGGTCGAACCCTAACAGTTGGGGCAAGTATGGACACAACATTCAAGCTTGATACAGCTCTGAATTTGGATTATGATTAAATATTTGACACAGCATAGGTTTCTGACACAGAATGAATGTGGTCTAAGAACTTAAAAATTTTAAATTGGACATTCACCTATTATGGTCCAATATCCAAAATCTAAATACATGGTTAGATTCAGCATATCAAAGAACCCCAAGAGTTCAATTTTGATGAAATCAAACAAAGTTTAATTTTGGACCCTTTTGACCTCAATGTGGACAAAGTTGATAACGGGCCCAAAATCAAAAATCTAAATACATGGTTAGATTCAGCATATCAAAGAACCCCATACATTCAATTTTTGTTGAAATCAAACAAAGTTTAATTTTGGACCCCGATTTGGACCAACTTGAAAACTGGGCCCATAATCAAAAATCTAAATACATTTTTAGATTCAGCATATCAAAGAACCCTAATAATTCAATTTTTGTTAAAATCAAACTAAGTTTAATTTTGGACCCTTTGGATCTTAATGTAGACCAATTTGAAAACAGGACCAAAAATTAAGAATCTAAATACACGTTTAGAATCGGCATATATAAGAACCCCAATAATTCAATTTTTGATGAAATCAAACAAAGTTTAATTTTGGACCCTTTGGACCTCAATGTGGACCAATTTAAAAACGGGGTGCAAAATCCAAAAACTTAATACACGGTTAGATTCAGCATATTAAAGAACCCCAAGAGTTCAAGAATAAAACCCCATTGAAATTGGTCAAGAAAAAAGCAATTTATACAAAGTATCTTCTTTTGCACAATACTGTGCAATTGAATATTTCTTGCAATTGCGCAATACTGTGCAATTGAATATTTCTTCCTATTGCGCAATACTGTACAATTGACAATTTCTTGCTATTGCACAATATTGTGCTATTGGATATTTCTTGCTATTGCGCAATACTGTGCAATTGAAGATTTCTTGCTATTGCGCAATACTGTGCAATTGAAAATTTCTTGCTTTTGCACAATACTTATTATATAATAATTTACACATCCTGTTTGGTGTGTATCTCCTGCCATATCATTATTATTTGCTTTTAAATATAAATCAGAAATAACCAACTTAAAATGGAAAATTTTAAAGAAAAAAAAAGGAAAAAAAGGAAAAAAAATCCCCCCAAATTTTTGAACCCCTTATGATTCATCACCCCAAACTCAATTCCAGCCTTCCTTTGAGGTATGGTACCTTGCAGTACAATTTCAGAGATCCATACACTTGAACACAAGTTATTGTCTGGAAACTAGAAAATGCTTATTTTGGCCCCTTTTGGCCCCAATTCCTAAACGTTTCAGGCAATTACCCCAAACTCAATTCCAGCTTTCCTTTGTGATATGGAACCTTGTAGAACAATTTCAGAAAGATCCATACACTTACACACAAGTTATTGTCATGAAACTAGAAAAGGCTTGTTTTTGCCCTTTTGTTGCCCCTAATTCCTAAAATTTTGAGGCAATTACCCCAAAAATCAATCCCAGCATTCCCTTTGTGATATGGAACCTTGTGGTACAATGTCAGAGAGATCTATACACTAACACACAAGTTATGTCTGGAAGTTACAAAAATGCTTATTTTTGGCCCCTAATTCCTTAACTGTTGGTACCATATCCCTCAAAATCAATCCCAACCTTCCTTTTGTGATATTGAACCTTATGGTAAAATTTTATAGAGATCCATTCACTTAAACTAAAGTTAGAGTGCGAAAACCAATGTGTCTTCGGACGACATCGACGACGCCAACGTCATACCTTTGCGGTCGTATAAAAATTACTTGATATTCAGAAAATAAAAATTTTGCAATTTTTCCATATTTATAAAGGGGCATAACTCTAGAACGGTTAAAGTGACGCGACCAAAATTCAAACTTGATCTGTGTTTTGTGGTTATAAGCATTGTGTATAAGTTTTATAACATTTGGTTGAGGCAAACTTAAGTTAGAGAACGGAAACTAAAAATTTTGCAATTTTTCCATTTATAAAGGGGCATAACTCTAGAACGGTTAAAGTGACGCCACCAAAATTCAAACTTGATCTGTGTTTTGTTGTAATAAGCATTGTGTAAAAGTTTCATAACATTTATTAGACCGTTGGTTTTCCCGTTTGAATGGTTTTACACTAGTAATTTTTGGGGCCCTTTATAGCTTACTGTTCGGTGTGAGCCTAGGCTCCGTGTTGAAGACCGTACTTTGACCTATAATGGTTTACATTTATAAATTTTGACTTGGATGCAGAGTTGTCTCATTGGCACTCATACCACATCTTCTTATATCTAGTTGAGGCAAACTCAAGTTAGAGAACGGAAACCAATTTTGGGACATATGTACGTACGTACAAGGGTAAAACTTAATGACCCACTGCTACGGCGGGGGCATAAAAACAGAGTGGACGCGGTAGAGTACTTATACATCCCCACAACATAATAACACAAAGTACAGATCTGAGAGTACTTGCAGTTACCGACAGCTAGTTCAAAGCCAATAACAACTAATAAAGAAATCATGCATCTAAGACTAAAATATCAATCAGTACACATCCAACATCCAATGGAATTAGTGTAAAGCCGTCAAAAACAGTCAGAGAAAAACATGACCTTGTGCAATGTCAAGATACAAGTATCGACAGATTGTAGAGCCATGAATGTGCATATGTATATAAAAATAATGTTTAGTTTGATTTTAATTTACTGATAACACAATCAATATTAATACCAATAAAAACAATATTCAAATTTCTAATTAGTGTTGAATTGATAACCTTTTAGATAAGTTTATTTAAAGGAACAATAAGTTTAACCGGATCGTATCTAAACTTCCGGGCTCAGTAAACAACATCACCGTAAAAATTTAGGATGTGCTATCCCATTTGAAATAAGTTTTCTAAAGGTACAACCAAACTTCAAAACCAAATCTTTATATCCATGGAAGAATTTAGTAAAGGTTTTAAGTAATTTGTGGTAACGAAATCCCTGACTTAATAATTTACCAGTAATACATAGATTACGTCCATTAAAATCCAAAACGTCACAACAGACACGGGCATAGCGAACGAATTGTGATATATAAACACCGTAAGATGGTGCCAAAGGAACATCACCGTCTGAAAAAGAAAAATTAACAATAGGGAAAGAGAATCGTCCCTTTGGTCGTAAATTTTAGTGTAGAGTTTCCTGTGTAAAACTGAAATATCTAAGTCTAGGAAAGGAGTTATTACCGTTTATACTTGATTTATTTAAAGTAAGTTCCTTTGGGTAAATTTCGGCAGTATATCTAGAAAATTCCTGATTATTTAACGAAAAAATATCATCAAGATAATGGCAAGTGTTGTTGAATTTATCATCAACTAAATGTAATTTAGACGGGTCTTTACTGAGTTTGGTCATAAACTGTGATTCATAACAATACAAGAACAAGTCTGCAATAAAAGGGTCGCAATTGGTGCCCATAGGAATACCTACAACCTGTCGATAAACTTTATTGCCGAAACGTACATAAATATTATCAAGGAGAAAATTAACAGCTGCAATCATCAAATTACACCTCCAGTAAGTATATCTAGCATATTTACCTTTCTCATTAGAGAACAAGGCTTTAAATGAGTTGCAGCAAATATATTTGCATTCAGATTTACCAAACGACCATTTGATTAAATAGGAAAACTTGTGTTTGATAAGATTGTGTGGAAGTGTAGTGTAAAGAGTTGAAATGTCAAAACTGTCAACAGAATCAAAAGGACCATCAAAACCACGTAATTTATCTAAAACATCCGAAGAATTTTTTACACTCCAAAACTAGTTAATTCCACTTTTTTCATATATTTTATTATAAAAGTTAATGATAAGTTCTTTGATAGTAGTCAAGGAACTATTTAAAAGCACTGAAAGATTAGTTGTAGAACACTTACTAGAGGCCGAGATGAAACGATATTTTACTGGTTTTTTTTGTGTTGTTTAGGAAACCAATACATAGTAGGGACCTTCAAATGTTCAGAAGAGGCCTTAAGCTGTGATGTGGTTATGATGATTGTTTAATATATGACTCTCTCTGGAGCGCACGGACTTGAATGAAGAAGAATTTAAAATTTCATTCTTTAGAACGTCCGGGTAGTATTTACGGCATACCACCACCACATTGTTGGCTGCTTTGTTGGCCGGTGTCATATGGTATTTTGAACCCCCCTGCGGTATATTGAACCCCCCTGTTTTAGATAAATAGTATTGCAGATTATCTAGTTTACAATATACCGGAGGTTTAGTAGGGGTCAAAATACCGTAGGGGGTCAAAATAATGGCTGTAATTTTCAAAATATCTTTTCAAGCATGTTAAATACATACAAACTACTTATTGAGTATTACTACTATATAAAGGAGTTAAAATAGCTAGAATTTTTTAAATAAAAGGTCTATAGTAGGGGGTTCAATATACCGCAGGGGGGTCAAAATACCATGGCTAAGTAAAATTTTCAGAACATCTTTTCCAGCATGTTAAATACATACAAACTACTTATTGGAGTATTACTACCATTTAAAGGAGTTAAAATAGCTAGATTTTTTTCAAATAAAAGGTCTATAGTAGGGGGTTCAATATACCGCAGGGGGTCAAAATACCATGGCTAAGCAAAATTTTCAAAATATCTTTTCCAGCATGTTAAATACATACAAATAACTTATTGGAGTATTATTACAATTTAAATGAGTTACAATAGATAGAATTTTGAATTTGAAGGTGTAAGGGGGGAGGGTGAACATACCATGGCAGGGGGGTCAAAATACCATGGCAAAGTAAAATTTTCAAAACATCTTTTCATGCATGTAAAATACATACAAACTACTTATTGGAGTATTACAACTATATAAAAGAGTTAAAATAGCTCGAATTTTTTAAATAAAAGGTCTATAGTAGGGGGTTCAATATACTGCAGGGGGTCAAAATACCATGGCTAAGTAAAATTTTCAAAATATCTTTTCCAGCATGTTAAATACATACAAACTACTTATTGGAGTATTATTACTATATAATGGAGTTAAAATAGCTAGAATTTTTTAAATAAAAGGTCTATAGTAGGGGGTTCAATATACCGCAGGGGGGTCAAAATACCATGGCTAAGTAAAATTTTCAAAATATCTTTTCCAGCATGTTAAATACATACAAATAACTTATTGGGGTATTATTACAATTTAAATGAGTTACAATAGATAGAATTTTGAAAATTAGGAGGTGTAAAAGGGGGGGGCAGTCAACATACCATGGCAGGGGGGTCAAAATACCATGGCAAAGTAAAATTTTCAAAACATCTTTTCATGCATGTAAAATACATACAAACTACTTATTGGAGTATTACAACTATATAAAGGAGTTAAAATAGCTAGAATTTTTTAAATAAAAGGTCTATATTAGGGGGTTCAATATACTGCAGGGGGTCAAAATACCATGGCTAAGTAAAATTTTCAAAATATCTTTTCCAGCATGTTAAATACGTACATACTACTTATTGGAGTATTATTTCTATATAAAGGAGTTAGAATAGTTAGAATTTTTTAAATAAAAGGTCTATAGTAGGGGGTTCAATATACCGCAGGGGGTCAAAATACCATGGCTAAGTAAAATTTTCAAAATATCTTATCAAGCATGTTAAATACATACAAACAACTTATTGGAGTATTATAACAATTTATATGAGTTACAATAGCTAGAATTTTGAATTTGGAGGTGTAAAATGGGGGGGGGGTCAATATACCATGGCAGGGGGGTCAAAATACCATGGCAAAGTAAAATTTTCAAAATATCTTTTCATGCATGTAAAATACATACAAACTACTTATTGGAGTATAATTACTATGTAAAGGAGTTACAGTAGCTAGAATTTTGAAATTGGAGGTGTTAAAGGGGGTGCAATATACCATGGCAGGGGGTCAAAATACCATGGCTAAGTAAAAATTTCAAAATATCTTTTCATGCATGTAAAATACATACAAACTACTTATTGGAGTATAATTACTATGTAAAGGAGTTATAACAGCTAGAATTTTTGAAATTAAAGGTATAGTAGGGGGTTCAATATACCATGGTAGGGGGTCAAAATACCATGGCAAAGTAAAATTTTCAAAATATCTTTTCCAGCATGTTAAATACATACATACTACTTATTGGAGTATTATTACTATATAATGGAGCTAAAATAGCTTGAATTTTTTAAAATAAAAGGTCTAAAGTAGGGGGTTCAATATACCGCAGGGGGTCAAAATACCATGGTTAAGTAAAATTTTCAAAATATCTTATCAAGCATGTTAAATACATACATACAACTTATTGGAGAATTATAACAATTTATATGAGTTACAGTAGCTAGAATTTGAATTTGGAGGTGTAAAAGGGGGGAGGGGTCAACATACCATGGCAGGGGGTCAAAATACCATAGCTAAAGTAAAATTTTCAAAACATCTTTTCAAGCATGTAAAGTACATACCAACTACTTATTGGAGTATAATTATCTTATAAAGGAGTTAAAATAGCTAGAATTTTTTAAAAAAAGGTCTATAGTTGGAGTGTTCAATATACCGCAGGGGGGTCAAAATACCATGGCTAATTAAATTTTCAAAATATCTTTTCCAGCATGTTAAATACGTACATACTACTTATTGGAGTATTATTACTATATAAAGGAGTTAGAATAGTTAGAATTTTTTAAATAAAAGGTCTATAGTAGGGGGTTCAATATACCGCAGGGGTGTCAAAATACCATGGCTAAGTAAAATTTTCAAAATATCTTTTCATGCATGTAAAATACATACAAACTACCTATTGAGTATGATTACTATGTAAAGGAGTTAAAATAGCTAGAATTTTTTAAATTAAAGGTCTATAGTAGGGGGTTCAATATACCATGGCAGGGGTCAAAATACCATGGCAAAGTAAAATTTTCAAAATATCTTTTCATGCATGTAAAATACATACAAACTACTTATTGGGGTATAATTACTATGTAAAGGAGTTACAGTAGCTAGAATTTTGAAATTGGAGGTGTTAAAGGGGGCAATATACCATGGCTAAGTAAAAATTTCAAAATATCTTTTCATGCATGTAAAATACATACAAACTACTTATTGGAGTATAATTACTATGTAAAGGAGTTATAACAGCTAGAATTTTTGAAATTAAAGGTATAGTAGGGGGTTCAATATACCATGGTAGGGGGGTCAAAATACCATGGCAAAGTAAAATTTTCAAAATATCTTTTCATGCATGTAAAATACATACAAACTACTTATTGGAGTATAATTACTATGTAAAGGAGTTAACACAGCTAGATTTTTGAAATTAAAGGTCTATAGTAGGGGGTTCAATATACCATGGTAGGGGGTCAAAATACCATGGCAAAGTAAAATTTTCAAAATATCTTTTCATGCATGTAAAATACATACAAACTACTTATTGGGGTATAATTACTATGTAAAGGAGTTACAGTAGCTAGAATTTTGAAATTAAAGGTGTAAATAAACTGTTATCACAGAGATATGTCTCGCCTTCTTGTAATTTTGATAATGCAAATGTTGAAATTAAAACAGCAATACTTTAACATGTAAGTTATGCAAATATTCAAAGTCGATGAACCATGACTGAAGGTACATGGCTAAACAATCTCCATGGAATGAGATGTGCCAATGCTAATACAACTGCATACCAAATACCATTGACTTATTATAAGTCGTTCCCTTTAAACAAACCTAAACACAAACATTAACTTGTAAACTATGTAAAAGTTTCAAAGTCAATGAACCATGATCAGGGTGGGGCTATATAATCTCCATGGAACGATACTTGCAAATGCCGACACATTTGCATACCAAATATCATTGACTTAACATTAGCAGTTCATCTTAAACTGATCTAATCACAAACTAATACATGTAAACTAAGCAAAAGTTTCAAAGTCAATAGACCATGACTGAGGGGCGGGCCAAATATTCTCCATGGAAATGAGATGTGCTAATGCTTATACAACTTAACACCAATTAACATTGGCCTTCCACTAATGGTTCCCTTGAACTGACCTAATCACAAACTAATACATGTTAACTTAGCAAAATTTTCAAAGTCTATAGACCATGACTAAGGGTGGAGCCAAATAATTTCCATGGAAATGAGATATGCCAATGCTTATACAACTGCATACCAAATATCATTGACCTACCACTAGTGGTTCCCCATAAATTGACCTAATCACAAACTAATACATGTAAACTATGGAAAGTTTCAAAGTCAATAGACCTTGACTGAGGGGGCAGGGCCAAATAATCTCCATGGTAATGAGATGTGCCAATGCTATTACAACTGCATACCAAATATCATTGACCTACCACTAGTGGTTCACCATGAACTAGACCTAATCACAAACTAATACATTGTTGACACCGCCGTCGCCATCACCGACGCCGGAAACAGCATACCTAAGTCTTGCTTTTTGACTTCGTCAAGGCGAGACAAAAAGGGGGGGGTCAATATACCATGGCAGGGTGGTCAAAATGCAAAATGTTTTGAAAATTTTACATAGCCATTTTGACCCCCCTGCGGTATATTGAACCCCCTATTATTTAAAAATTTCTAGCTATTCTTACTCCTTCACAAGGTAATAATACTCCAATAAGTAGTTTGTTTGTATTTAACATGCTGGAAAAGATGTTTTGAAAATTTTACTTAGCCATGGTATTTTGACCCCCCTGCGGTATATTGAACCCCCCTACTGTAGACCTGTAATTTTAAAAAATCTAGCTATTCTAACTCCTTTATAAAGTAAAAATACTCAAATAAGTAGTTTGTATATTTTGAACAGGCTCGGAAAAGATGTTTTGAAAATTTTACTTATCCATGGTATTTTGACCCCCACGGTATATTGAACCCCCTACTATAGACCTATCATTTTAAAATTTCTAGCTATTCTTACTCCTTTACATAGTAATCATACTAAGTAGTTTGTATGTATTTAACATGCTAGAAAAGATATTTTGAAAATTTTACTTAGCCATGGTATTTTGACCCCCCTACTATAGACCTCTAATTTTAAAATTTGTAGCTATTCTAACTCCTTTACAAAGTAATAATACTCCAATAAGTAGTTTGTATGTATTTAACATGCTGGAAAAGATGTTTTGAAAAATTTTACTTAGCCATGCATGGTATTTTGACCCCCCTGCAGTATTTTGAACCCCCTACTATAGACCTCTAATTCAAAAAATTCTAGCTATTCTAACTCCTTTACATAGTTATAATACTTCAAAATGTAGTTTGTATGTTTTGAACAGGCTCGGAAAAGATGTTTTGAAAATTTTACCTAGCCAAGGTATTTTGACCCCACTGCGATATATTGAACCCCCTACTATAGACCTTTTATTTAAAAAATTCTAGCTATTTTAACTCCTTTATATAGTAGTAATACTCCAATAAGTAGTTTGTATGTATTTAACATGCTAGAAACGATATTTTGAAAATTTTACTTAGCCATGGTATTTTGACCCCCCTGTGTTATATTGAACCCCCTACTATAGACCTCTAATTTCAAAATTTGTAGCTATTCTAACTCCTTTACAAAGTAATAATAATCCAATAAGTAGTTTGTATGTATTTAACATCCTGGAAAAGATGTTTTGAAAATTTTACTTAGCCATGCATGGTATTTTGACCCCCTGCAGTATTTTGAACCCCCTACTATAGACCTCTAATTCAAAAAATTCTAGCTATTCTAACTCCTTTACATAGTTATAATACTTCAAAATGTAGTTTGTATGTTTTGAATAGGCTCTGAAAAGATGTTTTGAAAATTTTACCTAGCCAAGGTATTTTGACCCCAATGCGATATATTGAACCCCCTACTATAGACCTTTTATTTAAAAAATTCTAGCTATTTTAACTCCTCTATATAGTAGTAATACTCCAATAAGTAGTTTGTATGTATTTAACATGCTGGAAAAGATGTTTTGAAAATTTTACTTAGCCATGGTATTTTGACCCCCCTGCGCTATATTGAACCCCCTCCTATAGACCTATTATTTCAAAATTTCTAGCTAATCTAACTCCTTTACATAGTAATCACACTATAGACCTATTATTTTAAAATTTCTAGCTATTCTTACTCCTTTACATAGTAATCATACTAAGTAGTTTGTATGTATTTAACATGCTAGAAAAGATATTTTGAAAATTTTACTTAGCCATGGTATTTTGACCCCCCTGTGTTATATTGAACCCCCTACTATAGACCTCTAATTTCAAAATTTGTAGCTATTCTAACTCCTTTACAAAGTAATAATACTCTAATAAGTAGTTTGTATGTATTTAACATGCTGGAAAAGATGTTTTGAAAGTTTTACTTAGCCATGCATGGTATTTTGACCCCCCTGCAGTATTTTAAACCCCCTACTATAGACCTCTAATTCAAAAAATTCTAGCTATTCTAACTCCTTTACATAGTTATAATACTTCAAAATGTAGTTTGTATGTTTTGAACAGGCTCGGAAAAGATGTTTTGAAACTTTTACCTAGCCCATGGTATTTTGACCCCACTGCGATATATTGAACCATAGACCTATTATTTCAAAATTTCTAGCTAATCTAACTCCTTTACATAGTAATCATACTCAAATAAGTAGTTTGTATGTATTTAACATGCTGGAAAAGATGTTTTGAAAATTTTACTTAGCCATGGTATTTTGACCCCCTGCGTATATTGAACCCCCTACTATAGACCTGAAATTAAAAAAATTCCAGCTATTCTTACTCCTTTACATAGTAATAATACTCCAATAAGTAGTTTGTATGTATTTAACATGCTGGAAGAGATGTTTTGAAAATTTTACTTAGCCATGGTATTTTGACCCCCTCCCCCTTTTTGACCATAGGAAATTTCAACTCCCTTTATATGTTAAGTTTTCAAATAAGCAAAGCATTCAAGGTACATGGTCTAGTCATACTGTTTAAATAAGGATTTTTAATGAAATTTTGTTGTTAAGGCCTTCAGCATGTTCAGAGCACTTATACCGAGCCATGTCATTTTTTTCCTACCATGGAAAATTTACCTCACCTTTTGGTATGTATGATTTTCAATCTATTATAAGCTTAAAAGTAATGTATAATGTTCTTATTATTATCTAGAATAAAAAAAACAGGGGGGTTCAATTTACCATGGGGGTTCAATTTTCCATACAGGGGGGGTTCAATTTACCATGGGGGGGGTTCATTTTACCATAGCGGTATTTTGACCCCGGGGTCAATTTACCATGGGGTTCAAAATACCATATGACATTAGAGAACAAGGCTGTAAATGAGTTGCAGCAAATATATTTGCATTCAGATTTACCAAACGACCATTTGATTAAATAGGAAAACTTGTGTTTGATAAGATTGTGTGGAAGTGTAGTGTAAAGAGTTGAAATGTCAAAACTGTCAACAGAATCAAAAGGACCATCAAAACCACTTAATTTATCTAAAACATCCGAAGAATTTTTTACACTCCAAAATAGTTAATTCCACTTTTTTCATATATTTTATTATAAAAGTTAATGATAAGTTCTTTGATAGTAGTCAAGGAACTATTTAAAAGCACTGAAAGATTAGTTGTAGAACACTTACTAGAGGCCGAGATGAAACGATATTTTACTGGTTTTTTTTGTGTTGTTTAGGTAACCAATACATAGTAGGGACCTTCAAATGTTCAGAAGAGGCCTTAAGCTGTGATGTGGTTATGATGATTGTTTAATATATGACTCTCTCTGGAGCGCACAGACTTGAATGTAGAAGAATTTAAAATTTCATTCTTTAGAACGTCCGGGTAGTATTTACGGCATACCACCACCACATTGTTGGCTGCTTTGTTGGCCGGTACAAACACAAACTGCTTTGAAAGTACTTGAAGTTTGTTTCTTATTCTAAAAATAGACGTATTATGTACTCTTTTATTTATTTCTGAATTATTTTCAAAATGTGATATTCGAATATCCACAACATTCATACATTTATTTAAATAAGAATCAAGAGATTTTTTATCAGATTTTTCCCGTTTACACCAGTTTTTACAATACGATGAAAGAGCGTCTTTTGTGACCTGACGACACTGTTTCCAATCTATTTTAGATGGACAATATTTTGGTCCTTTTTTCAAAAAGTTTTTAACCTCATGGTCTTGAACGATATTGAAGTCCCCCGTAATAACATGGCCATAGGGATCATATCTAAAATTCGATGATTCACAGTCTCAAGTTGAAGGAGTAGATACATGTATTTTAAAAAAAAACACAATATTTCACAATAAAATGCTCTGCGGGGTGCAGTCATAATTTTGATTGTGATTAAATATTTGACACAGCATAAGTTTCTGACACAGAATGATTATGTGGTCAAAGAACTGAAAATTTGAAATTGGACTTTTACCTATTATAGAATGGATGATTCGATTCTTTAGAAAATGAAAGGATATACATGTACAAGTCACTACTAATGACCAATGGGGTTGTATGAGAACGTATGATTAGGAAGGCAGATTGACACAAATTTTTTAGAACATGTCAAAGATATTTAAAGCAAGGAAATCCCATGCTATTGGAAACCCTTGTCAAAGCAGACGAGTGTGAGCGTAAACTTATTCCTGCAATTAAAGGTTGAAATACCAAAGAATATAATTCAAATGAATGAACAAATTTGAAGTAAAAAGTTAATTGAAATTAAAGAATACATACCATTATAAGCTATATCTGTTTCAATGCTACCAACTCCACTGAATGAGGCACTATCTTTCATTACGTTTATGACATTTTTCTCAGCAGAACTAAGTTTTGCAGGTGGTGGTCCATCTCCTGTCTTGCCCATTTCCTTTCTGGAGTATGTAAATTTTTCTTTGGCCCCTCGGGACATGTTTCTATTTTTATTTCTTATTTTTTCTTTAGTTCTGATGCAGAAACCTAAATTGTTACCATACTTCATTTTTTGCTTCTGATTTGAAATTTCAGGACTGGATCCCACTTTTTTCAACAACTCGAACTCATTAGTCACCTAACTACTAATTAAATTTGCCTCAATCGAGGTAAAATTGGCTTTTCTATTCCTTGATAGTTTGTTTGGAGTGTTTTCAGTCAATTCAGCCATCTTGGTTACAGGAAGTGAATATTTTATGTGCATTATGGGTAACAATTTATTGACTCCAAACGCAGAGTAAGGTAGCATTGTCGTTAAAAAATTTTGAACAACACATTTAAACGCATATGTTAGCTAGCGACTTCGTTAAAATTAAATTAAAGAACCTAAGTGAGCGCGCTCACATACCCCACGTCCCCACATTGTCACTGGAGAAATAAAATAACTTTAAGAAAAAAAACTGTATAAGAAAAAAAAAATGAATCATAATTTCCTGTCGATATGCACATCTACATAGTATATCCTTATTATCTACAAAGTTTCATGAAATTCTGTTGTGTGGTTTCAGAGGAGTTGTGATGACAAACTGTTGCAGAGGTATATTGAAGCAAATAAGTTCAAAGGGGTGTAACTCCTAGAAAAAAAACTGAATCATAATTTTCTGTCGATATGCACATCTACATAGTATGTCCTTATTATCTACAAAGTTTCATGAAATTCTGTTGTGTGGTTTCAGAGGAGTTGTGATGACAAACTGTTGCAGTAGTATATTGAAGCAAATAAGTTCAAAGGGGCGTAACTCCTAGAAAAAAAATTGAATCGTAATTTCCTGTCGATATGCACATCTACATATTATGTCCTTATTATCTAAAAAGATTTCATAAAATTCTGTTGTGTGGTTTGAGAGGAGTTGCGATGACAAGAAACAGGACTGACGGACAGACGGACAGATTGACAGACAGACAGACGGACGGGTCAAACATTATACCCTCCACAACTTAGTTGCATGGGGTATAACAACTCGTTAACCATAATTATCCTTAAGGCTAATTACAACACTTTTGAACAACCGAGTTGATATAGTGTTGATGGTTTAAAATATAGCTTCTTTTTTTTCTGACAATACAAAAAAAATCCATAGTAAAATTTTATTAACCATTACCAGTGACATCATTGAAGGAACCAAGGCAACTGCCTCGTTGAAAAAAGATCTTTACTCCTTTAATTAACATTTTCCACCTAATGCATTGGACGCTTTAAGCTATTTGTATCATGTGTATTGTTCATAAGTATTGCGAAATGCTACAGAAGTAGAGAAATGTACTCAGTTAAAACTGACAAATTTATTTAATCTGTCACCAAGCAAAGTCAGCAGAAGTTTAAATAGATGATCCAGCTTATGAGCTGTCTACAAACCATTAATCAAAGCACGAACGCACTGGAAAAGGTATTTGCAGTATTCTAAGAAATATACACGAGTGAATTGTTCCCCCTTTCAGACCAAGTACAAGATTAGTTCTGTTATCACAAGTCACGAAATATTTCATACCAATTACAACCAGTAAAACAATTGTCAGTTTTGTAAAAACACTTTTACCTGTATAAAATATAAAATCCAATGATCTACTAACACTTGATAATCAAAAGAAACGTGATATCGTCAATCAGATTACATTCATCATTCATAATCATATTTAAATTTTCATTTATTGATTCAGATTCTAGTAGCATGGTCAATTCATGAGGAATTGCACGTAAGGGTTATCAATATATTTCAATTTAATATTTTGCATTCCACAAATCATTATTACCATAAATAAGTCTTGCAATCCCTATTTATATTTAACCAGTAAACCATTTTTCATCACAGGAATTCAGGGAAAAGTGTTAAGTTATTTGGAGAAACTCAGATAAATTTCATTGGCACCACCAGTTCCTTTGGAGCCCAGATCTGGCCACCTGTAGAGCTCAGTGTCTTATCAATGAAGTCCAGAACTAACCAACATTGCTCAAAGGAGCCCTGAGTTCAGAATGTAAAGCCCTGAGCTGAACAATAAAATTAAGATGGAGCCCATCATGACTATGACTGTTATGCTAAAAAATATTTCCATTGGGGAAATTCTCTTTCCTTAATCAAAGAACTTCAAACACGTTAAAAACAAATTCTTTGACACTTCCTGACTGTAAATGATATGTCACAATGGCAAAACACTACAAACAAAACAATGCAGGCTTGTCACTATCTAGAAATTGAACTTGAGGCTCGTTACAGCATGTGTTGCTTACCTAAATCTTCAACAATGGCCAATTTTTAGAAAAATTATTCATTAAAGGGGGATTATTCCATTTAGAGTTAAATGACGATTTCAGTCATGTTGACATATTTGGAGATCTTATCCTGCTTATCATATAACGTTTTTAAAGTTTCTATCTATCTATTATATTTTCAAAATTAGGTAAAAAACGCAAAAAAATGGCAAAAAATATCATTCAAGGGCAGTAACTCCAACAACGAGTCACTAAAGATTTCGGCCATGATAGCTTGTTTGTAGATATTGTCTTGCTGATAATTTTTGCTATTCAAAGTTTCTATCAATCTTTTATAGTTTTCAAGATAATAGGCAAAAGTGCGAAAAAATGAGAAAAGTCGTCATTCTAGAGCAATAATTTCAATAAAGAATCGACTTACGATTTCGGTCATGTTAAGTTATTTGTAGATCTTGTCTTGCTGATCATTTTTGCTATTTAAAGTTTCTATGTATTATTGTTTTCAAGATATAATAGGCAATAAAATGCTTCGCTGAGCGCAGCCTGATATGACTGCCGAGGTCGAACCCTGAACAGTTGGGGCAAATTTGGACACAATATTCAAGCTTGATATTGTCTGAATTTGGATTGTGATCAAATTTTTTGACATAATATAGGTTTCTGACACAAAATAAATGTGGTCAAAGATCTTAAAAATCTATTGTGCAATACTGTGCAATTGAAGATTTCTTCTTTAAACTTTTCAAAAATTTGAAATTTGAAAAATTTTGAAAAAACAAAATATGAACCCCTTAAGAAAATTGGAAAAAAAATCCCCCCCAAACTTTTTGAACCCCCTTTGAAACAATTACCCCCAAACTCAATCCCAGCCTTCCCTTTGTAGTATGGAACCTTGTAGTACAATTTTAGAGAGATTCATACACTTAAACACAAGTTATTGTCTGGAAACTAGAAAAATGCTTGTTTTTGGCCCCTTTTTGCCCCTAATTCCTGCACGTTTGGGGCAATTATCCCCAAACTCAATACCAGCCTTCCCTTTGTGATATGGAACCTTGTGGTACAATGTCAGAGAGATCCATACACTTACACACAAGTTATTGTCCAGAAAGTACAAAAATGCTTGTTTTGGTCCCCTTTTTGGCCCTTAATTCCTAAACTGTTGGTACCATAACCCCCAAAATCAATCCAAACCTACCTTTTGTGGTATTGAACCCTCTTGTAAAATTTCATAGAGATCCATTCACTTAAACTAAAGTTATTGTCCGGAAACCAAATGTGTCTTCAGACGACGACGACGACAACATCATAGCATTATACGAACACAAAAAAAATTTTGCAGTCGTATAAAAATGCAAAAAAACTGGGAAAAATCGTCATCTTGGACAATAATTTTAATAAAGAGTCGGACGATTAATGAATTCGGTCCTGTTGACTTATTTGTAGATCTTGTAATGCGGATAATTTTTGCTAATTAAAGTTTCTATGTATCTATTATAGTTGTCAAGTTATTAGGCAACAATGCCAAAAAATTGGAAAAATCGTCGTTGAAGGGCAAAAACTTCAATAAAGAGTCGACTAACGATTTCGGTCATGTTGTCTTATTTGTAGATCTTGTCTTGCTGTTCATTTTACTTTTTAAAGTATCTTCTGATCCATTACAGTTTTTAAGATAATGTTCAAAAATGATCAAAAACTAGAGGCTCTCAAGAGCCTGTGTCGCTCACCTGTATTTACTGATGCTTTGGAAATCATGTAAAATAAGGTTAAAATCATAATTAATAGTATTAGATATTAGAAATTACAATGATATCTAAGATAATAACAAAAAACTGCAAAATTTCTGTAAAATTACTAACTCAGGGGCAGCAACCCAACAACATGTTGTCAGATTCGTCTGAAAATTTCAGGGCAGATAAATCTAAATCTGATGAACATTTTTGCTACCTGTCAGATTTGCTCTAAATGCTTCAGTTTCAGAGATATAAACCAAAAACTGCATTTTACCCCAATGTTCTATTTTTAACCAAGTCAGCCATGATGGTTGGAAGGCGGGATCATCGGACAAATTTTATAAACTAGATACCCTTATAATGATTATGGCCAAGTATGGCTAAATTTGTCTCAGTAGTTTCAGAGAAGAAGATTTTTGTAGAAGATTACAAAAATTTACAAAAAATTGTTAAAAATTGACTATAAAGGGCAATAACTCCTAAAGGGGTCGACTGACAATTTTGATCATGACGACTTATTTGTAGATCTTACTTTGCTGAACATTATTGCTGTTTACAGTTTATCTCTATCTATAATAATATTCAAGATAATAACAAAAAACGGCAAAATTTCCTTAACATTACCAATTCAGGGGCAGCAAACCAACAACAGGTTGTCAGATTTGTCTGAAAATTTCAGGGCAGATAGATCTTGACCTGATAATCAGTTTAACCCTATGTCAGATTTGCTCTAAATGCTTTGGTTTCAGAGATATAAGCCAAAATCTACATTTTACCCCTATGTTCTATTTTTAGCCACGGCAGCCATCTTGGTTGGTTGGCAGGGTCATCGGACATATTTTTTAAACAAGATACCCTAATGATGATTGTGGCCAAGTTTGGTTAAATTTGGCCCAGTGGTTTCAGAGGAGAAGATTTTTGTAAAAAGCTAATGACGACGGACGACAACGACAACGACGGACGACGGACGCCAAGTGATGAGAAAAGCTCACTTGGCCCTTCGGGCCAGGTGAGCTAAAAACTGAGAAAAAGCAACATCACAAGGCAATAGCTTCAATTAGGTGTCTACTAACGATTTCGATCATGTTGACTTATTTGTAGATCTTGTCTTGCTGATCATTCTTGCTATTTACAGTTTAAAATTCTCGAGATATTAGGTAATAAAATGCTCCGCATGGCACAGCTTGATATGACCGCAGAGGTCGAACCCTGAACAGTTGGGGCAAGTATGGACACAACATTCAAGCTTGATACAGCTCTAAATTTGGATTGTGATTAAATATTTGACACAGCATAGGTTTCTGACACAGAATGAATGTGGTCTAAGAACTTAAAAATTTTAAATTGGACATTTACCTATTATGGTCCAATATCCAAAATCTAAATACATGGTGAGATTCAGCAAATCAAAGAACCCCAAGAATTCAATTTTTGTAAAAATCAAACTAAGTTTAATTTTGGAACCTTTGGACCTTAATGTAGACCAATTTGAAAACGGGACAATACTGTGCAATTGAATATTTCTTGCTATTGCGCAATACTGTGCAATTAAAAATTTCTTGCTATTGCGCAATTGGATATTTTTCTTGCTATTGCGCAATACTGTGCAATTGAAGATTTCTTGCTATTGCGCAATACTGTGCAATTGAAGATTTCTTGCTATTGCACAATATTGTGCAATTGAAAATTTCTTGCTATTGCACAATACTTAATACAATAATTTTCACATCCTGTTTGGTGCGTATCTCCTGCCATATCATTATTATTTGCTTTTAAATATAAATCAGAAATTACCAACTTAAAATGGAAAATTTTAAAGAAAAACTAGAGGCTCTCAAGAGCCTGTGTCGCTCACCTGTATTTACTGATGCTTTGGAAATTATGTAAAATAAGGTTAAAATCATAATTAATAGTATTATATATTAGAAATTATAATGATATCTAAGATAATAACAAAAAACTGCAAAATTTCTGTAAAATTACTAACTCAGGGGCAGCAACCCAACAACATGTTGTCGGATCGTCTGAAAATTTCAGGGCAGATAAATCTAAATCTGATGAACATTTTTGCCACCTGTCAGATTTGCTCTAAATGCTTCAGTTTCAGATCTAGAGATATAAACCAAAAACTGCATTTTACCCCCATGTTCTATTTTTAACCAAGTCGGCCATGATGGTTGGAAGGCGGGATCATCAGACAAATAAGATACCCTTATAATGATTATGGCCAAGTATGGCTAAATTTGTCTCAGTAGTTTCAGAGAAGAAGATTTTTGTAGAAGATTACAAAAATCTACGAAAAATTGTTAAAAATTGACTATAAAGGGTAATAACTGCTAAAGGGGTCGACTAACAATTTTGATCATGACGACTTATTTGTAGATCTTACTTTGCTGAACATTATTGCTGTTTACAGTTTATCTTTATCTATAATAATATTCAAGATAATAACCAAAAACGGCAAAATTTCCTTAAAATTACCAATTCAGGGGCAGCAACCCAACAACATGTTGTCGGATCGTCTGAAAATTTCAGGGCAGATAAATCTAAATCTGATGAACATTTTTGCCACCTGTCAGATTTGCTCTAAATGCTTCAGTTTCAGAGATATAAACCAAAAACTGCATTTTACCCCCATGTTCTATTTTTAACCAAGTCAGCCATGATGGTGGGAAGGCGGGATCATCAGACAAATTAGATACCCTTATAATGATTATGGCCAAGTATGGCTTAATTTGTCTCAGTAGTTTCAGAGAAGAAGATTTTTGTAGAAGATTACAAAAATTACGAAAAATTGTTAAAAATTGACTATAAAGGGCAATAACTCCTAAAGGGGTCGACTGACAATTTTGATCATGACGACTTATTTGTAGATCTTACTTTGCTGAACATTATTGCTGTTTACAGTTTATCTCTATCTATAATAATATTCAAGATAATAACCAAAAACGGCAAAATTTCCTTAAAATTACCAATTCAGGGGCAGCAACCCAACAACAGGTTGTCAGATTTGTCTGAAAATTTCAGGGCAGATAGATCTTGACCTGATAATCAGTTTTACCCTGTGTCAGATTTGCTCTAAATGCTTTGGTTTCAGAGATATAAGCCAAAATCTACATTTTACCCCTATGTTCTATTTTTAGCCATGGCGGCCATCTTGGTTGGTTGGCAGGGTCATCGGACATATTTTTTAAACTAGATACCCTAATGATGATTGTGGCCAAGTTTGGTCAAATTTGGCCCAATGGTTTCAGAGGAGAAGATTTTTGTAAAAAGCTAACGACGACGACGACGGATGACGGATGACGGACGCCAAGTGATGAGAAAAGCTCACTTGGCCCTTTGGGCCAGGTAAGCTAAAACAGGAAAAAAATAAAAAAATCCCCCCCCACCAATTTTTTGAACCCCCTTATGATTCATCACCCCCCAAACTCAATCCCAGCCTTCCCTTTGTGGTATGGTACCTTGCAGTACAATTTCAGAGAGATCCATACACTTGAACACAAGTTATTCTCTGGAAACTAGAAAAATGCTTGTTTTTTGGCCCCTTTTTGGCCCCAAATTCCTGAACTTTTAGGGCAATTACCCCCAAACTTAAACCCAGCTTTCCCTTTGTGATATGGAACCTTGTAGTACAATTTCAGAAAGATCCATACACTTACACACAAGTTATTGTCATGAAACTAGAAAAATGCTTGTTTTTTGCCCCTTTTTGGCCCCTAATTCCTAAAATATTGAGGCAATTACCCCCATAATCAATCCCAGCCTTCTCTTTGTGGTATGGTACCTTGCAGTACAATTTCAGAGAGATCCATACACTTGAACACAAGTTATTGTCTGGAAACTAGAAAAATGCTTATTTTTGGCCCCTTTTTGGTCCCTAATTCCTAAACGTTTCGGGCAATTACCCCCAAACTCAAACCCAGCTTTCCCTTTGTGATATGGAACCTTGTAGTACAATTTCAGAAAGATCAATTACTTACACACAAGTTATTGTCATGAAACTAGAAAAATGCTTGTTTTTTGCCCCTTTTGTTGCCCCTAATTCCTAAAATTTTGAGGCAATTACCCCCAAAATCAATCCCAGCCTTCCTTTTGTGATAAGGAACCTTGTGGTACAATGTCAGAGAGATCCATACACTAACACACAAGTTATTGTCTGGAAGTTACAAAAATGCTTATTTTTGGCCCCTTTTTGGCCCCTAATTCCTTAACTGTTGGTACCATAACCCCCAAAATCAATCCCAACCTTCCTTTTGTGGTATTGAACCTTATGGTAAAATTTCATAGAGATCCATTCACTTAAACTAAAGTTATAGTGCGAAAACCAATGTGTCTTCGGACGATGACGACGCCAACGTCATACCAATATACGACTGCAAAATATAAAAATGAAAAAAAAAAATGATTAAATATGTCATTTTAGGGCAATAACTCATATAAGAAGCAGTCTGAAGTTTTGATGTCAATAGACATGAGGTAGATCTCATCATTAAGAACATTTTCGCTCCAGTCAGATTTACTTTGTCTATAGCGGTTTTTAACATAAGGGCCATTTCAAAAAAAATGAGGCAAAAGTGTGACATGGGGGGTCCAATTTCAAACTCAATATTTTGTATTTTTTTTTGTCTTGCCCTATTACCGATACTTTAAATTTTATAATTCCAAAGGTTCAGGCAGAATGAAACAGACACGTTGAATAATTTTAAATTTTAATAACATACATCTCAAAAAATTTGAAAGAAACCATACTACTTATAAACAAGTTTGGTAATAAAACAGTCAAGAAAACATTGCTCTAACCTTTTCCAAATGAAAGTCAATATAAAAAGAAAAATTTTAATACCAAAATTTCCATATTTTCTGCTTAATCATATAATAACAATCAAATTGAATAGCTTAATTTGAAAAAAATAATAATAACTAGTGATTGAAGTTTTTGCCAAAAAAAAGAATCTTAATATATTTCAGTTAAAATAGTAAACTTTGAAAGCCCTGAGTTTTTGTGATCATTTGAAAAAAAAAAAATGTCATTTCATTGTACCGTTTTTATGTAATTGTATGCAGAAAAAGCCTTCTATTTTCAGTATTTTGTCACACTCCTGACATATTTTACAAAGATTAAAAAATGCTTTAAACTTTCACAAAAATTCACTTAACACATTGCTATATCATTGATTTCAATTACTGATATTTTTACCATAAAACAGGACTTTCTTATATTTTATTGTTTTAATGGACATCAAAGAGAGGCACCCAAAAATGTCAGGAGTGTGACAACTGTCTTTAAACATCTACCAAAGAATACATAGGACTTAATGTTTTCTTCTTCTTTATTTTCAGAGTGGCTATTCAAAGAAGGAAAAAAATACAACTGTGATATGTTTATATCATAGATGTGGGAGTGCATTATATATGTCAGGAGTGTGACGCTTTTTTAAGGCATTTTCTGTCAATTCATAATTTCACAAGGACAAGTTCCACAAGTTTCTTTGTGTTAGAAATGTTAAAACCAAGTTATATTCCTATCATTTACCTCTTAAATGTGTTATTTATTATGATTGTTTTGGCACAATAAGTTTTAATTAGTCATTTTTCTAATTTTTGTGCACAGTAATGCAAATTTATCAAAGGAAATAAGTGTCTACAACTATAATATTATATAGGAAAGTGAGGAAATGTGTTTTGTACAAAACAGAACAATTATTTTGATTTAAAATGGTATATTTAAAGAAGTTTCAAGGATTAACCATTCCGATGTAATTCGTCACACTCCTGACATGAATTTAACAATTTAAGGAAAATATGAAAATTAGCTATATTTTTAGGACAGATAATTGAAAGACAGCTAGTAAAATGAAGAAACTTCTGGTAAAACTTTCATTCCTTAAAACATTCACTAGACTTGCTGAAATAAGCCAGGCAAAATTCTCTAGAAGAAATGAATCAAAGAAAGAGACTTCGAAAGAGAGAACCCGCAAATACTGGCTGAATCTAAAATTGAAAAATGATCAGAGGAAGTCAGACAATCTTAAACAAAATAAAAAACTACAAAACCAAGCTAACAAAAAAAAGCTTAAAGAAAGAAGAACTTTGAATTCCAAATTTGATAAACAATATAAAGAAAAACAAAGGCAGTGGCAGAGAAACAGTAGAAAAAGAAAGAAAGATAAAAAAGAAGTTGGGTTGAATAAGGACTTAGAATCGAACAAAAACAGCTCAGATTCAAATGAAAACAGACCTGTGACCCTGTCAGAATCCGGATCTATAGTGAGAAAACGTGCACAATGCACAAGAAAACAACTGCCACAAAGCCCAAATGCTTGAGCAAGTACTTTGAAACACATCTTAAAAAATGCTACACCAAGAAGAAAGAGCCTTCTAGACGGGAACAAGCATTTGGGCTTTGTGGCAGTTGTTTTCTTGTGCGTTGTGCGTTTTCTCACTGTAGATCCAGAATCTGACAGGGTCACAGGTCTGTTTACATTTAAATCTGAGCTGTTTTTGTTCCATTCTAAGTCCTTATTCAACCCAACTTCTTTTTATCTTTCTTTCTTTTCTATTGTTTCTCTGCCACTGCCTTTGTTTTTCTTCATATTGTTTATCAAATTTGGAATTCAAAGTTCTTCTTTCTTTAAGCTTTTTGTTAGCTTGGTTTTGTAGTTTTATTTTGTTTAAGATTGTCCAACTTCCTCTGATCATTTTCAATTTTAGATTCAGCCGATATTTGCGGGTTCTCTCTTCAAGTCTCTTTCTTTGATTCATTTCTTCTAGAGAATTTTGCCTGGCTTGTTTCAGCAAGTCTAGTGGATGTTTTAAGGAATGGAAGTTTCACCAAAAGTTTCTTCATTTTACTAGCTGTCTTTCAATTATCTGTCCTAAAATATAGCTAATTTTCATATTTTTCTTAAATTGTTAAATTCATGTCAGGAGTGTGACGAATTACATCTGAATGGTTAATCCTTGAAACTTCTTTAAATATACCATTTTAAATCAAAATAATTGTTCTGTTTTGTACAAAACACATTTCCTCACTTTCCTATATAATATTATAGTTGTAGACACTTATTTCCTTTGATAAATTTGCATTACTGTGCACAAAAATTAGAAAAATGACTAATTAAAACTTATTGTGCCAAAACAATCATAATAAATAACACATTTAAGAGGTAAATGATAGGAATATAACTTGGTTTTAACATTTCTAACACAAAGAAACTTGTGGAACTTGTCCTTGTGAAATTATGAAATGACAGAAAATGCCTTAAAAAGTGTCACACTCTGACATATATAATGCACTCCCACATCTATGATATAAACATATCACAGTTGTAATATTTTTTTTTCTCTTTGGAATAGCCACTTCTGAAAAATAAAGAAGAAGAAAACATTTAAGTCCTATGTATTCTTTGGTAGATGTTTAAAGACAGTTGTCACACTCCTGACATTTTGGGTGCTTCTCTTGGTGTCCATTAAAACAATAAAATATGTGATTTAGAGCACCAATATACCCTTTATTATAGAGCTAATATACCAATACAAACTTATTTCACATACTGACATTATTAGACTTTAAAACATGGTTACAAGGAAGCCTTGATTTTAAAAGTGTAATTTTTGAAAGACTTTTCTTTTGTACATACCTTCACAATAAAGGTCAGTGTTTACTTATTTTAAAATTTTATTGGACAAAATTACAAAATATTAAAGTCTAATAATGTAGCAATTACTAGATATATTTCAGTATAGCATAAAAACAATCCACTTTTTAAACAATACTTTGAAAATTTTATTTTTTAAATGTCACGCTAAAAGTGTTACACTCCTGACAAAAATGGCCTGTTTTTTAGCATTTCTTTGCAGTGGTTTGAGATATCTTCATGAAACTTAGCAGCAAGCTAGCCCTGACTATTCTGCATTTTGTGACGCTTGTATTATGATTCTAAACTTAACTAATAAAAATATACCACAAAAGTAAAATCTTCATTTTTTTTAAATGGCCCATAATAGACAAAATAAATGGGAATGTGTCCATGGAACACAGATGATGCCCCACTTGCATATAACATTATAAAGGGACAGAACTCAAGAATGGTAAAAGTGGCGCTACCCAAATTGTACTTGATCTGAGTTTTGTAGTAATAAGCATTGTGTATAAGTTTCATAACATTTGGTTGAGGCAAACTTAAGTTAGAAAACGGAAACGAAAAATTCAGCCATCTTTCCATTTGTAAAGGGGCATAACTCAAGAACTGTAAAAGTGACGCCACCAAAACTCAAACTTGATCTGTGTATTGTGGAAATAGGCATTGTGTATAAGATTCGTAACATTTGGTTAAGGTAAACTTAAGTTAGAGAACAGAAACGAAAAATTCAGCAATTTTCCCATTTGTAAAGGGGCATAACTCTAGAAAGGTAAAAGTGACGCCACCCAAATTCAAACTTGATCTGTGTTTTGAGGTAATAAGCATTGTGTATAAGTTTGATAACATTTGGTTCAGGCAAACTAAAGTTAGGGAACGGAAACCAATTTCGGGACGTACAGACGGACCGACGGACGTACAGACAGACAAGGGTAAAACTTAATGCCCCCTCCGCTACGGCGGGGGCATACAAATACATTTTACTTGGTTAAATTTGGCCAAGTAGTTTCAGAGGAGATGACCTTTGTAAAGTTTACAGACAACGGACGACGTTGGACAACAATGACGCCAAGTGATGGCAAAAGCTCAGACTGTTCAAAAGTATATGCAAATCGCAAACAAATGTCGCTGTGAGTGTGTGGAAATCACATATTTAATGCATTATATGTAATACAAAAGAACTTTGTACAAGAGTAAAAAAGTGTAAAATTTTTTTAACACTTGAATGCTTGATGGACTCTTAGCTTAAAGAAAACATTGCCACTCAGTCTAAAATACCAAATCCAAAAATAATCGTTTCAAAACACTTCTTACTCTATACAAAGCAATGTAGACCCTGTCTCCAGGGTTACCTATATAAGTTATCGCCCTTACTATTGAAATGCAAAAGTTCACGTGCTAAAGAGACCAATTATACTTGAATTGGTTATTCTTGAGAAAATATTAAATTTAATTATCAATTTTTTATCAAGATCAGATTAAAGTAAAGTATTCAGTGGCACTGCCATTTTCCTGAATCATCCTTTTACATATAATCAACTACAGAATCAGAATTGTATTAGTCAGACCACCTGGCCCCTCACTGTAGTCTCTCATGAAGTAATGTGTATAAATTTTAACAATTGCTGCTGCAAACAATATTTAAAAGTATTCAAATAAACAATCCTGGGACGGCTATTGTTCAGTTATTAGGCCTTTTCCCAAAAGATTTCACTCAGATATCCACTGAACTACTGATGAAGACTCACTGGTAAAACTTCAGTAAATTTTATACATTGTCATGTTTAAGAGTCCATGCAGGCCCTAAGACAGGGTGTCTCAAGGTGGTTATTTTGGGTCATGATGCTCTAACGTTTAAAAGTCAAACTGCAAACATAATCTCGTATTGAACATTTTTCCCTAGTATTTTTTTTTATGATTTTTCCGTCGGGAGCCAGTCGGACAAACTGCATAAATAAAAAGCATGACGAAAAAAGTGCGGAAAACTGATCATTTGAGTGAATTTTCTAAATCGAAGGACCATAACTCTGCATAAAATCAGCAGACCAGAACAAAAATTGCTCTTGATCTGTAACTTGTCATGATTAAACTATATACCAATTATCAAATCAATACCTTCAAGCAAGACGAAAAAAAAGTGCGGAAAACTGATTATTTAAGTACATTTTCTAAGTCCAAGGCCCATAGCTCTGCACAAAATCATCAGACTGGAACAAAAACTTGATCTGTAACTTGTCATGATAAAACAATACACCAAACATCAAATCAATATCTTCAACCACGAAAAAAAAAAAGTATGGAAAACTGATTTGCCAGACCGACGGATGGACAGACAGACAGACGGATGGAGTGCAAACCTAATGTCCCCTTCGACTTCGTCGGTAGGGGACTAAAAACACACATTGGTTACGGGTATTGTGTCTTTTGTGTCCTGAGATTCAGTCGGAATCAAAATACCTCGGCGAAATTTTCAGGTCCCAGGTAAGACCTACTGATCTTTATATAGCAGTGTTACTATAAGAAAGGAATAAACACACTTTCTAAATCCAAAGGCTGCTTCTGTTGCATCATCTTCCTTAATACTTATAAACTTGCTCTGTTGCCGCAATGTCAAATTAGTATCCTACATAATTTCGTAAAATAGGTATTTACTATCACTGAAATCCGTTTACATGGACCAGTTTTGCATTGGGAATAGCTCAATATTTGACTCTAAATCATAGGCAGAAAAGAGACTGCATTTAAAATACAACACAAACAATTGACTATCACTGCGCCCAGAAACAAAGTCTATCATATAACTGTAAGCGGATAACATTCTAAGTGAAGCGATTAAAATTTACAATCCATTTAAATATTGCGTTTGAGGAATGTTCAACTGAATTAACCTAAACCATACTATTACTCGATCTTGAAACAACTAAAGAATGTGCAATCTATTTCAGGTCGGTAAACAAAATGGCATGTACATCATGCCAATAAAGGCAATGCCTTTAAATTAAATATAAGACCAGATTTATCTCCCAAATTCTCACCTAGGGATATTGTAGTTTTTAAGATAATAGCCAGACAAGAATATGCGTCCATAGGACACCCTGCCCTCCTTGCACTATCACATTTTCATGTTCATTGGACCATGAAATTTTGGTCAAAACCCTAATTTGGTAGGTATATTAAACAGTTAACTTAATAAGCAACATGTGTACTTAGTTTGAAATTGATGTGAACACACAATACATTAAGTCTTATGAAACGAATTTCTTGTAATTATAATGTTATTGAAATTATTGAAACAATACATCCATATATACTAAACTAAATCCTGTATGCACGTTTTTTACATAAATTACGAATCTATACTGTATTATCGACAAATAATAATATTTTCAATGATTGTTGATAGCAAGCTAATTAACTTTCGAGTTTGTTGCCGAAGTTTATCGGATCGTGACATTGATACTCAATCAACACAGAGCATGTGGACCACGTGCAAAATAAGTTAATTATTAGAGACATGATATTATTTTTTTATATTTTGCATGCATTCCTGTTTGTTAATTAAACTCTTCCGTGACAGTTGTTATACGATTTGGTGTAATAAATTTGTTCTTAATAATCAGTTATTACATTTTTACCTTCAAGTCCACGTTTGTTTACATTCTTTCATCACGGTTTTTCCCTCGCACTTGCGCTGTGCGGTGGCGGAAGTTCTAATGAGAGGTCTCGTAGTTAAGGTTACTGCATACAGGAAAAAATGTGCTTCGCCCACAGAGGTCCAACCCTGAACAGTTGGGGCAAAAATGGACACAATATTCAAGCTTGATAAAGATCTGAATTTGGATTGTAATTAAATATTTGACACATTATAGGTTTCTGACACAGAATAAATGTATTCAAAGAACTTGAAATTGGTTATATGATTTGAATTTATATTCAATTAAAGATTTCTTGCTGTTGTGCAATACACTGTGCTGTTGCGCAATACTTAGTAAATCTGTTTTCAGACTATATACAAAGAATTAGCAAAATAAATTGTGATCCCCAATTTTCTTTTGGAAAATTAATAATTTCTTAAATCTTGAGGAAAAAAATTGACCCCCAAACCCCACCCCTTTTCCAAAAAAAATAAAATTAGAAGAAATTTTCTTTTTGTAAAATGTGGTACAATTTAAGAGACATCCATACACTTAAACACACGTTATTGTCTGAAAACTAGAAAATGCTTGTTTTGGCCCCTAATTCCTGAACGGTTTGGGCAATTACCCCCAAAATGAATCCCAACCTTCTACTTGTGGTATTGAACCTTGTGGTACAATTTCAGAGCAATCAAAATACTTATACACAAGTTATTGTCCTGAAACTAGAAAAATGCTTGTTTTGGGCCCCTTTTTGGCCCCTAATTCCTAAACAGTTGGGACCATCACCCCCAAAAACAATCCCAACCTTCCTTTTGTGGTATTGAACCTTTTGGTATAGAGATCCATACACTTAAACTAAAGTTATTTATTAAAGTTATGTCCGGAAACCAAATGTCTTCGGACAACGAAGACGACTGATAGCAATGTACGAACGCAATTTTTTTGCGGTCGTATAAAAAGAGCCCTTATGTCCATGTATACTTTACTGATCCTTTCAATATACTTATTCTAAAAGATTATCAATTGAACTTTGAATATTGTTGAATATTTTTTTATCGGTACTTAAATTTATTTTGTTAACAATAAATTAAAACATAACTAAATGTGTATTGCTATGAAGTTTTGAGCACTTATGTTCCTACATCCTGTCAATACTTATATTCTGACTTTGCATAGGGTCATGTTTTTTTCCAACGGTTGAGTCTTTTCAATTTAATCCTTTCATGTGTGTGTACTTGTTAATATTTTGTCTTGGATATATGAGTATTGTAATAGTTGTAATCGGCTTCATTGTTAAAGGCGGTACAGTGATCTATAGTTGCTAACATCTACGTCATTTGGTATCTGGTGTATAGTTGTCATTGACAATAATACCACATCATCTTATTTTTATATAGAAATGTCTTTTCAAGGCAATTCAAATAAATATGTTTTAGGGTTTAAGATCTGATTCATTTTTGGAATATTTAACAATTTATTATAGAAGTGGTTGTGGCATGATCCCTATGTGCAAATAAAAAATCGTGTGATGCAAAAAAAATGTAGAAGAGATAAATCTGACCAGTTTAGCTCTTGTGAGCTAAAATTTTACACAAATTTATTAAATATAATCTTACTTCAGCTTTCAGTACAGTTCTTGTAGTGAAATCTTTTGCACAGTCAATGAAACACATTTCTGTCAATCTGTTATACTGTGATAAAAATTCTTTGAACTGAAAAGTAATTTTTGAGCAATTTAGGTATATCAAATTTCAGAGAAAACAACATGAAAATATGAATTGAGATCGGATATTATTACTAATGATTGTTTTATTGAAGATCAAATAAAATGATACATATTGGTTAGGTCATCTTGGACAATTTGACCCAAATTAATACTTCAGCTTTTTCTTTCTAGTTCAAATTTTTCCTTAGCAATTTATCTTTTATATAGATGATATATTATGATATCTGCAACCGATATTGTCAAATGGTAAAGTTGGAGTCAACGCGAATTAACTCTGTAAAAGTTTTTATGGATGCCATCATGATTTGGTTTGACCACTTGGAATATCTGTATAAAAGATATGTTCCAGATGTTGTAGTCACAGTCCCATCCTGATTTCCTTGATTGTAACATCGGTATCAGGTCGTTCAAGCCCTAAATCAATCTGGCCTAATTATTAAAAGTAGTTCCGGCCCAATAATAAAATAATGAATAATTACTACAAAAGTCGAAGATGTTTGTGAAATAATTAATTCAGGGTATGTGGCAACTTACACATGAAAAAGTTGTGTACATTTCGCTAATGATTAGAGCATATTTTTAGGAAACAGTATTGATGACCAATGACGGCAAGTAAGTATCTCTTCAATGGAACATTACCCAATTTGAAATTCTCAACATATCAAAAAAGAAGGTTTGTGTGCATCAGATTGATGATCAGCTTATCTCAGTGTAACCAAATGTTATAAAAACCAGTTGAAAAGACTGTTAAGATCAAATGCATATGAAAAATTGAGGACTAATGTTGACTGTTTTTTATAATTATTATGCATACACAATAGTCTTGATAACTTCTAATAAAATCAAAATTAACATAAATGCTATATATATCTTCTGCATAATCATTATCCTATTCATTAAAGGTGGTAACTTTATTTTAATGTAAATATTTTACATTAAAAACTATGTATTTCGACCTGTTATAGCAAAATTCTATATGGAAATCTCAAAAAATATTCGAATAAATATCTCATTTAATGAAAATAATATATTTCAATATGCGTCAAAGACACAAATTTTTATCATCTACCATTTACTATTCATAAACTGTTGACACAGAGATATGTCTCGCTTTTATAATTTTGATGGTAAAATGCAAAGGTTGAAATTAAAATAGACATTGAAAACATGTAAAATATGCAAAACATTCAAAGTCATTGATCCACGATGATAAGGCAAGGCATATAATCTCCATGTAAATGAGACTTCCAAATGCTTACACAAATGCATACAAGCTATCATTGACTTAATATATGTAGTTTATCTTAAACTGATCTTATCACAAACTTTAATTTGTAAATTATGTAAAATATTCAAAGTCAATAGACCACATCTGAGGGGAAGGGACCAAAAAACCTCCATGGAAATGAGATGTGTCAATGCTACAGCACAGATTTTAGTGAGACCAATTATTCGTTCATAATATCCACTGAACCAGGGTGCTCTGTTCGGAATTAATTCCCAATTAGTTCCCAAAGTACCAAGGTTTTCATGAAGCGAGGGTGAATTTGTCAAATGTTGAATTTCCTTACAGTCATTAATGAAAGTTAACACATTATCCGCAATAGGTGTTCTAGGAAGAAATTTCCGGCTGGCAAATCCCCTAAACGATGACTCAGTCAAATAAGAAATGATATCCAGATGAAGGGCTCTAGTTGAGACACAAGAAAATAAACATAAATAAACTCTGAGTTAAAGTGTTTTTTGCTATTTCGTACATTTTCGTATTTCGTCTACTCTTTCTTTTGATAACGGCAGGGGGGTCTGGAATTGAGAAGGGCTTCATTGTAGTTTTCCAGTATATGACACATTTTCTTAAAATTGACTGACGCATTGACGTATCCTTGGAATCCATTATCCAGTATGTTTGATGAAGATGTGTCACAGTCCTACTTACTCCATGTGCAAATTTTTCTCATGAGCGTCCATAATTACAAGAGATGTAGATCTGTATTTAATGGGCATTAAGAAAGGCTATTTTGCGGTATCCTTGATAAATGCATAATCGATCCGTCCTTGACATCTGAATATTTCATTTTCATCTTTGTACAGTCTCAATTATTTTACTATTAACGATCGTTTATTGTCATGTTTATATCTGTCTGGAAAATAAGTTCCATTTTTTATCAATAATATTGCTGCGTCTTGAATTTCTTCCACGGTTGGCGATGTAGCTTTTTTTTTTTGGTTTTTCTTTTCCGTTCTACAATTTCTTATAAACCTAGTCATTCTCAATAATTTCTTCAAGCTATTATGTAGGTTAGATGGATAATCCTATGAATTCCGTGTTCATTTTCATTAGTATCTGCTGGCACCGATAAAGTTGTATCTTGCTGTTCCTCATCCTCGCAAGTCGAAGTTGTCAGAGTAAATATGTTTCCATTCCAGCTTACGGGATTCATATTTGTTGGGCAATATCTCTACTGTTGCATTTTTACAATTCCTTTTAATTCCTTAACACGAGATTCTATAAATTTCTTTAATGGTTTGGTTGATGATATCCATTTTAATACAATTTGACTATCAAATTGAAAATTAATTTCAATGTCTCCTAAGTTTTCTATTAATTAATGTGCAAATCCTGCTCCCAATAGGGCTCCCATTAATTCGAGATTGGGCAAAGTTGTTCTTTTAAGCGAATGTTCTTCGACATTACATTGAAGACTGGCTTCCCTTATCAATATATGCACATGTGCCATATGCTATCTGGCTTCCATCCGTAAATACTTGTAATTTATTACCTGGTGTTTTATCCACCATATCTGCTTCTGAAAAATAGCACCTTGGTATACATATAGCAATTACTTGTCACAAGTCAAGGACTATGTCCCTCCATTTTGTCTTTAACTCGTCTGGTAAGGGTTTGTCCCATTCAAATTTTCTCTCCCATAGTGTTTGCATAAGATTTTAGCAGAGACTGTTACCAGACTTGATATCCAAAGAGGATCAAATATCATAAAAGTTTGTTGTAAAATGTCATGTTGTGTTAAACATATCTGTTCATCAATTGTTAAATTGTCCTGAAATGAAATAGTATCACTTTCATTGTTCCATGTCAACTCTAAAATCTTCATTGTGTTGTCACTGTCTAAGCAACCTTCTGTAGTAGCTTTTTGACAGAATTTTGAGTTACTTGAGAACCAAGATCTCGAATTAAATCCTCCTTCTGCAAAACGTTTTCTCGATTCTCGATAAAAGGACAGTAACTTGTCCTCGTCCGAAAACTAGATAAAATGTTGTCGACATACAGACCATTCTTTACATTCTTTAATAAATCTTTAATAAATTTGTGTTACAGAAAGGATTCAGGTTTAAATGTTTAATAATTGTGGCATGTAAAATGAATGGAGAGCGGATGGTTCCAAATAAAACTACCTGAAAACGGAATGTAAAAAGTTATGGTCAGGTCGTTTTGATCTTCAAACCATAATAAATCTCTGTCATCCTTATGTAGCTCAACTTGCAAAAAAGGCTTCTCTATGTCAGAAGTAACTGCATACTTGTTCATCCTAAAGCTGGCAAGTATTCATATCTGGTGGAATTGTTCTAAGGCAGTCATTCAGACTTGGTTTATTTGCAGATTTCCGACAACTACAGTCGTAAACTATTCTGATTGGTGTTGTAGCTAAGTCATTCTTCATGCCATGGTTAGTTTACAGGTATGTAGTGCACTTTGTGGTCTGAACATTTATTTTCATAATATTTTCTATAAATCCATGTTTTTCTTGATCCGCTATTATCTGTCCATATAATTTCAGTGTTTCTGGTTCCCTGTGCTGCTCAGTCTACTGGTTATGCTGAATAATCTGTTCTTGGTTACGTTATATTTACTCGGTAGCTCAGGAAAATCCTCTTCCCATGACAATTTAGCCATATATTGATTGTCGAGATATGCTTTAGTCGACTCGTATGTCTCGTAGCAATGTTTGTCCTTTTTTGTTGATTCATCAGGCGTTACTCCCAAAGATTCCAAAAATCGTCCCACATCTACCTCTTCCTTCTTGTGTTGTACTAAAACATTGAACATACCAGCCCCGGACCTCAATTAAACTGATAGAAATTAATGTCTTCATCATATATGAAAATCAACCACAATCCCTCCAATTATGGATTTAGTATCATGTCATAATTATTATACAAGAAGAACATAACCCGTATCATGCCAACAACAGGTTTTAGAATAAATGTGTTTACTTCCGATGCAAATCCCTATGAGTGAATTAATATCAATTAAAAAAAAAATGCCATCACTAATGACTTGACGACAGTATCCTAACTATATCCCTTGTGAATAAGTCTGTTTAAAGGTTTGGTTAGCTTTTGAGGTGAGATATATAAACACCATACCATGGTGCCAATGAAACATCACCATCTAATCAAAGTGCTGGATAGCACCTCTGGGAAGTTTGCAACTGTAGATGTGTATTTTTTCAAATAGGTTATAGATGTGTATTATTTTAAATATGTATTCAATCACAGCTTTGATATTTTTAACTAAACCATTTTCTTTTTTTCATAAAAGTTTGTCATATAAAATTTTGATATTTTCTATTGCAACCTTGAACTAGAGCACGGAATTGAAAAAAAATCTTAAGTGTTCCGCGGAACCCGGTGTTTCGCCTACTTTTGCTGTTAATCGAGGCTCAACAAAATGAGGAAAATTAATAAAATATTCCTCTCTATACTATCTTTTGATTGTAAGAAGCTTCTGTCCAAGTTTGGTAAAAGTCCAGGATAGTTTATGAATCTAATAAATGTTTTAAAAAATAACTGCAGACTGTATGTAATGTTAACTGGAAGAAAAGCTAAGTCCATTAAGTAAAATACAGAAAAACAAGAACAAAATTTTAACTAAATTTCCTTCTAGATACTAGCTTTTGATCATAAACAAGCTTTTGTCCAAGTTTGATACAAATCCAGGATAGTTTAAGAAAGTTATTAAAATTTTAAAAACTTTAGCCACAGAGTGAATGTAATGTTTCCTGGCAGAAAAACCAAGTCCATTTATAAGTAATACACTGAAAAAAATGATTTTTTTTTTTTTACAAAATTTACTTCTGGGTACTATTGTATGATCATAAACAAGCTTCTGTCCAAGTTTGGTAGAAATCCAGGATAGTTCAAGAAAGTTGTTAAAATTTCAAAAACTTTAACCACAGAGTGAATATTTGTGGATGCATCCGCCACCGCCGCTGAAATGTAGGATCGCTATGTCTCGCTTTTTC
This sequence comes from Mytilus coruscus, assembly GCA_017311375.1. Lineage (NCBI taxonomy): Eukaryota > Metazoa > Mollusca > Bivalvia > Mytilida > Mytilidae > Mytilus > Mytilus coruscus. The sequence goes on along the minus strand of CM029599.1, from coordinate 22,207,008 downwards.
GACAAAAGTCAAAGGCTCGACAACAATCAGTTTTAAATTTGTAAAGGGCATAACTGTAAAGGGCATAACTCTAGAACAGTAAAACTGACGCCACTAAAACTCAAATTTAATCAGTGTTTTGTGATAATGAGCATTGTGTATAAGTTTCATAACATTTGGTTGAGACAAACTAAAATTAGAGATCGTAAACAAAAATTCAAGCAACTTTTCATTTGTTAAGGAGCATAACTCTAGAATTGTAAAATCGACGCCACCAAAATTCAACTTGACCTGTGTTTTGTGGAAATAAGCATTGCGTATAAGTTTCATACAATTTGGTTTAGGAAAACTAAAGTTAGAGAACAGATGGGATGTACTGACGTACATACAAGTAAGGGACGAAAATACTTACAGAAGAAAAAGGGTAAAACTTAATATGGTGGAGACATAACAATAGAAGTATGACGACATGAATAAAAAGTTTATATACACTAGATTCATAGAGGTGCTAGTAACCCGGCTGTAACACATTTTATAGTTGATGCTGTGAAATTTAGCATTGAGACAATAACATTTGAGATTTTGGTTTGTCATAATTATTTGGACTAGCACTAAGAAAAGAAAGTCATTTTCCTATTACATGGACAGATTTTATTTAATCATGTAAATAATTGCTACAGCACTTGTCTTGATACACTGAGTTATTCTAAGTAGAAGCTGACTTGTCTGCCTTATATATTCTTGTAACGATTTGTGTACAAATGTAATTGTTAATCGTAACGCTGAGGAGGCTGCCATATGTACGAACTGTCGTTCAGTCAATGTTTTCAGCTGTCAGTTTGACCCACGTGACTGAGCATGCTGGACGAGTGAAGGTCCTTAAATCCACATTGGAATGTGAAATAGCTAGTATTTAAATAGCGGAATTTAAAGTTTTCAAATGTTTTGGCATCAAAACATTCTGATCGATGTTTTAACAAAACATGCACCTTTCTATCATAGCGGTATTTACCTTTACTCATCGATGGCGTGTGACATAAGCCATATGATTATCGAGTATTTCTGTCACCTGTGTATAATTGTTCAATCAAACTTTTATCACTTGTCAATTATCCGAAGGCTTGGTCAAAACATATCAGTAATGTCAGCCATACGGGATTCTTTCGATACACTCGGACTTTTACTTATTTAATAATAAACATTTGTAAATATCGTACATAGTAAAAAATAGCGGAAAATGTTCATTCATGAAATATTCATGAATGAATTAAACGCTGTCTCGCGAGATTTCTTTGATTTTCTCTTCAGCGCATGGAAGATCCGCAGTAGTGTTTGTGATAGTTATTTTCAAAATGAAGTTAAATTCATCTGAACTGTCGATGAACATTCATTCCTTTTTATTCAAGCTGTCGTAATCTAAGTAGTAAGCTTCCCGTTAGAGATAAAGATATCAAGATCCAAGAAAGGGCAATGTTCATTCTTAGCATTAGCTATATCTAAAGTAAGTTCAACATGATAAATCTCTTTAGGGCACATTCTGAAGTTGTCATAATTAATAGCCAAAATATCATCCAAATCTCTAAAAGTGATGTTCAATTTTTGTATCAGATGTTGTTCCGATGGGTCTTTGCTGATTTTAGACATAAATTGTGATTCGTAACAATACAGAAGCAGGTTCGCAATAAGTGGTTCACAGTTAGTCCCCATTTGAATTCCAATAACTTGGCAATATATGGAATCTCCATAGCGAACAAAAAAGTTATCTAGAAAAAATTCAAGTGCAGTTATCATATCAAAGTAGGTCCAATTGACATAGATCTTTCGTTTGTCGTTACTAAATAATGATGTGATTTTTTTCTTATGAGATTATGAGATTATGAGGCAAAGTGGTATACAGGGTAGGAAAATCAAAGCTTTGGACAGATTTGAAATCCCAAATATGAGCATGCAATTTATCAAGTACTTCCAACGAAATTTCGACACTCCAAAAGTAATTAATTCCACTATTTTCATAATATGAAAAATGTATTACCAGGTTTTTGATTGTACCAAGTGTAAAAGTAAGTAGAATAGACAGCTTAGTAGTGGAACAATGGCTTGAGGAAGAAACTAGAGTAAGGACCGGGCTTGCACATTTTTATGTGAGGCAAAGAGACTGATGCATACAACGCAAATGTTCATAGGTTGTCAATTTTCACAAATTTGGACACCAGCATTTAATTCAGGATGTGTTCTGGATTAATATCTATTTGTTAAAATCCAAGCACTATGACATATAATACGGTGGACATTTCCATACATGGCGGGCAACCAATAATTTTGACAAAGAGAATCATAATTTCATAATGATACAGTTTTCATTTAAGTCCTAACAAGAAATACTGTTCTCAGAATTCATCATTTTTGAAGAAAAACTAAGTTTTTAGCACAATAGTCACTTGTGAAAACAAATAGGAAATTGGAATGCATATTATGCCTATATTAAATATCAGTTTTGTTAAAATCTTATTATATTAAGAAGACATAAACTAATGAGCCTAATTTCACCAAAATTTGATATGCACATCTGCATATAATGCACAAAAGCTGTGCAAAATTTCATTGGCCTCCTTACCTATATTTTTGAGTTTTTGCGTTTACAATTTAGACATTTCTCAAAATTTGTGATTTTTTTAACAACAAGAGTGCATACGCTGAAATGTCTCGTCTGTTTTACTTATCATTGAATTCATGATGAAAGTCTGTAATATGAAGGTTTTACTACAAGTATCACATAAACTTCACATTATCAATGCAATGTTCTATGAAAATGTAACCAACAGATGAACCATGCCAGACAGACATGTACACCTTAAAATCATTACATACTGCAAATAAAGTGGTCCTATAGCTAATAGTGCCTGAGAAACAGATCAAACCACAAAATCTTAACGTTGACCAATGAACCATGAAAATGAGGTCAAGGTCATATGAACCTGCAAGACAGACATTTGCACCTTACAATCATTCCATACACCAAATATAGTTGACCTATTACTTATAGTATCTGATAAACTGGCGAATTACTAAAAACTTATCATTGACCAATGAACAACGAAAATGAGGCCAAGAACATTTGAACCCTACCAGACAGACATGTACACCTTACAATTGTCCCATAATTGATCTATTGCTTATAATATCTGAGAAATAGACCAAACCACAAAAAACTAAACTTTGTCCAATAAACCATGAAAATGAGGTCAAGGTCAGATGAAATCTGCTAGACAGGCATGTGCACCTTACAATTATTTCATACATCAAATTTAGTGGCCCTATTGCTTAAAGTATCTAAGAAATAGACCAAACCACAACAAAAGGCTGTCAGAGTGACAACAAACCGGATTTCCTGCAGAGGGAGAACCCTGAACAGTTGAGCAAGTATGGACACTACATTTAGCTTAAAACAGCTCTGAATTTGGATTGTGGTTGAATATTTGACACAGCATAGGTTTGTGACACAAAATGAATGTGGTCAAAAAACTGAAAAATTTGAAATTGGACATTTCCATATTTTGGTCCAATATCCAAAATCTAAGTACATTGTTAGAATCAGCATATCAAAGAACACCAAGAATTTAATTTTTGATGAAATCAAACAAAAGTTTAATTTGGGACCCTTTGGACCTCAATGTGGACCAATTTGATAAAGGAGCCCACTATCCAAAATCTCTAAATACATGATTCAGCATTTCAAAGAACCCCATACATTCAATTTTTGTTGAATCAAACAAAGTTTAATTTTGGACCCTGATTTGGACCAACTTGAAAACTGGGCCCAAAAATCTAATATTTAGAAACAAGGTTTAGATTCAGCATTTGAAAGAACCCTATATATATTTAATTTATGTTGAAATGAAACAGTTTAATTTTATCCATATAATTTTCTGTTCAAAGGAAATAACTCAAACTGAATAAATGTTAAACACATAGTTCTCTAAAATTAGATATGATTTAATCACTACAAAATAGTTCTCTAAAATTGGATATGATGTTATATATATCTATTTTCAAATTATAATCAAATATATGATTTAACCACTAAAAATAGTTCTCTAAAATTAGATATGATGTTACACAATGTATATCTATTTTCAAATTATAATCAAATATAATTAATAGTTCCAAATATTTTTCTTTCATTTGTCACAAACTAATATAGATCTGCAACTTATCTATCAATGTCAACAACTTTATCTACACAATGTAATGTAATGAAATATATCCTTTAATAAAATAGATTATTATCTAATTAAAGGAGTTCACTTCATTAAAAAAATTATATATATAGCATTCAGAAAATTAGTTTATACAGAATAACAAACAAACCTACCACAAAATTCTTCAAACAATTTACCAAATAAACGGAAAAAAAATCCAAAATGTCATTTATCATTTATACAATGTCTTTTAAAAATCTTTTAAAAAATGAGTTATTTCCCTTTGAACAGAAATGGAGTAATTATTAAGTATTTCATCAAAAATTTAATCTTGGGAAAGGGCTATTGACCTTCATTTAGTCACAGGAAACAACATATCTAAATTTGAAAAAATTTCGTCAAAGGGTTTTCATGTTAATGAACGGACACTGTTTGGCAGCCGTCCGCCCGCCGTACATCCCAAAATCAATAACAGATTTTTCCTTCGAAAATCCGGTTAAAAACTTAACACTGTCCAATGAACCATTAAAATGAGTTCAAGGTCAGATGAAACCTCCCAGTCTGCAATGTACACCTTACAATCATTCCATTCACCAAATATAGTTGCCCTATTGCTTATAGTATCTGAGATACGGACTTGACCACGTAACTTTACCATGTTTAACCCTGATCACTGATCCATGGAATGAGGTCGAGGTCAGGTGAACCCTACATGCAGACATGTAAACGTTACAAGGAACCCATATACCAAATATAGTTATCCTTTTACTCATTATAGTCAGTATTTCACTTAAAAAACAAAAAAAATTTCAAGCAGTCACTGAACCATGAAAATGAGGTCAAGTACAATGGACATTGGACAGACAGAATCTTCGTAACATAAGGTATCTGCACACAAGGTATGCGATATCCAGTTCTTCTACCTTCTGAAATATAAAGCTTTAAACAAATAGTTTAGGCCGTCGCTCCTGCCGCGGGATTGTAATTCCTACGTCTCCCATACTGTGACGAAATTTCGTCTCGACAAAAACAAATTTTTTTCCAAAATTAATGTGCCGAATTTCACAAAAATATATTATTCACATCAACATAATATGCACAACAAATGTGCAAAATTTGATTGGTTTCCTACCTATACTTTTAAAGTTTTTGCGTTTACAAAAATTGAGGTGGACAGACCATGGAAGCATTATATTAACAGGAACTACTACGACCCGACTTCAAACGTTTTATCTGCGATGCTGCGCGCAATTTAATGACATGTTAACTTGAAACATGGTACGTTATTTACACATCAGCATGTGGCACCCTACAATATTCTCATTCTCGGTTGCTTTCACGATTACGGAAATAAACGAAGAAATCGAAAGTTGTCATAAATTCTAAGGAAACAGCAATCGGCTAACCTCTGCAGATTCCTATACCCTATATCTGCCTATATGTGCTGATTGATTTGTGCAAGACACAAGTAATAGTTTTTCTAAAAAAGCTAGCCGTCTCTTAGCTGATGGAAGTGGAAAGTGTTCTCGCTTTGTAGATTAATTCATTCAGAATAGCCTTGCAAATCAATCAACAAATTTTACCAAACACGTTATGAAGCAGTATATCGTTTAATGTTGGGTGTTAAATAAGGTCCCTATCATACTAATCCTTCAAAGCTTAACATACCAGATTGACATAATATTTTGTGAGAGACCGTTCTTTTAAAATGACAACAGCATTTTCGTATTTGAAATTTATAATTTTCTTTTATTTCTCTTTTTCTCATATAGCATATATATATACATATAGTATAAATGTTCAATAAACATCAAAACAATTACTAGAAGTTTGTTCTTGACCCTGCTCATTGTTTTAAGTAATATTCATTTTTTTGCTATTCGCTATTAAGTTAATTTTTTTACATGTATTCACAACTATTCTATATATCATAGCTAAATTTGGGAGGATTAAAAACTTAAAATATTGTAATGACAAGTCCATTGTAGAAGACCGTAGGGTAATTTTTAGAAGTAAATTGTTTTGTTTGTAGTTTAATTGGGTTGCTGTCTAAATTAAATTTTACGTATACTTCATATCTCCTTTCAAATCATTCATAGAAATTAAGCACTGCTGAAATATGATAGTATACATGTATAATTGCTTTCATCGTCTGAGAGTAGTTATTTTTATTCTTCTTATATTTCCCTTTGGATATTTTTGGATCTTCTGTTCTTCATCATCTGCTATGAGCTAGACAACGTTCAACCCAACCCAAATCCTGTCCTAAAGATCGTGGAGTGCATTTATCATACTTATCATTTGTATTGAGAGGTAGAATAGGTCTTATTTAAGCTTCATGATATTTGATGAGGTCAAGAAATTTAGGTGATATAAGACAAGGTTGAAGATTGAATCTGAAACTGATCAGATGTCGATATTTTTTTTACAGATGTAATTAAAATCATGGTTGTAAATGCTTTAAATATTTGTCAAACAATTTATTCTATCATCATGAAATATCATAACCATAATTTCCTTCAAGTTTTCTTCATGTATAAAATATACGTAACAGTGATCGACTGGATTAAATGGGAAACAATCACGTGTGTGTTTACAAAACTTTAGGAGATTCAGCTATTTATAGATAAATGTTACCTGTGTACCGATATGCATGATTGGTGACCAGGCAAAATCTAATTGCTAAAATAGAGAGTACAAATCCGATACTCTACGGGATTGAAAGACATTTACTAGGTTTGGATTGTCCCAACCAATCAACGAACTTTAATTATTAACGTCTCAGTAATATCTTCCAATCAGGTAGTAAAAAACATTCAGCCCACAGAATGTCCATCGTTCAATTCTTAATAACGATGGACATTCTGTTAATTATTAAAAATTCTTGAAAAAAAACACATTGACGATGGAAATTTGTACCATATTAATTGAATAAATACACCATGTTTATTGATTTATTTTTCTGTAAAAATTGCACTATGTATATAGCGCAAGTTGTGATTAATTACTGTTTGTTTAATGTCCAGTGGCATACATTTCATGCATATTTTAGACAATTGTAAAATGATTGTTCTGATTAAAATTTTTAAAAAAACATAGAGATTTTAAATATGTTAGAATTATAAGGCTTCACTTCACATCCAGGGTCAGATCATTGGTTGGTATAATAATGTTCATATACGAATATTTTAGCAGTTTTGAATCAAATGCCAAAAAATTAAAACGCACATATATATAAACATGATAAATAACGAGGTGCGTCTTTTTTTTAACTATATTTGTTATATATAATTTCTATGTTCTTCAGCCCTTGGTCGATTAATTTTCGCATGTAAAACTGAAAATTTCTATTTTCCTGGCTAATCCAGGCTCTTTACTATACTGCTATATATATTAATCGATTCGTCACAGTGTATATTTATATCAGGAACACTTTCGTGACTCCGTTATAACCGGAACACACCATTATGACGGTTTTAACTTAACCCCTGAAGAAATAAAATAATGTCACTTACTACTTTAAAGCGCTGTAGTATAAATAATTCTGGGCCGATTTTCATTTTTTATGCATCAGTCGATTTGTTTAAATAAGTTGTTCATGATTAAAGGTCAAAAGACCAATTGAAATAAGCAAAGGTGTTTTCTGACAGGTATTGGAGTTAACGTGTCTCTATAAAAACCATGTGATTGATAAGAAGTATCTCTGGTCAATTTATGACTGCGGCATCGCAGATAGTCACACAAGGAAATTAACGATAGTGTACTACTTAGACAGTTTCCATATATTTTCCACAGCGCTCTCCGGGTTGTAAATAAGTGCTAATAAATCGTTGTAGTTCCTGTCAATATAATACTTTCATGGACAGACAGACAGACAGACAGACAGACAGACTTATTACCTGCTTGACTGTGGCTTCTGTATCCATTTGTGGAAAACCTCCCTGTGGATTCATGTTGACTCTGCAATATTATATATATATCTGTATATATATATATATACATGTATATATATATTGAAAGTAAAAATATCAATAAACTGTTAACACAGAGATATGTCTCGCCTTTTTGTAATTTTGATAATGCAAATGTTGAAATTAACATAGCAATACTTTAACATTTAAGTTATGCAAATATTCAAAGTCAATGAACCATGACTTAAGGTACATGGCTAAACAATCTCCATATAAATGAGATATGCCAATGCTAATACAACTGCATACCAAATACCATTGAATTAGCATAAGTTGTTCCCTTTAAACAAACCTAAACACATACATTAACTTGTTAAACCATGCTGAGAGGGTTGGGCTATATAATCTCCATTGAAACGAGACTTGCAAATGCCAATAAATTTGCATACCAAATATCATTGACTTAACATTAGCGCTTCATCTTAAACTGAACTTATCACAAACTAATACATGTAAAATAAGCAAAAGTTTCAAAGTCAATATACCATGACTGAGGGGGTGGGGCCAAATATTCTCCATGGAAATGAGATGTGCTAATGCTTATACAACTGTATACCAAATATCATTGACCTACCACTAATGGTTCCCCATAAATTGACCTAATCACAAACTATTACATGTAAAGTAAGCAAAAGTTTCAAAGTCAATAGACCATGACTGAGGGGGCGGAACCAAATAATTTCCAAGGAAATGAGATGTGCCAATGCTTATACAACTGTATACCAAATATCATTGACCTACCACTAGTGGTTCCCATAAACTGACCTAATCACAAACTAATACATGTAAACTAAGCAAAAGTTTCAAAGTCAATAGACCATGACTGAGGGGGCAGGGCCAAATAATTTCCATGGAAATGAGATATGCCAATGCTTATACAACTGCATACCAAATATCATTGACCTACCACTAGTGGTTCCCCATAAACTGATCTAATCACAAACTAATACATGTAAACTAAGCAAAAGTTTCAAAGTCAATAGACCATGACTGAGGGGGAAGGGCCAAATAATTTCCATGGAAATGAGATGTGCCAATGCTAATACAGCTGCATACCAAATATCATTGACCTACCACTTGTGGTTCACCATAAACTAGACCTTATCACAAACTAATACATTGTTGACGCTGCTGCTGCCGACACCGGAAACAGCATACCTATGTCTCGCTTTTTGACTCTGTCAAGGCGAGACAATAAAAACCGTGCAAGTAAAAATATAAAAGAAAGTACAAAAGAAGAAAATGCATATATATATCGTTGTATTTAAAATCGTTCACATTATTCCTTCTGATTTCACTCCTCACGGAAGATAATAAGCATGATAAGGGTAAACACCCATAGCACAACATAACAATATAAACGTTGTCAATGGTAACGCCACGGTACAATCACACTATGCAACAAGGGAAGTAAAGTTAAAAAAAAGTGTAATACATTCCTTGTAGACGTTAGAATATTAAAATTTGTCCGTTATTTAGAAAAACAATTAGTTGTTTAAATTCAGTTTATATCTACGAGTAAAAATAAATGTGGATAGTGTCCACATGTGGACACAGATGATGCCCCCGCTTGCATATCATATAGTTATAAAGGGACATAACTGAAGAACGGTAAAAGTGATGCTACCCAAATTTGAACTTGATCTGAGTTTTGTGGTAATAAGCATTGTGTGTAAGTCTCATAACATTTGGTTGAGGCTAACTTAAGTAGAGAACAGAAACTAAAAATTCAGCAATTTTTCTATTTATAAACACGCATAAGTCTAGAACGGTTGTGTATAAGTTTTATAACATTTGGTTGAGACAAACTAAAAAATTCAGCAATTTTTATGTTTATAAAGGGACATAACTCAAGAATGGTAAAAGTGTGGCCAATAAATTTCGTACTTAATCTGTATTATGTAGTAATAAGCATTGTGTATATGTTTCATAACATTTGGTTGAGGCAAACTAAAGTTAGAAAAAGGAAACAAAAAATTTGTACTTGATCTTAGTTTTGTGGTAATGAATATTGTGTATAGGTTTCATAATGTTTGGTTGGGGCAAACTTAAGTTACAGAATGGAAATTAAAAATTTTGCGATCTTTCGATTTATAAAGGGGCATAACTCAATAATGGTTAAAGTGACACTACCCAAATTCAACTTGATCTGTGTTTTATCAGTGGAAGTCAAAATTAAACATTGCATTGTATAAAGCATTGATTGTAGTTGATTCAACTATAATCATGGACAAAGGAATTTAACTCCAATTTTAAAAATTAATTGATATTTAGAAGAAAATAAAAATTTTGCAATTTTTCCATTTATAAAGGGGCATAACTCTAGAACAGTTAAAGTGACGCCACCAAAATTCAAACTTGATCTGTGTTTTGTGGTAATAAGCATTGTGTATAAGTTTCATAACATTTGGTTGAGGCAAACTTAAGTTAGAGAACGGAAACTAAAAATTTTGCAATTTTTCCATTTATAAAGGGGCATAACTCTAGAACGTTAAAGTGACGCCACCAAAATTCAAACTTGATCTGTGTTTTGTGGTAATAAGCATTGTGTATAAGTTTCATAACATTTGGTTGAGGCAAACTCAAGTTAGAGAACGGAAACCAATTTTGGGACGTACGGACGGACGTACGTACGTACAGACGGACAAGGGTAAAACTTAATGCCCCCACCGCTATGGCGGGGGCATAAAAATGTATCTTTCTTAATTCTCTGTGGTCCTGTTGTTCCTTCAGCCCACTGATAACATGGAACACAATTAAATATAAACTATTTATATATATATATATATGTATATTTATTTTCAAATTTTAACTTCTGTTAAAATAAAATGGTGGCTGACATTTTTTAAAGGACTGAAAAAAATCAGTGGTATTTAAAGATTATGTACCCTTTTGTTGTTTTAATGCTAAACATATGGAAATTTTATAGAAAGTCCAAAACCTTTTCCCTTGTACTCTTATATTTAAAACAATAATGTGCTTAATATAAAGTGGATAACTGCATGTAGTGCTAGCAATGATTTACCTGCAACAAGTTTTTAAATAAAGATATTAGTAAAAACAAGTACTAATATGAACCTACTCAAGTACACCTTCTAGGGTGAGCTCACTTTTAGTGACTCAGCACGAGGTATTTTGGATTGTAAAAGTTGTTTAGGACTTTTTGTAAATAATAAATGCTAGCACAACATGGACAAGTAAGTAACTTGAAAATGATATAACGAAAATGTTGTAATAAAGTCTGTGTATTTATGTAAAATTCATGGCTTTATTTGCCACAAAATCCACATTTTCTGTTATATGCAAATAAACACTAAATATTATTGTTGTGAATGAGGTATCTTTACAAAATGACTCATTTCTTTTATCAGTAGTTTTTGCTGTTTTTGATATTATTGAACTTTGAAAATTTCTTAAAACACAGGCATACAGAAACCAGCCTTAACATCTATTCAGAGCTCTGACATCCACAGATCAGATACATCAATTAGGTAAGTTCTGGAAAATGGGTCAACTAACATGACTAGGACGAATGGTTGGAAATTTGAACTGCAATCAGAACTGGACACTCCTAACATCATGAATTGCCAACCTGGCAAAAATAAAACTGTTTGATCATGTTGATTTTTATTTTCACCTTTATTGGGATTAGCTATATTTGCTTATGAGTAGATTTTATCTAGCTGATCATTTTATTATAGTTTCTAAGAAAATATCCAAAATGCATAAAATGAAAAGATTGCTACCCCATGGCAAAATTCCCACAACTCCCATTAAAATGGTCAAATCAAAATGATTGTATAATAGGGTTAACAACACATGATGACAAACCTTTCAAGTAATTTACGCATATGTTCTATTTTCAGCCGAGGCATTATAAAAACAAGCAGATGTGGTATGATTGCCAATGAGACAACTATCCACCAAAGTTCAAATGAAGTAAATGTAAGCAATTATAGGCAACCATACGGCTTCAACAATGAGAAAAACCCATACCGTATGGTCGGCTATAAAAGGCCCCGACATGAAAAATATGAAACAATTCAATTGAGAAAACTAACGGCCTAATTTATAACAAAACAATTTACGAAAAATAAATTGCTTCGCCGAGCACAGCTGTATACGACCGCAGAGGTCCAACCCTGAACAGTTGGGGCAAAAATGGACACAATATTCGCGCTTGATACAGGTCTGAATTTGGATTGTAATTAAATATTTGACACATAATAGGTTTCTGACACAGAATAACTGTAGTCAAAGAACTCAGAATTGGTTATATGATTTGAATTTATATTCAATTTTTTGTTTTTGTGCAATACACTATGCTGTTGCGAATTGACTCCCAAAAAAAATGTACCCCCTTTTTTTTGCTTTGGTGCAATACACTATGCTGTTGCGAATTGAAGAAATTTTCTTTTTAATTTCAGAAATCTGAAATGAGAAAAAATTGTCTGAATATTAATATTTTGCGTAATCAAGTATAACAGTTACCTTTTCTGTGATTATTTATTAGGAATGCGATTATAATATTAATTAAGATATTCTGATTAAAAGTTATATGAAAAAAAGTTTTAACAAATTTCTCGAAAGTATGCAAGATTTTGCATGAAAATGATGAATTACATGATTAGTAAACATGTTAAATAAGTTGGTATTATAGTACTAACAAGCTTATGATCCTGTATCATTTGTTGACATCCGTTTTAAGTATAAAAATAATGCATTTAATTCAGTTTGCTTCATTCCCTCCAAAATCGTCCTTTTGGCACCGTCTTTTGACGTTGTCAGTGCTCCTCTGTATTGTGACGTTACCATGGACCTTTGACGTTCTACACAATAAACAAGTTTTGTGTGTAGAAGCCATAAATGTCTCTTTGGCAGCAAGAGGGTTAAATCATATTTGTTTTTGTTCATTATTTTGTACATAAAAATCAATTAAGCGGTTGGGTTAGTTGTTCACTTCTATGTCATTTCACATTTGGTCTTCTTATTTTTATATTTCAATGTTTGAACATTAAAATACTTCCAATTCAATTGAATTGTTACTGTTATTAAAACAAGGAGATTTGTTATGATTTGCAATGAGACATTTTTTTGTCTGATTTTTAACTTGTACACATGACTTACTTCTGTGTTATTTGATTTCTTATGGGGAGTAAAAATAAGGGGGAAGGAAAGCATGATAATATGCTGGGACGATATCATTCGAACCTCTCAGTGTTTAACCATAATTTATCAGTCTATGATAAAAAATCAGTGATGTTCAAAAATTAATTTGTTTCTTGCTGGGCATGCTACGAATTAGAGTGAAAAAATGTAGTATTTACATCAAAAGTATCCCGGCTTGAGGTTTGCCTTTTGTGTACCCAAGGCAGCAACTTCCAAAGCAATGTCTTCGGCTATCCGAACTTCAGTTCCCGAAGTCCAAGCTGCGTTTGATCATGGCCGGAAGTATACTCATTTTACTTCCATGATCCATGGTTTGAGAGTTTAACTGTAATCTGTAATCATAAATTCTGCCAATATAGGCACACCTCTTCTGAGTAGTTGTGGGTTCACAATCACAATATGAATAAAATATCTCTTCCACCAATATCACTGTACGGTATAATATTTACATCAGATTCTTGCTGATAATTTCAGACTTAAAGTCAGTTAAATTATTTAATTTTATTTTTACTAGTGAAAATTTTCCAAAGACCTGGAATGAACGTTTTCTAGGTTTTCTCCATAAAAAGGGGAACAAATTTGACCCTGAAAATTATCGGGGCATATCCATCAATTCCAACCTTGGCAAGCTGTTTAATAAGGTTATCTATAACAGAGACATACAAGAGAGTTAATTGGTGCATGCACCAAATTTTTGGGCCGGAAATATAGAGGTTTTTGGTGTAAAAAAAAAGTGCAAAATATTATATAAACAATCTGTATTATTGAGTTGACTTCAATCCTCAATTGCCAGAACTGGTCCAATCCAATTAGTTATGATAATGCTATAAAATATAAATTAACAGTGCAGTTGATGAAATCGAATATCTTTTAAGTGCAGTTGATAAAATGGAATATCATCTAATTCATTTTCAAGACTTGATTTTGGAACTCGTGACTATCAAAGTTGCATCTACTGACAAAATATTTGTATTCCTCATCTCAGATATGGACTTAAACGCAGCCTTTCACCTCATTTACTCATCAATGAATTATATATCAAGATGACATATTTTTTAGGACCCTCGATTCTCACTATTACAGACGCATCTACTGACAAAATATTATTTCTCCACGAGTTGTATCTCAGATATGGACTCTAACGCAAACTTTAATCAGTCACTCATATGTGAAATGTAGGTCAAGATAACCTTATTTTTATCAGAACCCCTTGGTTATTCAAAACGCATCTATGAACAAAATCTCATGAACAAAATCTCATGAACAAAATCTCATGAACTATGACTTATACTTCCACAGATAGACGGAGAGCCGTGGTGTAGTGGTTAGTGCATCGGACTACTAACACAAAGGTTCCTGGTATCCCCGTAAGGGGGAGAATATTTCGGGACTGAATTTTCGGCTCTCCCTTGACACCATTTGCGAGTGTGGTCTTGAGAAACGATGATAGTCCGTTGGAAGGGGACGATAAATGGCTGACCTGTGTTAACAGAGAGCCATATCTCTTGCACGTAAAAGATACCCTTGTAGATTTCGAAAAAGAGAAGGCTAATGCCGCTACAAGGCAGCACTCGCACCCGCAAATTGGAAAGGGATTAATATACTGTAAATTCAGAAATTATTGCGATTTCGTCATTTTCGACTGAAATGCGATTCTATTTTTTGCGATATTGAGAAAAATCCTGTTTAATTCATACAAAAAATTTCAAAATGCGAGTTTAAATTATTGCGATTATAACCCTGTCGCATTTTTCGCAATAATAAAAACCTCGCAATAATTTCTGAATTTACAGTAAGTTGCAATAACTTGTTTCCCAATCCACTATAAATAAATATGTTTAAACTAGATAGAAGGACTTTAACTTTGTGATGGACAGATGAAACACTATATCCCTTCCTTCGTCATGTTCGTTTGACAAAAGATATAAAAATCTTAAAGCAAACAAATATCAAATAATTCCTCTCAGTAAAGGTTGAGAAATCCTAGACATAATGTTTTCATTTCTATTCGGTTTTGGTGAAATTTAAAGTATCAACAAACAGTCATAAAAATTGGAATGTAGCTTTGTATGATATTTAACCATGAATTCTGCTCAAACCGATGCGAAGGGTCAACTTGAACTTACTACTAGTTTTGAGAAATATTGATCATTGTTGAATGCCTCGTGGTGACTTGAAGATGAAGGACAACAATAAAAACGTTCCATATTTGGGTTTTACCATGTATTGATATTAATATTGTCTCATGTACATTTAATCCATATCCTTTCATAATTATGTTCATTGGGTATACGACAGACTGAAAAACTGCTTCATACTACAACTAAAAATCAGAAAGCAAATTATTCTCTTCGTAACAACTGACAAATCCTTGACAAAATGTTTGCATTTCAATCTGTTTGGTTGCAGTAAAATTGCAAAGTATTTAACAAACACCAAGTGGATATTTGAGAGGTTTGAAAATCTCTTTAAGTTCAGTTACCTATAAAAACTCCCGAGATCATTTACGTTGAAAGTAAAGATATCTTTATTATGATTATTTTTCTAAATGATGAAAACTGTATATATAATAATCAAAATAGAATATATAATAACTATTTTGAGAAAATAACGCAAATATTAAATCATTTTTCCCATGTTCCGACGACGAGTTCTTGTAAGAACATGGTGTCAACGTATATTTGTTCCTAATAATATTTGTTCCTGAGGGAAACAATATTATAATAATATTTGTTCTGCGGAAATTTGGTCATGGAATACTTCATCCAACTGTATTATATTTGTTCCACTGATATTAGGAACTTATCTTATATGTTGATGAGTATAACAAATGTTCCTAGTATGCTGAAGTTTAAAGTTTACACCTGAGTGATTATTATCTAAATCAAAACAGGTTATAAATGCTGATTATATGATTATTATTTTAAATTGAAAAGTGTTAGTGAGTTAGATATATTCACCTGTACACAACACCTGAATGTATAAACATGGAGGCTGATGAGTATGAGAAAATATTTATGTTCTTAAATCATGGACCTTATGTTGAAGGTAAATAAATATTTTAACAAGTTCAGCTGTGAAATAAAATGTTAATTCTAATGAGACAAATATCATTTAAATGTAAAATATGCATGCCAGTAATTGTGGATAATTTGAAATGATTATTTGATGTCTACAACATTGGGAACAATTATTTCCCATATTCACGATACATGTTCTTTTACCAGTATTATTTCTACTATAGTATATCAGAATAATAATTGTAAATACCAATTTACCATTCCAGCATTCGTTATAGATAGAACATAATAATATTTTGGGTCGGAAAAGTTATTGCATAATACTTTTCCAATCGAAATAAATATAACATAATACTTTTTCCAATCGGTATAAATATTACATAATACTTTTCCGATTGGAATATATATTACATAATACTTTTTCCAATAGGAATAAATATTACATAATATTTTTACATTCTGAATAGATATTACATGATATTTATTCCTTTTACACTAGATATTGTTATGTCAGAAAATCGCCTTTTAATTGTAGCCAACAAAAGACACAAATCAATAATAAAATTTAACAATATTTATCATACACTAGTTTACAAGAAGTATTACACAAAGAGTAATGTCAACTTAACTGTCAAAATATGAGTCCAATCTTTTCTTTATCCGGAAATCTTCACGGGAATCCACAGAATATTATATCCAATTGGTCACAATCTAGTATGATGTAGTTTGTAAATAAAAGTGTCAATCCAACTGCTGAGAATGTTGATGTCTATCGATGTCTAAGTCTATCTATGTCTATGTCCAAATCTCTATCTTCAACTAACTTTTGGGTCTTCATTTAAATACTCAAACGGAAACTTCTAGACAACGCTAGAAATATAAATTACGCATCTTTTATTACGATCATTCTGGAAACGTTATGTAAGTGAAATAGAAAATTCTAATCATTCCATGAGTATCAGTGATTGTTCCAGTGAATTCTAAACTGCATAGTTGTAACACAATATGTATAATTTGTACACAATATAACAAAATATAATGTAAACATTCTTAGGCCACACAAAACAAATTAGGCCAACTAAATAGATATGATAGTTACAATATCATAACACCTCCCCCCTTAAAAAAGTTTGAGTGTAACAAAAACTTTTCATGAATAATATGTACAAAATACTTAGTATATACACAGTGTTTTAATAAGTTCTAGATAAAGCATCTGCTATTACATTATCTTTACCTTTAATATGTTTTACAATAACATCGTATTCCTGTAACAATAAACTCCACCTAGTCAATCTCTGGTTCTTGTTTCTCATTTTATGTATGAAGGTGAGAGGATTATGATCAGTATAAACAAGAATAGGATGCACAGTGGGATTTAAATATACATCAAAATGTTGAAGTGCAGACAACAGTGCAAAACACTCTTTTCAATAGTTGAATAATTTTTCTGATGTTTATCTAATTTCTTAGAAAAATATGATATAGGTTTTCAACATTATCATCTGTCTCTTGATATAAAACAGCTCCAACTCCTACATCGCTTGCATCAACGGCAAGTTTAAATTGTTTTCAAAGTCTGGAGTGATCAGAACTGGACTATTAATTAAAAGTGATTTGCTATTTTCAAAAGCGTTTTGACAATTTTCACTCCAGATGAATTTAGAATCTTTCCGTAAAGATGAGTCAATGGTTGAACAACAGTAGCAAAATTTTAACAAAATTTTCTGTAAAACCAATCATGCCTTAATATCTCATAAGTTGTTTTTATTTGTAGGAGGAGGAAATTTAGTAATTGCATCCACTTTAGCCGTAATAGGTTTCACTTGACCTTGGCCAACTGTATGCCCTAAATAATCAACAGTGGCCTGGCAAAATTCACTTTTTCCAAGATTTACAGTCAAATTTGATTGTGACAATCTATCAAAAGTATCATATAAATGTGTTAAATGCTCTTCCAGCTATCACTACATACAATAAGATCATCAATATAAGCATAACAACAGCCTAAATCTTTTATAACATTATTGATCATTCTTTGAAATGTAGCTGGAGCACTTTTCATGCCAAACGGCATTACAGTATATTGAAATAAGCCATCTGGTGTGACAAAAGCTGATATTTCTTGAGCTCTCTGTGTCAATGGGACTTGCCAGTAACCTTTCAATAAATCAAATTTGCTCACAAATTTTGCTTTTCCAATATTATCAATGCAATCGTCTATCCTTGGAATCGGATAGGAATCAGATTTTGAAACAGAATTTACTTTTCTGAAATCAGTAACGAAACGAAAAGTTTTATCTGGTTTGGGCACAAGCAGACAAGGAGAGCTCCATTCACTGTTACTCGGCTCAATAATATCATTGTCAAGCATATATTTAATTTCTTGTCTCATAAATTCAAGTTTGAGTGGATTGAGCCGGTAAGGATGTTGCGTAATTGGAGAAGCATCACCTACATCGACATCATGACAAACAGCAGTGGTTTTGTTTGGCACATCTGGAAAAAGATTTTTAAAAGAAAATAATAAAGCTTTTAATTTTTCTCTACGATCAAAAGACAGATGTGCAAGTTTTGAATCTAAATTTGACAAAATTTCTGAATTTTTCAATCTAACTGTCTCTTCCATAGTTTTAGAACTAAAAGGTGGTTCAATTACATCTGGTTTGTCATGATTGTTCTCCAATTTAACCATGGCTAAAGTGGCAACTGGTTTACTCTCACCTTCATTAGTACGCTCAAAATATGGTTTTAACATATTAATGTGACACACTCTATTTTGTTTACGCCGACCTGGTGTTTTACAATATAATTCAAATCATTGATTTTACTCTATGGTGTAAGGACCACAATATTTAGCTTGTAATGGATGTCCAGGGACTGGCAAAATACAAGTACCTTATCACCAGGCTCAAAAATCTGTCCCTGGCATCTTTATCATACCATATTTTCATCTTATTCTGAACAGTTTTAAATCGTTCTGAGCAATTTGACAAGCAGTATACAATTTTTCTTTAAATCTAGATACATAGTCTAGAAGATTCAAGTCAGTGTGTTCAGTAAGCCATTTTTCCTTAATCAATTTTAAAGGTCCCTCACAGTATGACCAAATACCAACTCAAAGGGAATAAAACCAAGGATTCTTGAACAGACTCTCGGACCGCAAAAGTAAAAGTGAACACCATCATCCCAATCCCTGTCAAATTGAAGACAAAAGTTCTGATCATGTTCTTCAATGTTTGATGAAAACGTTCTAACGCACCTTGAGATTCTGGATGATAAGCACTTGACCTATACTGAGCAATCCCTAACTGGTACACGACTTGCTGAAATAAACCTGACATGAAATTTGAACCCTGGTCGGACTGTATAGACTTTGGAAGTCCTACTAGCGTGAAAAATTTGATCAGAGCTTTGACAATACTAGGTGTCTTGATATTCCTTAACGGAATAGCCTCAGGAAAGCGAATGGCGGTACACATGATTGTCAATAAATACGCATTTCGGTCTTGGTCTTCGGTAAAGGTCCAACGCAATCAATGAGTACTCGGCTAAAAGGTTCTTCAAAGGCTGGAATAGGCAGAAGTGGTGCTGGTGGTATTTTCTGGTTAGGCTTACCAACAACCTGGCATATATGGCATGATTTGCAGTATTCTGCGACATCATTTCTAAGTCTTGGCCAGTAGAAATGCTGCAAGATCTTAAGGCAAGTCTTCCTTATACCTAAGTGTCCAGCCAAGGGGGTGTCATGAGCAAGACCAATAATGTCTTGCATATAAACTCTAGGCACCACCACTTGGTATACCACTCTCCATTCCTCCTCAGGGGTAGCATCAGGGGGCCTCCACTTTCTCATTAAAATGCCGTCTTGATGGTAATAGCATTCGGCCACTTTGTCTGCTTCTTCCTGTGGTTGAGCCCTCTTGCAGAGCTGAAGAACCTCAGGGTCTTTATTTTGTTCTTCGACAAATTTCCTTCGGTCTAATGAATGGCTGTTTACGTCTGGCCAAGGCATCATTACAGTCTTGCTAATACTAGGTGGTCTTATGACGGCCTTCTCTGAGCTACCGGGACCTTCAATGTCGGCTAGAAAGGTGTCAGAAAGGTCCATGTAATCAAACTGGTCTTCTTGCAAATCCTCATTTTGTTGTTTTTAGCCATCGCCCTAGTAACGACACAAGCTGGATACAGTTCAGCATCATCTTCAGGTGATTTAACATCCACCACCGGTTCATTGGTAACAATTGGTTCAGCAACCACTTTGTTCCTAGCTAGATCATTTCCTAGCAATAATGAAACACCCTCAACAGGGAGATTAGGACGAACACCCACAACAACTGGTCCAGTTATCAAATCTGACTTCAGATAAATACGATGGAGGGAACATCTATACAACCTAACTCCACACCTTGTAACAAAACGGAGGCACCAACAGAAGTCTCCTCGGACAAAGGCAACACACCTTCTAACAATAAAGACTGAGAAGCTCCAGTGTCCCGTAAAATCTATTATCAACAATAGAAACAAACCCATCAGACATAAAGGGTATATAATCCTCCATGTAATCACAAAAACTGGACTTAAAAGCCTGACTCGCAGGACATTCCAACGTATGGGTAAAACGGGGTGTCGTACAAGCACTGGTCTTGGGCTTATTATCTCTTTCATTCTTCTTCTGGAGTCTAAAACAATCAGCCATCAGGTGACCATTCTTCTTACAATAAGCACAAGTCAGTGACTTCTTTTCAAAAATTTCAAACTTTGGACTAGACATATTATAACTAGACTGTCTCTTATTCTGTGCAACAGGCTTACTATCAGTACGCTCAGTGCTTTGATTCTAATAATTTCCACTCGAAGTATTTTGACCTTTGAAACTTCTCTTATGTGAAAGGATATAATTATCGGAAATAACAGCTGCATCTTGTAATGTCTCAACAGATTTGTCATCTAAATGTGTTTTTTAAGTCTAAATGAACACACTGCTTGAACTCTTCTAATAACATCAATTGTTATCAAAATTTTTATCTATTTTCTTTGACGTAAGCCATTTATCAAATAGATCTTCTTTTCCCCTAGCAAATTCAACATAGGTTTGTGAATCAAACTTTTGATAAGACCTAAATTTCTGTCTATATGCTTCTGGCACTAGCTCATAAGCTTTCAAAACCTCTTTTTTAACCTTGTCATAATCAGAACTATTTTCTGATGAAAGTGCTGAGTAAATTTCAGCGGCCTTGCCCTCAAAAACACTTTGCAGCATTGTAGTCCAAAAAGGCTTCGGCCATTTCAAATTTTGAGCAATTTTCTCAAACTGTGGAAAAATTTATCAACTGTTTTTTCACAAAATTTGGGAACCAAACGTATGTTTTTTGCTGCATCAAAATTAAAATGTTCTGATTTTGATTGGAATTTAGTGTTGCTTTCTTCTTTTGCCATTTCAATTTTCATTTTCTCAATTTCTAACCTTTCCCTCATTTCAAGTTCTGCCTGTTTTGATTTAAAATCATCTTCTTTTTCTTTTTCTTTCATCTTCTCCATCTCTAACCTTTCCTTCATTTCAAGTTCTGCCTGTTTTAATTTAAAATCATGTTCTAATTCAAGCTGTTTTAATTTGAAAGCATCAACATTTTCGACCTTGAGTTCAAGAGCCTCTTCACCTAAAATTTCTGCGTCAACTAGTTTGTCTATTACCAAATTTTTTATAATTTGTTTTCTCATAGATACTCTAAAGTCTAATTTCAGATGTCTAGCAAGCAACACTAATTCCTCTTTCTTTAAATTATCAAACCCTTCCAGGTCTGTCGTTTTCAAAAAATTTATCAATGAGATATTTACGTTATCCCGAACACGAGCCCCAATTTCTGTTATGTCAGAAAATCGCCTTTAATTGTAGCCAACAAAAGACACAAATCAATAATAAAATTTAACAATATTTATCATACACTAGTTTACAAGAAGTATTACACAAAGAGTAATGTCAACTTAACTGTCAAAATATGAGTCCAATCTTTTCTTTATCCGGAAATCTTCACGGAATTCACAGAATATTATATCCAATTGGTCACAATCTAGTATGATGTAGTTTGTAAATAAAAAGTCAATCCAACTGCTGAGAATGTTGATGTCTATCGATGTCTAAGTCTATCTATGTCTATGTCCAAATCTCTATCTTCAACTAACTTTTGGGTCTTCATTTAAATACTCAAACGGAAACTTCTAGACAACGCTAGAAATATAAATTACGCATCTTTTATTATGATCATTCTGGAAACGTTATGTAAGTGAAATAGAAAGTTCTAATCATTCCATGAGTATCAGTGATTGTTCCAGTGAATTCTAAAGTGCATAGTTGTAACACAATATGTATAATTTGTACACAATATAACAAAATATAATGTAAACATTCTTAGGCCACACAAAACAAATTAGGCCAACTAAATAGATATGATAGTTACAATATCATAACAATATAACCTAATACTTTTTCCTTTTGGAATTGATATTACATAATATTTTTTCCATTCGAATATATATTACATAATACTTTTCCTATTTATTTCTAAAGTAAAAATCAAAATAATTAAACGGCATCAATTTCGGAATGATTTGTATATATGTTAATCTGAGACTACTATAACACAGATAATTTATTATGTAATAAAACTTCCTAATGGAATTTATTTTATGTGATAAAAATTCTGAGGCATCGGTCCTTTTATTATGCTTATTGAATATTTTCCATCATAATATTTATTCCAAAGATAATTTATTATGCAATAAAACTTCCTATTGGAATTTATTTTATGTGATAAAATTCCGAGGCATCTGTCCTTTTATTATGCTTTTGAATATTTTCCACCATAATATTTATTCCAAAGATAATTTATTATGTAATAAAACTTCCTATTGAATTTATTTTATGTGATAAAAATTCCGAGGCATATCGGTCCTTTTATTATGCTTATGGAATAAATATCACATAACATTTATTCCAATTGAACTTTGTTACATAATAAATTATCTTTGGAATAAATATTATGGTGGAACTTATATTCTGTGACAATGGTACCTTGTTTACATTTCTAAAAATAGCCTGGTTCGGGAAATCCCCAAATACGGGTCACGCATTCTGTGTATAATAAAACAATGAACATTCATTGTTATAAATATTTGGCATCTTCTTCGTATATAAAATTAATAAAATTTTTTTTATTTCAATTAACTGAAATCTTTAATTTTCATATACCGCATAAAATAATAATGTAGATCCGCAGAAACTCATGTAACAATCTCAAACCCATATCATAATGGACCGGCTTAGTGCCGGCCCATAATAATACAAGAGACTGGCATCTCGGCGAAATCCCGTAAAACACGCGGCCACTAGTTAAACCTCGCGAGATCTCCTTAGGTAATAAAGTCATAAATAAAAGTATTAAAAGTACTGAAGTAAGGGAGAAGGTTTAAGCATAACATAAACAGTTTCAGTGTTAAATTTATCATAATTAATTAAATAATTTGAGTTCATATATAATTATTTATTTTAATGTAATTTTGATTTTAGATTTGTATTATTGGAAATGAGACATAATTTGATATTGTATTCAAAAAATTTGATATTAGATAATTAACACTTGATAAATTGTATCAGAGTTCATTTTATTTGATAGTTTCATAATGGGTTTCTATTGAATATACACCTGTCTCGGAGACATAATTTCACAGTGTGACATGTATATTAGGCTTGAATTATTCGAT
This sequence comes from Mytilus coruscus, assembly GCA_017311375.1. Taxonomy (NCBI): domain Eukaryota; kingdom Metazoa; phylum Mollusca; class Bivalvia; order Mytilida; family Mytilidae; genus Mytilus; species Mytilus coruscus. The sequence continues at coordinate 22,182,909 of CM029599.1, read as the reverse complement.
GGTCAGGTAAGTCACAACCTGTTGTAATGAATTTTAATTGACACCTTGTAAACAAGACGTTGTTACACCACAGGCGTCCACACTCTTTCCAAAACTACTATTTAAAAAATGTAAAATTTATTAATGTGTAAAAAAAACTTAATTATTTTGTTTATTTATCGTTAATCATAATCGACTTTGATTTGTATAGATCATTAAAATTTATTACTTTTGTGTTCATTATTAATTGGGCTTGTATTGAGTTGTTTTATTTAGGATTGTCGGTAAATTGTTGGTTTCTAAGTGTGTTTTCGAAATTTACATTATGAGCTTCCATTGAGTTGTTTTTTTTTATGATTGTCGGTAAATTTATGGTTTCTCCTTTTCACGGATTGTGTATTTAGGACTTTTATTTAATAGAAAATGGCAATTAATGTCTCATTTGAAATAAACTACATTCATGTGCACGCAATATGGCGAAGTCCGACTTTATTTCGTGGGATGATGATCTCAATAGTTACGACTTAAATATACTTCTAGGTGAATACACTGATAACGAACTTTTCGTTGATAGCGATAGTGAAGAAGATATAGATGAGATACCAGCTAAAAAACAAAAACCAAAAAAAGTGAACAAAAGTGCAATTGTACATTGATATGTGTGTCCCCTTTGCAACAAAAATCTACAAACTTTAAGTGGGTTCCGTGGTCACACATCGAAGATACACGGAAGACACGACTTAAAAGGTACAGTGTATTTAACTTTTCTTTGCATTATCATAAATGTAAATTTCATAGCCCTCGTCCTGAATGTAGGACAGAAAGTCACAATTCAGCTTTGAACAGGAAAACACTCAAATAAAAAATAGTTTAGGTTTTTTCTTAAACAATTTATTTAAAATATAAAGCAATTTTGTAATTAATATATATTCAGTAAATATCAATAATGATCAAATAATAGTTGTGAAAACAAAATGTCAAAGAGGCTTAAACCTTAAATGGCTTCATGGTGTCAAGAAACATATCCATTGCACGATTAAAATTTAATAAATTTGCATTTATGAAGGCTTATGAACAATTTCCTAAACTTAAACATGAATATATGTTATAAAAGAAAATATTTCAAGATCTTTCTCTTATATATTCGAACAAACTATTTGTGACTTTTGTCCTATCAAATTTGTGACTTTCTGTCCATTAACCCGTCATGAACATGCTTGAAATATCTGCCACTGGACGTCAATTAACCAACAATCACACTTTATGACAGTTGAAGACTTTTGACCTCAAAGAATAAGAGATTAGACCATATTTTAATTGTAAGAAAACTGCTAAATAGACGATAAAAACCCATAGTAGCAGGTATTGCTACCTTTTCATGTAACAATTTTGTATGAAGAAACATTTTATTATGTTATAATACTGTTAACTTGGCAAGTTGACTTCAAAGCATACATCAGTTTAAATGTCATTTTGATCTTAAAATGTTTCGAAATGTACCCTATACGTTTCTTTGTTTTTTCCTTTTGGACTAGTTTTAATTTTGAAACAGACATACACATGTATATATAGTTTTACAACTATTTGACTTAATTTGTGAGTTAAATCCTTTTGTTTTTCTTTTACTTTGTACAAACTGCACGAAAAGGTGTGTCTACCTTTGTTGTTGATCAGGCTGATTTGATTGATGGTTGCCTAACGTCCAGTGGCAAATATTTCATAATTTTTTATATTGATGTGCGAGCGTATGGCATTTCTTTTTCTGTACAGTATATGCTATATAATATTTATCTCTCCACAAGAAACCAAATGACACAGAAATTAACAACTATAGATAACCATAAGGCTTTCCATACTGCAATGTCAACTATACAAGGTCAATTTATGAAAAAGGTTTAACAATTCAAACAAGAAAACTAACGGCCTGATTGAGGTACAAAATAATAACCAAAAAAAAAAAAAAAAACAAATATGATATACAGCAAAAAACGACAAGTGAATTACAGGCTCCTAACTTGGGAAAAGCACATACATAGTAAAGGCATGATAATAGATTTCATCATTATCACAAGCCCTACAATTTTATGTTCTTGTTTGTTTTTTGTTATGTTTTTTTTTCCCACAGTAAGCAAATCTATAAAACCTATAGACCAATTAATTTGGTGTGGCTTTTGGATAAACCAAATTACATCTGTAAAAAAACACCGGCATACATCCCATTATTCTGAATTGAAAAGGACCAGTCATACTGAGAATCAGAACATGTATTTATGTATACAATGTATCTAAATTATCACTGCACATGATTCCATCCTTTTTCAATTTTTAAACCAAGATATAAGAGAACAAAAATCATTCCAGGTATAAATAATATTTTTATTATCACACATTTATTTATAATTTCATGAATGTACATGGATATTCAATAATTTCTTTTCTTACAGCATATGACCATAGGGTTACAAATTCAGCATCTAACATGTCTAAAGAGAAATTCAACAAAATTGAAGTAAAAAAAGAAAAAAAATACAGATGGTAAATGCAATTTCAGTAACACATATGACACAATATTTCACACTGCCTACATAGATACTGCAGACATCATCATATTAGATCCTATTTAAAATCTATTTGGAGATTCAGCTATAACAGAAATTACAAAGCAATGTAAGACAAACAATGAAGTTGAACAATTTTTCCAAAGCTTATTCAGTGACTTGTTCAAATTTAATGCCAATTTATGCCTGTCTCATGACAGAGAAATGTTTTTCTCCAAATTCCATAAAATAAGATTAAGTAAATCAGTGACAGAGGCATACAGCACCCTGTTTAGTAGTAATGGATTTCCTGAATCCGATTCCAAAAACTTCATGCAAGTGTTCATGCTTGAGCTCATAAATCAACTTCTTAATCAACAATGTTTACATGAAAGACAGAAATCTGAAATTCAACAATCTGAACTTTCTGACAAAGACCAGAGCATTCTATTTTATATTAGTGGCTACATCATAAGAGCTTGCAGCAAAAAGTGTGGTAAATTAACAGGTGAAAAAAAAAAGTTTCAAAAATGGCTTGTATAGACAGATTGAGGTCGCAATCGAGCACCTCTTCATTCCTCACCAGATTTACTAAATGGACCATTAAGAATGACCGTGGTGGGCTCATCGTGCCATGTGACAACTTTTACCTCCTAATCCGTGAGTTGGAGATGGTTGTGAAGAAAAATATTTCATCTAACATATGTGCTTCATCGTTCTTGTGCCTTAATATCTCATAAGTTGTTTTTATTTGTAGGAGGAGGAAATTTAGTAATTGCATCCACTTTAGCCGTAATAGGTTTCACTTGACCTTGGCCAACTGTATGCCCTAAATAATCAACAGTGGCTGGCAAAATTCACTTTTCCAAGATTTACAGTCAAATTTGATTGTGACAATCTATCAAAAGTATCATATAAATGTGTTAAATGCTCTTCCCAGCTATCACTACATACAATAAGATCATCAATATAAGCATAACAACAGCCTAAATCTTTTATAACATTATTGATCATTCTTTGAAATGTAGTTGAGCACTTTTCATGCCAAACGGCATTACAGTATATTGAAATAAGCCATCTGGTGTGACAAAAGCTGATATTTCTTGAGCTCTCTGTGTCAATGGGACTTGCCAGTAACCTTTCAATAAATCAAATTTGCTCACAAATTTTGCTTTTCCAATATTATCAATGCAATCGTCTATCCTTGAATCGGATAGGAATCAGATTTTGAAACAGAATTTACTTTTCTGAAATCAGTAACGAAACGAAAAGTTTTATCTGGTTTGGGCACAAGCAGACAAGGAGAGCTCCATTCACTGTTACTCGGCTCAATAATATCATTGTCAAGCATATATTTAATTTCTTGTCTCATAAATTCAAGTTTGAGTGGATTGAGCCGGTAAGGAATTTGCGTAATTGGAGAAGCATCACCTACATCGACATCATGACAAACAGCAGTGGTTTTGTTTGGCACATCTGGAAAAGATTTTAAAAGAAAATAATAAAGCTTTTAATTTTTCTCTACGATCAAAAGACAGATGTGCAAGTTTTGAATCTAAATTTGACAAAATTTCTGAATTTTTCAATCTAACTGTCTCTTCCATAGTTTTAGAACTAAAAGGTGGTTCAATTACATCTGGTTTGTCGTGATTGTTCTCCAATTTAACCATGGCTAAAGTGGCAACTGGTTTACTCTCACCTTCATTAGTACGCTCAAAATATGGTTTTAACATATTAATGTGACACACTCTATTTTGTTTACGCCGACCTGGTGTTTTACAATATAATTCAAATCATTGATTTTACTCTATGGTGTAAGGACCACAATATTTAGCTTGTAATGGATGTCCAGGGACTGGCAAAATACAAGTACCTTATCACCAGGCTCAAAAATCTGTCCCTGGCATCTTTATCATACCATATTTTCATCTTATTCTGAACAGTTTTTAAATTGTTCTGAGCAATTTGACAAGCAGTATACAATTTTTCTTTAAATCTAGATACATAGTCTAGAAGATTCAAGTCAGTGTGTTCAGTAAGCCATTTTTCCTTAATCAATTTTAAAGGTCCCCTCACAGTATGACCAAATACCAACTCAAAGGGAATAAAACCAAGGGATTCTTGAACAGACTTTCGGACCGCAAAAAGTAAAATGTGAACACCATCATCCCAATCCCTGTCAAATTGAAGACAAAAAGTTCTGATCATGTTCTTCAATGTTTGATGAAAACGTTCTAACGCACCTTGAGATTCTGGATGATAAGCACTTGACCTATACTGAGCAATCCCTAACTGGTACACGACTTGCTGAAATAAACCTGACATGAAATTTGAACCCTGGTCGGACTGTATAGACTTTGGAAGTCCTACTAGCGTGAAAAATTTGATCAGAGCTTTGACAATACTAGGTGTCTTGATATTCCTTAACGGAATAGCCTCAGGAAAGCGAATGGCGGTACACATGATTGTCAATAAATACGCATTTCCGGTCTTGGTCTTCGGTAAAGGTCCAACGCAATCAATGAGTACTCGGCTAAAAGGTTCTTCAAAGGCTGGAATAGGCAGAAGTGGCGCTGGTGGTATTTTCTGGTTAGGCTTACCAACAACCTGGCATATATGGCATGATTTGCAGTATTCTGCGACATCATTTCTAAGTCTTGGCCAGTAGAAATGCTGCAAGATCTTAAGGCAAGTCTTCCTTATACCTAAGTGTCCAGCCAAGGGGGTGTCATGAGCAAGACCAATAATGTCTTGCATATAAACTCTAGGCACCACCACTTGGTATACCACTCTCCATTCCTCCTCAGGGTAGCATCAGGGGCCTCCACTTTCTCACTAAAATGCCGTCTTGATGGTAATAGCATTCGGCCACTTTGTCTGCTTCTTCCTGTGGTTGAGCCCTCTTGCAGAGCTGAAGAACCTCAGGGTCTTTATTTTGTTCTTCGACAAATTTCCTTTGGTCTAATGAATGGCTGTTTACGTCTGGCCAAGGCATCATTACAGTCTTGCTAATACTAGGTGGTCTTATAACGGCCTTCTCTGAGCTACCGGGACCTTCAATGTCGGCTAGAAAGGTGTCAGAAAGGTCCATGTAATCAAACTGGTCTTCTTGCAAATCCTCATTTTGTTGTTTTTTAGCCATCGCCCTAGTAACGACACAAGCTGGATACAGTTCAGCATCATCTTCAGGTGATTTAACATCCACCACCGGTTCATTGGTAACAATTGGTTCAGCAACCACTTTTTCCTAGCTAGATCATTTCCTAGCAATAATGAAACACCCTCAACAGGGAGATTAGGACGAACACCCACAACAACTGGTCCAGTTATCAAATCTGACTTCAGATAAATACGATGGAGGGGAACATCTATACAACCTAACTCCACACCTTGTAACAAAACGGAGGCACCAACAGAAGTCTCCTCGGACAAAGGCAACACACCTTCTAACAATAAAGACTGAGAAGCTCCAGTGTCCCGTAAAATCTATTATCAACAATAGAAACAAACCCATCAGACATAAAGGGTATATAATCCTCCATGTAATCACAAAAACTGGACTTAAAAGCCTGACTCGCAGGACATTCCAACGTATGGGTAAAACGGGGTGTCGTACAAGCACTGGTCTTGGGCTTATTATCTCTTTCATTCTTCTTCTGGAGTCTAAAACAATCAGCCATCAGGTGACCATTCTTCTTACAATAAGCACAAGTCAGTGACTTCTTTTCAAAATTTCAAACTTTGGACTAGACATATTATAACTAGACTGTCTCTTATTCTGTGCAACAGGCTTACTATCAGTACGCTCAGTGCTTTGATTCTAATAATTTCCACTCGAAGTATTTTGACCTTTGAAACTTCTCTTATGTGAAAGGATATAATTATCGGAAATAACAGCTGCATCTTGTAATGTCTCAACAGATTTGTCATCTAAATGTGTTTTTTAAGTCTAAATGAAC